>VZTI01003491.1:1711854-1760968 GCA_013397865.1 Struthidea cinerea
CCCACCGCCCCTCGCACAGCCCTGGCGCGCCTCAGTGAATAGCGGCGGAGCCGCGCTCTTGGCAGGGAGGAACTCCCCCCCCACACCTCAGGCCGTCAAAAATAACTACAAAAACAGGAAGCCCCCACCCCTGTGCTGACTCCATGCCGCAGTGCCCTGCGCACCCTCGCCGGCCAGCCGGGAGCTAAAGAAGCACAAGCTCAGATTTAGCCAGAAGGGCAGACAGATATACATTCCCCCAGAAGAAGCCTACACACACCCCGACATGTCCTCTTTTGCATTTAGATCCCAGCGCACCTGCTGCGGGTGCCGCCATCCCGCGGGAGTGGGCTCTCTGTACCCCTGCCCGGCCGGATCCAGCTTGCGGGGACAGGGGTTGCAGCTGGGTGTCCCCATGCGGCGGGCACCGTCCTGCAGACAGGCTGCCTCGAGCTCCCTGCTGTGCACAGGCAGGCTTTTAGATGTTACAGTATGCATAGGGCAGAGACCCTAAATCTAACCACCACCTGCTGAGCTGCTCTCGCAGCTGGGTCACACGGTGTTTATGTAGCCTTAATTTTGCCTTCCCGTTGCATCTGCCACTTGCTGATGTCTCCAGCTGAGCTCTTCAGACTCCGGCAGCATCAGCTCGTGCGTTGCAGTACGAGCCGAGCTAAAAGAGTGGCCCCAGCCCCCAGTGAGCTTGCAGTCTTCAGGCAGGAGGAAAACAGTGTCAAGAAAGCCAGCTTAAGCGAGCAAGGTCAGCACTCTCTTGACTCTCCTGGACTGCCAGTTCTCACTGACATGGAAGTCGTTAGTATCATTAAACCCAAGCACTAAGAATATAAAAAAAGAGAGCCTTCAAGTATTGAGGCATCAACAGCTAACCAGTCTGACGATCCCGCTTGCATTTTGGCTACCATGTTCTTCAGAGTCATGTTTTTCAGCACATTAGCCAGAAGGTCTGAAGACCTTCTCCCTTACACTGGCAGCTTCCTAAAGTTGGTGTCAGAGCTGGTGAGGTGCACAGGATGAAGCTGAAGGTTATAAAATGTTATGACAAGGGCTCCTTTAGGGTTAGGATGGCCATGGGGCTTTAGATGAGGTTGACTATTGCCTTCAGGGATTCTGTCTACCTGGAAGCTCAGCCACCAGCCCGACTCGAAAAGCATCCATGTGGCATTCAGCCTTCGTTCCGGAATGCAAGACATCAGCCAGAGGTTAAGTCACAGCAACACTTGAAAATCTACTGTAACAGTTTCAGGAAATACATTAACAGCCTGGAAATACTAAACCCTACTGGGATTCATGAGTCTCAAAAACTCTCTGGGGACTTTTCCAAGTTTTCGATAGCTCACAAGACTTCTGCATAGGTTAAACAATCTGCAGTGAATCTTACTTCCTTTCCTGTCCTGCTCTACCTGAAAATTTCCTCTAGCATGTGACTATCTACAAGTTAATACTGAAGCTTGGGGTCACTTGGAAAGTCTGCATGAACAATGGAAGAACATATAAAACATTCTTGGCCTTGAGGAGTTTGTAAGACCTGCTTCTAGTTGATTATATTGATTGCAGTCAAGAACAGGAAACAAAAACATACAGTCTGTTTTAAGAGGAAATAACTTTTATGTAACCATTTTTAAAGTAATTTAATTAGCTCTCACATAAAAGAACACACTTGAAGTGAAAGTAGGAAATGCCTCTCAGGAGAAAGGATGTGGGGAGAATGATGTGGTCTCAAGAGACAGGGAGTACAACGTTAGTTCCTTTGTGCTTGTTCATGTGCATACCTCTATATTGTTGTGGTTTTTTATGGGGTGCCCATCTTGTTCAGTAAGTGGATAGTTATTGAGCATTACCTTTTATTCCTTTTATTTAGCATGTCTCCTGAGGCTGTGTAGAAGGTGTGGCAGGTAAATGGTACATTTTCCGCCAGATATATGTTTATGCCATTTCTGTTTACCAAAGACCCTTTGGTTGAATAATGCAAGCAGCTTCATTTGGGATTTACAGATAACTCTCTAATCAGGTTGGGCACCATACCATTATCATTTCTGCTACTAAGCAAATACTTTTCCCTCCGTGTCACAGTGTTAATTTATTGCAAAAACCGTTAGGCTTCTGTTGATGTAAGAAGTAATTTTGAATAGTTTGTCTTGCTGATGTGTAGCTAGGTCTCAACTAAACTCTTAGCAGCTGCTGGGAAATGAGATGCTATACTGCTGACAAGTCAACATAAGGTATAGTAAGTGGCAATGAGAGTTGACATTGTGATTTAAACATAACATCAATTACTAAAATACACAAAGACTTGAAGGAGGTCTGTGTGCTCGAGAGCTTATTTCCAGCTGTATCAATTAAGACATCAAAGGATTTAACCTCTCTGTCTGTGATTTTGCCATACTTGAAACGAAAGTGACATGCAATAATGGAAGCCATGGAAAACTGGGTTCTCCTGTATACCCCATAATCTAGAAACAATTCGGTGATGCTCTTGGATAAGGTAATGGGAGTTAGTATCAAAAATGAATGGTCCTAACAAAGAGAAAGATTTCGTCAAGTGCCAGGCAATGAACAAAGAATGGCCAAAGGATGTTTATGGCCAGCCCAAGTCTTCCTGGCAACTCAGGCCTGCAAAATTGTTTGTGCCACTGCGTTACTCCTGGTCTCAACCATGGGCAGCTGGGAAGCTGCTTGAATGGATGCCATGCTAAATCTAAGCAAACCCTATGAACCAGCTGTTGTACACAGGAAGTGTTAGCACGTAATAAATTAATAGTAAACGCTAATCTGAATTACAATGTTACAAGGAAATTTATAGCAGGATTATTGTGTCATCTTGAAGGTCTGTAAAATAGCCTTTGTCTCAATGTACTCCCTTCTGTCATGCTACAGTACCCAGGGACTTCAGCTTAATCACGTGCTTAGAAATCACCTCTGTGCTCTGAAACCACCTACATCTGAGCTCTTCTGAAATATTTTTAGTGCAGCTCATGCCAGTTACCACAGAAAAAGACGATGCGCAGGAGCAAGCTGCAGAGTGCACACTGGGGCTGGGCAGTAGCTCCAGGGTGCAGGCCTTGTGGGTAGCTCCGATGGAAATCTGCCCCTCCTCATTGTCAGGGCTATGGTTTAGATTGGCTAGATAAAAGCTTACTGTTCTAAGTGGGGTAATTTTATCTTTGTCTTCACATGGTTCACCTCCTCAGCCCCTCTCAGTATTTCCTTCAAGGCCTTAAGAACCAGAAGCATTCTTCAATTTGTGCTGAAGCTCTAGGCCGTGGTTTGTGGCAAGAAGCGGGAAATATCTGTGGGTTTGGATTACATGACGTGTTGTATATAAAGCACAATCCAACAGCAAGACCTCCCTCATTATAGCCATTTCCATATAAATCACTGAATTTGTATTTGCTATCTTTGTACACACTAGTAGCAGTTCTAAGTATATCCCAGATGGTTTTCATTCATAGACAAAAGACGAGTATTTTTCTGCATTATCTGCCAGTACATCTGCAGACCTGTGGAGTGCTTCATCCATACAAGCTGGGGAAAGGACAACACCAACAGCGTCCTTCCTTCCCTACAGCCCTGGATAGGATGATATCTCATATCAGTAAATGTGAGAGAAAATAAATTGATTTTCATTGCTCAGAGCTCAAAGAATCTGTTTTGTAAGGCAAGGAGGCAAGATGCAGAAGCAAAAGGCAAAAAAGTTCAAATACGGGCACATATTTGGAGCTGCATGCCTGTGCTGAACTACCTGTTTGCCTGCTGAGGTCATGATAAAGGTCTATGGCAGAGACTGGAATAGGAACTGAGTTACTGTATTTGATGTTAATCCATATATTTTCTTGACATCCCTTTGTATTACTTTTTAATTGAATGAAGTTAAAAATGGTTGAAGTAATGGGGTCTGTGCAATCACATTCTAAAGACTATTTTAATTTTACATTACAGTACAAAAGAGACACAGAAGCAGAAAACATGGCTTCATATGCCTAGTGCTGTTATTACAGGTGTCTGGGTAGGTATACATATATTTTGGGTGGTGAGTGGAAAGATATACACATAGTGTCCTGAGTTGCAGTATATTCTATTACCATTCTCATGAGCTGTTAAAACCAGGTGGGGCAGTGTTTCCTGGCCTCCTCCCTCCAGTCTGTCTTTCTGCTAATGGCCCATCAATGCTCTGCCGAATGACTCAGAGATAAGTCCCTCCGGACCATCTTCTGTTAATGAGCCCATCAACACCTGGCCGCATGACTCATCATCCCATTGTGAGATGCTCCGCCCAGAAGGAGGAAGCAAGGATTCCATCCTGGATATAATCTGAGACTCTGAACACCACAGACACCTTTCCACTGGATTTCCCAGAGGATAGGAGTTACATAGCCACCACTGGACCTTCTGAGGAAGAGCAGACCCTTCGACAGAGCCACATCCACCGCTTCAGGAGGACTGCAGCCACCATTTTAGCGGACTGCCAGCGCCACCTTGATTAACAGGGTGTCAGGTTGTATCCTGACTCTGTTAGTTTGAACCTGTGTTTTCTGCCTTTACTTTTTTTATTTCACTATTAAATTGTTATTCTGACTTGGTGCCTCCCACTGGTTTGTTTTCAAACTAGGACACATAGCAACAAGTGTGTGTACTTCAACTTTAACTATATGTGCTTTCTTATAGTTTGGATTTCCTGGAAGCCTGTTTCTGCATATTTCATGATCTTGGAAAGTGAGCAAAAAGCTGAGAGGTGCTTTGATAGAGTGGCCACAGAGCAAAATACTGGGTACCCTGAAAATCTTGTGGTTGGGTTTTTTCTTCATGATTTCACCCTCTAGCAGTGAGATTGCCTGCCAGCTGTGATTAGGAAAGTGTCATCAAGCAGGCCTGGACTCTTCACCTGCTTCTGCTCTGTGCAGGTTTAACTGCTTCCAGAGCCAGCACAACTGATACTGCTATCACTCCTGAACAAATCAGTTCACTCCCTTCTGTAAAAAAACCCTGATAATGCAATAGTGGCATTGCCAAATGGCTTATAGGCTCGATCCCAACTGTTACAGCTTGCAGTACAAACAGATTGCAATTCTGCTGCAGGGTTTTGCGCTGTATCTTGCAGTGCCTCTGGAAAGACCTGGTCTCAGCAGGGACTAGATGTCGTGGCACACTTGCTGTCTGAGGCAATGGAGTCAGCAACAGGATTTGGAAATGGTGCCCATGTGCTGCCTCTTTTAAGATGAAAATTATCACTTGGGCTCAATCACAACAGGAATATGATTAATTCCTGTAAATGTTGCTTAACTATTGGGGTTATGATTACTTACTACTGTTTTTAGATCAAATGTGAATGTGCTACACAAGTGCCATGTAGAGATTATTAAAATGAAGGACAGGACTATGTCATAGTTACGCTGCATAATCTTCCTGCTGCTGATGAGATCTTACAGGTATGCACAAAGGCTCACTGATTAGAAAGAGGAAAAAGGTCTCGTTCTTCCATATACTAATGAGATATTTAACCATACAAATATTTGATTGTATATCTTTAGGGATTTATCAAAAAAGTAACGGTGCCTCAAATAATGCTTAGGCTGATTCTTCAAGACTGAAAATGTGAAATGATTGCTGAGCTTTTCTCTTGTCCTTTCACTTCATCAGTCGGACTAAACCCTGCAGTCAATGAGGAAGGGGGTGCAAAAGATGAAGAAGTCTTTATAGTCACCTCCTTCAAAACCTTTAGTTCTCAATAGCAGTCACTTGCTCTGTGCCATCTGGAATCTGTGCAAAAATAGTATATAAAAGAACTTTGCTTTACATTTTAGACATGCATGCACTTTAAAGTACAAGAAATAAGTGTTTTATAGAAACAATTAGACAGATAAGTTGTTTTTAAAGGGCTGCTTTTAATTTTTAAACACATCTTTGAACATCTTCTGCACATGTATTTTTTGGCTTCATAAGTGCTTTTTGTTGGCATAAAAAAGTGGTCTGTGATAGCATTAGATTGAATACATGAAGAAACAAGGACAAATTATGATGATAAGAAAACTACAAGGATTTTTGTAGCAAGTCGGTGGGGTCAAGGGTAAGTTTTCATACCCAGCTGTATGTTAAATCTCCTGTCACCATTTCAGAGGTATGGGGAAATCTGTGGGCAGGCTCTGCCCCTGCTACTCAAGTACTGGATTATCCTATATCCCAGCAGTTTCATCAGTGCAGGTGGAGCTGTGTTATGTCATGGCTGAGGACCCTTAATATTAGTCGCTTCAGTCTCAACTCATTTTCAGAGAGATGGGTGTCTGGTACTGCTGTTTGAGATGTCCTCCAGTATTCTTTTTGGCCTCCAGCAGCTGTTCCCCTAAAGCCCATGCCCTCTGTACCAGCCCTAGAAATGTGCTGGATACCCTAGCCTACCTACCTGTGGAAGCAGTCACCTGCAGTTGGATCCATAACCATGCCTGTGTGCTTCAAACTATTTGCATTCCAACAGAAGAGCCACAGGAATGCCAGTCCTTTGGAGGATGAATGCTATTTGGGGAGTGTTCCAAAATAACAGGTCATCTTGCTCTCTGTACTCCATCCGATTGCCACACTGGCTGGAAGAGACTGCCTGGATGGAAGGGCTGAGCCAGCCTGGTTGTTACAGAAGGGGAGTTTCTGCTCCTTGCTCTCCCATTGGTCATGCATTCCCCCTGCTTCTGCACCCCTGGCACTCCCCTGGCCCCTCCATCAGCTTATGCAGCTCACTACAGTGGGTGGTAATTAATCTAAAAAAAAAGGTAACTAGCTTGTGCAGTGAATTGTGTTGGCTCCCTGAAAGGTCAGGTCTGGCTCATAGAAAGGGTAAGTAGTGTGCTTGGTGGTGCAGCTGGAATTGGGATGCTCCCTTGTACTCTCTCAAAGGGGCTAGGTGAGCCACCAAGTTGTAGTGGCCAACTCTTCAAACATCTCCAGGGGCTGTAGGACAGGCAGGGAAGAAAGACCACCTGCTAAGTATGGCAAGGGTGCTAAATTGTGACATGCCAGTTCTCTTTGGGTTTTATATATTACTGAGCAGACAGGTTGTTCCTCAGTTTCAGCTATCTGCTTGTTTTAATCTTGTCTTACTGCTCCAGAGGTCGTCCATCTACCAATCTGTAAACTGGGAAATGCATATTGCTACAGCCAGGTGTAGTCCAAGGATAAGCCCGCAGCATGGCAAGCTTACAGCAGAAACAACTTCTCACTCAGAGAAGCAGAATGCTTGAAATAGATTAGCCCTGGGCCAACTATTCTGATCAGAAAGGGGTAGGTTCAGGTTTGCTCAGCTTGGTTAACTTGTGCTCAGTGTGGCTGAGGGCTCTGTTTAAAGTTTGGCTCCCAACTGGAAATCCGCGGTTTCAGAGTTCCAGTGTGAGGGCCATACATAAGTTGTCACATGGACATAAGGTAGGACATTAGTATATCAGTTTAAGTAATATTGAATATGAAAAAACAGTGATAAAATCTGAAACTATGGGGGCTTTTTTCATCATTTTTTAAACTACATATATCAGGAAAGATCTTTCCAGGGACAAGAATTGCCTTCCCATAGGAAGGTACAGAAATATACCACTGTCTTTGATCCCAAGATCCTTTTTCTAGTCATTTCTCGCTCCCTTTTCCAGGACAGTCCAAAGAAGAGAGATGAACTTTCCAACATGCTTATATGACTATTGGATGAAGATTTGAATATGCATAGGTCAGATATGAGCACTGATCAGCACAAGGAACTGACCAGAGGAAGATTCTTTGCATTTCCATGTGAGGCTCCTTACTAGCTTCCTTAGGAAGGACAGCAAATCAATGTATTTCCTATCTGAGCCCCTCATCTGTTCAAGTCAACACCCAGAAGACACGAAATTTCATCACTTGCTTCTTATGTGCGATAACTTGTGTCATGGCATGGTCTCTGAAGGTCAAAGTGTGTAGGTGCTAAAAAGCTAGAAGCGGAGAAATTCTTCAGCCTTTGCTCAATATTCTGTGAGAAGACTGACTTTCCCATACAAACTATTTTAAACAAGGTCACAGTTTCATAAACTTCTTGCACCTGTGAGCTGTTTTGCAAGATTGTTATGGCTTTGACTTTGAAAATATTTTGGAATAGGTATCTTAGGACTTGGCCAATCCTCTCAAGGGGTGGATGGCCGAGGAACCAATTACCTATTGCCACTCAACACATGTTTGCAATCTATCCTATAAAAGTAGTCAGAAAAATATTAAAGTGCTTCGGCTTCCACTTGTTCATGAGCCTGGACTCTGTGTCGTTTTCTTTATGTGTCTCGGACGTAACAGCGACAAAAGTGCTGATTCTTTATTGCAGGAATCATCAGAATATTTGTTAGGCTTCAGTCAGGCCCCAGAAGCAGGCGTGTGCAAACACAATTTATGGTTATATCCCAAAACTGTGAACTTAAAGGGTTTTATTCATTAAGCCTAAATGGGTCAATAGCAGAGTTTCCAAGATGCTTCTGACAAGTCACTGCTTTGCTTCATTTTTTCTCTAAAGAGCAAAACTCTCCCATCACAACTGACACAGAAGGCTAAATTCATTATTGAGTTTTCTAAGTAGGGAGAGCCTTAGAAGGAAAGTGTTATTTTACATGTAAAGCATAATTGTTACGTTGTTATCTGTTACATATGTTGTCTACATAATTAAAAGGTACCCTATTCATACTGTTCATAGTGTAAATGCTTGCCTGTGATTTGTGGTCATCAGTGAAGAAAGATCTAGGTGCCAGTGCTGTAGCTAGGTGTTAATTGCTGTCATGGTGTATAATATGACAATTGCATTTGCCATGATACTCTACTGAGACAAGCAGAAAACTCAAGTGTGCTTTTAATCATGCCGCAGAGGGAGAGCTCTGACTGGGGAGAACACAGAGCTAAATGAACACTGGGAGGCATCACAGGAAGAAGGGGTCCCTGAGCTCTCCCTCGCATGAGGAAGGCACATCTCCCAATTTGTAAGTTCCTGAAGGACGTATATCACTTTCTCTGCACATGTTGGCTGAAAAGGAGGAATGCCCTCCCTCTGCTTTTTTTTCCCCTCTGCACAGGCTAATAGAGGGGAAAGGAAGCAGACCTGTCCCAGCTTGGAGAGGAGGTGCCTCCATGCCCCACTTCACCTCAGGCCCCTGGCTCACTGTTGAACTAGGCAGAAAAGCTAGTTACAGGTTAGAGCTGGTGGGTTTTCTGTTTCTTCCAAGGCAACCACCTTGCTAACCAGGCAACTCCCAAATTAGTGGAAGGTTTTTACAAATAGAGAACGAGGGCCAAATTCTCATCTCAGTCATAAATCCTGACCTTGTATCAGTTACCCCTGAATCTAGTACCTGAGTTTAGTGGGAAGAAATGGTAAACTTCAGCTGCCAGTTCAAGAAGCCTGCCTCGTGTACGTATCCAAAATAAGATCAAACATAACACTGAAAAAAAAAAAGCAATGTTCTGGCTGTTCTACCTTCATTTCACCTGCCCAGACCAGGTGCTAATGTGCTCTGGTGCTAAAAGCAGATGCTGTGCCTCCCTTGAAAGTGGCAGGGACCAGGGTGTTTTTAAAAGAGGACCCCAGCTCCTCTAAGGGTGCAGCTGGGGTCAGCAGGAGCCAGTTCTGCTGAGTGTTGAGGCATCACCAACCATATGAAGTTCAACAAGGGAAAGTGCTGGATTCGGCACCCGGGGTGTACATACAGACTGTGGAGCAAGAGGCTGGAGAGCAGTGCTGCAGAAAGGGCCCTGGGGATCCTGGTCCATGCCAAATTGAACATGAGTCAGCAGTGCCCTGGCAGCCAGGAGGGCCAACCCTGTCCTGGGGGGCATCAGGCACAGCATCACCAGCCAGGCAAGGGAGGGGATTGTCCCGCTCTGCTCTGCACTGGGGCGGCCTCACCTCGAGTGCTGGGGGCAGTTCTGGGTGCCATATTATTAAAAAAAACATTGAGCTGTTAGAGAGCGTCCAAAGGAGGGCAGTGAAGATGGGGAGGAGCCTTCAGGAGAAGCCTTAGGAGGAGCGGCTGAGGTCACTTGGTTTGTTCAGCCTGGAGGAGACAGAGGGCAAACCTCATTGCCATCTACAACTTCCTTGTGAGGGGAAGAAGAGGGGCAGACACTGATCTCTTCTCTGTTGTGACCAGTGACAGGACCCGAGGAAACGGCCTGAAGCTGTGTAAGGGGAGGTTTAGGTTTGATATTAGGAAAGCATTCTTCACCCAGAGGGTGGTCGGGCACTGGAACAGCTCCCCGGGGAAGCGGCCACAGCACCAAGCCTGACAGAGTTCAAGAAGCGTTTAGAGAGTGCTCTTGGGCACATGGTGTGAGTCCTGGGGATGGCCCTGTGCAGGGCTGGGAGTTGGTCTCGAGGATCCTTGTGGGTCTCTTCCAGCTCAGCAGATTCCGTGATTCTGTGTTCTCTGCTCCCAGGGACAACCTGCTGCGGTTGCTGCCTCTGCCGCTGGCCCAGCTCCCCGCTTCTGCTGGGTGGCTGTGCCCTCTGCTGGAGCCTGGGCTTCGGACACTGCTGGGTAACGACCAGACCCAAAACCGGGCTTGGGCAAAGGGGCCAGTCAGGGCTAAAATCCATGTAAGCCCTCCACAGACCCCCTCCCAGCAGCATGTGCCCCTGAGGGCTTCCCCAGGCTGCAGATTGAAGGGATGGGGCCAGTCGCAGTTCTCCCCCCTGGTTTTAAGGCCCTGTAGGTTGCAATGGTGTCACTGTTGGGTTTGGGATAGACACTGAATAAACCCCAGGGCCAGGCCCCTGAGCTCTGGTGTTCTGCTCCCAGGTAAATTTTAGGTGCAGAGCACAAGAGCTCTCACCATTGGTTCCTCTCTGCTCCAGTGGGAGTTGGATTAATTCCTGCAGTCTATACAGCAATTTCCAGCCTGTTAGCAGGCTTTCTTCCCCAGTGCCAAGCATGAATAGAGGGATGGCAAGCACCAGCCTTAGGACTGAGAAACGCTGATAAGTGGGTCCAGCTGCTGAACTAGTTTTTAGTGTTGCTTCTTCCTCTATTTGGCAGGGAGAATCAAGACTCTTGCACCGAGAGGTAATTTGGAGGTTGGACCTCTAAGTTGTGGTCTGTGAGAGGCTTTTGTCACAGCTTCACTGGATGTTTGAGCTGTGCTGAGTTCATTACTCAGTACCATCTTTTGTACTGTCCTGAGTATTGTTAGGTACTTGCAGGCTATTTCCTGCTGTTTCCATGCAGGGAAATACAACTCACATGGAGCTAAATGAAGCAGATACAGCAAATAAGATGCTGTGCTTATGCGACTTACTATTTAAAAATCTTAGGGGAATTAACCTAGTGAAATGTATTCTAGTGAAGGATGTCTTACTCTGGAAAATATTAGATAGGAAGAGGGGCACCAGATGGATGAAGGTACTTCATGAAACTCATTTGCTAGTAAGAGACAGATTTGGGGAAGGACCAGAATTACTGGGGCAGATTTTTACTGAGGGTCAACCACTTCAGCTGTGTGGAAGTCAGTGGAGGTAGGGCAGTTGACATCAGCTGGTTCAAGTCTACTATGAATTCCATCACAGCTTTTTCCTCTGCTGACAGCAACGTAGAGAAGGACTCTATATCACCTCCACATCCAGTGCAAACATCCCAAATAATGTTTTCATTAAATTGTTTTGCAAAGACCCCGAGAGATCAAAATGAATAATAAAACGTGTGTAACTGACCTATTCTTTCTGAGATGTCTTCTTTGACATCTGTGATCTGCATTTTGGGGATAGTTTCTGCTCTCACATTCAGGAAGGGTTGTGGGTTCACCTTGAATTTACTCTAGAATAGTTAGGCATTTTTGAGGGGAGACTCCTGGGTGGGGAGATTGTGCCCCAACAAAGCTCATGTTCATGCACACACACGATTACCATGCTCTATGCATAGTGACAGGAGAAATTTTGATCCAATTGCAGAGCAAAACTGGAAAACTCTCCCATACTGCTGGCATTCTGGCATCTGTAAATGAAAGCTCCCAGACAGACTTGCTGCGGACAGGCTCAAGTGTCCCCTCAGGAGCCCTGAAGAAAGTGTCCATGTTGTGGTTGGGGTCTAGACAGACCTTGTCCTGTCCACAACTTGCGTAGGTCACAGTCACTGTTTTGCTCAGATAAATAGGAAAAACAGACATATTTTTTCCATATTTGTTCTTCAGTTCTCTGAAAATATCAGTCCTTTAGGAGTTTTTCCTGGTGGTTTCCTTCTACAGGCTTTCCAGTTTCATTTCATTTCCTGATTTAGTGACCTGAAACATGTCACCCAGAACTAGTAAGCCTCGATTTTGGAATAGTTGAGGGAATAAAGATGACAAATAGCACTAAATGCTGCAGAGAATAAATTACTACTTCAAAAATTTAATAAAATAAAAAAACAAATACCAAACAGAGCAGAAAGAAATCTCATCTTTCTACCCATCTGCACACACATGCCCCAAAACCTTTCAACTGAGCTTGGCATTTTGTACTTCTACACCACAGATTTTTCTCAGCATAAATACATCCTTGCTATAACTCCAGTGACATTAATGACTGCCTTTCATGTGGGCTACATTTAACCTCAAAGGCCCGATGCACTTGTTGGGATCAGCACTGCTCAATGGAGAGCCTCATGATTTTCTGTAGATGCTGAAAAGCTTTGGCAGAGAAATTTTTCAGCTTTCTCCAGCATTCTGTGAGAGCTCTGTGGTTCTCGTGAAAGCTATGATAAACACTGCTACGGGTTTTTTGTAAACTGGGTTTTTATCTGTGCACCTGGGATCTGTTTTTCAGGGTTGTTATGGTACACAGTGAAATAATATTTTGAAGTAGGTGTTGTGAGCTTTAGCCAATGGGACAGAGGGTGGCTGGTCGAAGAACCAATAACCTCCTGTCATCTTTGGGAACCAAGTTATATAAACCAAATTATAATTAATTAAACTACTACTTTCTTCCTGAACTTGGACTGTGCGTTACTCACCGTTCTCGGTATACAGCAACAATTTTCAGTCTCAGGCAAAGTGGTCAGACTGGCTGTGAGACTGTGCTTTTGATTTCTATCATCTGGCTGAACCTTTGGAAATTTCCTGTGAAATGCTGTACCTGAGTGCATTCAGAATAAAGCCCTGAATTTCCATAAAAGCTCCTAGATTTTGTGTTTCAGCCCTTACTCTTTTGTTGTGATGGCCAGGAAGATGATCTGGAGTCAAATCAAGTCCCTTTTGAAATCAATGGCAAAACTCCTTTCATCTGCTTTCTCTGCAGGGAAGCCATGCTTTGAACTAGAAGAAAAACAGCAGGGACAAAAACTACTGAAGGTCTAGGAAGAGTGGAGAGAAAGGAAACTGAAGGAGAAGGGGAATTATTTTTTGGGAGAGTGTTAGATAATTATATTCATTCAACTTTGTCACCACTGTTTTTTTGTATAGAAATAATGAAAAAATAAATTTCTTTTTTATGCCAGTGTTTTAAACTACTATGCACCTTTCTTTACCATACACATTATCAAAGGTAAACAACATTAACCTTCAATGTAAAATATCTCCTAGGTATTTTGTAAATTGCAATGTAACATGCAACAAAATAGCATTTTGTATATTGTAACCTGTTTGTAACACTGAAGTAAGGCCAGAGATTAATTCAGAATTGTGTGTGCCTACATATATCGTGACTGACATAGACATGCCTTTCATTTTTGACAGCTGAAATTAAGGACAGTTTTCCTGCTGCCTTTCCAAAGACATTCATCTGTAATTCCAGCCTGGAAGGTCACCACCCTCTTTTTCTAACAGAACAAACTCTCTCTACAAAAAGCTGTGGTGTAGCTCAAGCTGCAGGGAAGACTGAATCAAAGTACAAGCATGATGATGAAAATGCAGGTTTCAGGCTTTTCTAGCACATCTGTAGCCCCTGTCCTCCTGCTGGCCATAATAATCACCTCCTTGCTCCAACATCTGTTTCTTCACTACCTTCACATTTCCAGAACCTGGCTGACAAATGGTCACCTCAGTCTGATATTAAGGAACTGGTTGATATCTCCTTTATTCAAATATTTCATAAATACAGGTGACATAAGGACCTTAACTGCAGAAGACATTTTAAGGGGAAATCCTACTCTATAAATGATAAGCATTTCTCACCACTTAGATAAAAATATTTCATGGATCTTCTGGCAAAATTTGTTTAATTTGTCCAAACCCGTGTGTATTTACTGAAATCAAATCTTCAAACATGCAATATGTAATTTTTATAGCACCTTTTCTTCAACATCTAAAACTATTTCGAATCAGAAATTATTTTCATTTAAATAGTAAGAAATAAAAAATAAAGAGAAGTCCAAAATTATTAGAAATAGCATTACAGCCAGACATCCGCAAGTGGGAACTATCTAGGTTACAGCATGAGCATAGTTGTACCATGAACTTTAATTATTAAACAAAAAAAGAAAAAGCAAGACTGGATTAAACTTTGTTAGCAAATGCAGCTAAGTATAATAGAGAATTCAGTCTCAAGTGATCACACATGAATTCAGCTGAATTAGATTGGGTCCTATGTTTCCCTCTGCCCCACATAACATATTTTAGGATAAGCCAAAATTTCATGTCAACGCCTTTGAAACCTAAAGGTTCAAATTTTCCTTCTGAAAAGGGTTTTTTTAATTGCTTTTTCAGCTTATGAGTAAAATTAAAGGTCTCAGTTGCCAGAACACTAGAGAAATACTAATTTGTTGTCTCATTCTTTAATTTGATGGGGGGAGAGGGGGGGAGGAAAAAGAAACCAGACAGACAATTATAAATCAGCTTCAAGCTTATTGCTTCTATTCCCAACCTCCCTGTGGCCCTAAAGGTCTGGCCTGGGTTCCCCACGATATCACTGGTGCTCCTTTCCTGCTTCCCCAGTTGCCTGTGCACATCCAGGCCCCTGCTACTACCCTGGATCTTTCAGCCTGCGCTGTAGATAATACAATGGGAAGCACTGACCAGTGTTACTGTAGGTTTCCTTTCTGGTTTTTCTGCTCTCTCTTGCGAAAAGGAGCCCTGCTATTCTTTCTTTTCACGTCAGAGTGCTGGGAATAGGCACTGCCAGAGCCAGCACTGAAATGTCTCAGCTCCCTGGTACACAAACGAACCTAATTGAACCTGCATACAGGTACAGCTATAATTTGTGAGATGTGCACTGGAGCGTGCAGGCAATGATCTCGGCATCGTAGTTGACAAGCAGAACAATAAGGTGTTCTGTGCAGCCGGGATGCCAACAACTTTCTCAGCTCTGCCAGAAAAGCAGCAACTCAGACTTTGCAAACCAGGGTTTTACTGCCAAAGGTGCCAGGCTTTTAAGAGCTACATGAACACACCTGGGAACTGACAGAGCTGAGGTACTGTTCTATTCCTATTGCATTGTTACGGGGTACTCGGTCCGTAAGGGTTATGTTTATGTGGAGTCAGAGAGTGAAAAGGGTGTGTGGGAAAACATGCTTTTCTATTGCATGAGCCATTCCCCTTCAGCAAGGCAGTAAGGTGTGTTTGAGAGCCTCAGACAGGACTGAAGGCAAATAATCTGCCTCCAGAAAAGAATTATCAAAAGCAGTATGCATGATCATGCTGGCCTCCAGAAATAGAAATGCAGATCAATTTCCAGCTACAACTCTTCCTTGCAAATGCAAGTAAAGGCAGTCATGGTGTTCTCTGGGACCTGGACATTTATCTCACCAGAGCCTGGATGCCAGCATTGGCCATGTGTGCCAGCAAGCAGCTGTCACACAGGGATGAATTCTGGCCACTAGCAACTGGGAGTATATTTAAACCAACAACTTACAATGGCAAAATTTTCACTCCAGTTGTCCCCTAAAATGACCTGAGAAACCTAAAGTTTCATAAGTAACTTCACGGAGAATATCAAGGTTCATCAAAGGTGAGGTGAAGGACAAACCCTTCAGTCATTAGGTCTTATTACTTAATGGCAGCTGGACACTGTGGTGGGCCCTTCCTCCTCCTGTACTTTGCACTGTGCACTAACTGTTACGTGTGACTTGGTAAGGGACAATCTGTGTGTTGCTGAAATGCTTTTTTAAAATTTTAATTTAATTAAGGTATTCTGGTAACATTTCCAATCCATTTTCTGTATTCGTTATCTTTGCATTCCCAAGTAATTTAGTTAGTTACAGCAATGCCACTAAGAACAAAAAGATCAACCCTTTGATCTCAGCTTCTTTCATCAGGCTCAGAAATACACATTCTATCTAACCTACCTCTAAGGACAAAACAGTAGCAATTAAAGGTAGAAATCACAGTCCAAAATGTCCTCTGTCCCACCATCTGCTGAAAGGGAAGAGGGGAGGTCTACTCAAATAACACTGTAATGGGCTGGTTTTAGCAACAACAACAAAACAAAAAGCACAGCATTCCTGTTATACAAATACAGTATCCACATAACTTTGGCAATAAAATGCTCAAGCCTAGCATGTGCCCCTTATGCTAATTATGGCCGATCCGTGATAAATACTCTAATTGATGTCTGCTGCCTCATAGGCATAAGGTATCATTCTTCTGAAGGACAATTCTGTGTTTCTTAACACACTAAGTCTGAACATTTGAGTGGCTACTACATGTACCTGACTGCACAGGCAAGAAATTGTGTCTGTGCTTTTAGGCAAAATCAGGATTTTGCTTCTTCCTGAATTCAGCCTGTCCCATGTCTAGTAAACAGCAGAATGGAAACGTTTGGCAAAGGAGGATATCTGCCAAGAAATGTGGAGAATTAATATTGCAAAAGTCCATGTTCTAGATTCAGTATGTCTGAATTTTGCACAATCCTCACTTACGCTTTTAATTATTACATCTGAAAAGCAAGCTAACAAGATGCACTTCTCTGGGAGGAATGGTAGCTGCAATCTCCCAGACACAATTTATGCACTTACGCATTTGCAAAAACCTTCCAGTGATTCTGACAGGAGACAGGCTCTTGCATTCCATAATGAGGTGGCAGCTGACGAATATTTATTTTTTCCTTTGGTACCTATCTTGTCTGCTTTAATTGGCTGCTTGGGAATGCACTTGGAAACCCAGCACAGAGCGCTGACACTGTGGTGCTCTGAGATGGGGGTGGGTGCCCAAAAACATTTGCTTTTTAAACTTGAGTGGCAGTGGGGGAAAGTTAGAAGATGACTGGTAAGAAACAATAAGGCCTATACATGTGATCCTGTAGGGAAACTGCAATTTCCTCCTCTCCTTTCCTTTCTTTTCCTTGCTTTGCTCTTGTCTTCCTGGGATCTACTTTCTTTGAGGTAGAGGGTATTTTTTCTTTTACATTACATAGCTTAGTGGGACTGCCATACAGAATTAACAGAAACACCACCACCACCACCAATAATAATAACAACAACAGAAGCTTTCCTGGAAAAAAAACCACTGACTTCCCAGAAAACTGAGTTCTCCTGTAATAAATACAATTACTTCTTCCCAAGCTGAATTTGGCCTATTTTGAAAGATACGGAAACAGGAAAATAACCTAATTTCTTCAAGTATGTGCACTCCAGGGGGCAAGTTTGAAGTCATTACCTTTTAAAAATTAGGCTATGAATTTTTCTCTTTGACAGTTTCTAATGAAAGTTAATACTCAGTAATTTTAGCCATCTTCTGGTAAGATTAGAACCGCTGCGGGGAGGGCAGAACAGAGAAAACTCTCTTTTCACTACAAGTTGCTGAATTAACTGAACCTGAAATGCTTTGCAAATGTGTATCTGTGCCAGTGAAATTTAGAAAGAAAGAAAACAAACAAGGTCTCTTCAGCAGGATTCTTGCGTGTCCCATTTCCCAGTCAGTTGGCAGCTCTCTTCAAAAGGAAAAGATGCCAGGTAAGCTAGTCTGCCTGGTGTACAGATCCCTGGCAGGCAAAAATTTCGGGTACTTTTAGGACTGAAGGCTCTAGCAATGTCTGCTATGCAGTCAACATTAGTCAAGAGTAAGGATGCCTTCAAGACCTGATAAAAAAGACTCAAAACATTTGGTTTTCCACTTGAATTAGGACAAAATCTCCAAATCCTAAAAGGCGTAGAGTTACGTTTCTGTGCACAGGTTTGTAGCTTTGGACAAGTCACTCATTACATTAATAAGGAATTTCTGAATCATGGTCAGAAAGACAGAAATGTTCTCCAATGGAAAAAGCTTGGCTTTCACTGTGAATGCTTCCCTTGCTTGCCAGCAACCCACTACATTCAACATATTGTATATCAAAACACAGAGTACTTGTATAGGCCTGATTTTTTTCCCAATTTAAAGGTTATTCAACCACAGCAAAACAGAATTTCACCTCTCTAACAATGGCAACAAGATGACAATGTAAGTTCATTCTCCCTTGTTATTTTCTTCCAGTGGCAATGCTGTCAGCACTGCTGGGACAAAAAAATATCAGGGTTTATTAAACCAGTACTAAACCTAATAGTTACAGAAAAATTTGCTCAATGAGCAGCAAGACCATGCAAATATTACTGTCAATGGAATATTCTGTTAGAGAATTTGAGAAAAAAGAGTTACAATTGCTTTATACTGCCGCTGGGCAATGGCTAATTCCATGCTGCAGTTACAAGCATGTTTCGCTAGCAAGTCTAGAGTGCAGGTACATCAGGAATGTTAACTGAGTGCAACAAGTGTGCCACCCCTTTCTGTTCTAAGGACACTTGCATCTCGCAGTTGATGGCTGCGTAGACTCTGTGCCCCTGGTCCAGCGCCAGCGTGGACGTGTCTGTGTGTGCCTCAGCAGCTGCAAACAATCCAGGGGCAGCACACAGAGGCCTGTGTGGCTATGAATGTTACCGTGCTAGGGATGGATCTGTGAATAATAGCTACTGTAACTGTTTGTGGCAGATCTGAAAACTGATGAAATTGTGACCAATGATGCGGTAGAAGTTATTGCTATGGAGGGAGCGGCAGTTCGGCATTGTGGTCCCATGACAAGTTTTGGCCTCATCACTATGTAGGGCAGAGCAGCTGCTGTAATCACAAATGACGGCTTGGGATTCCTGGGCTCCTGAGGTCTCTGAGAAGACTTGCAATCACAGGCTGGCCTAGTTTCCCCCTCTACCAGAAAGGTGGAGCTCATACTCCAATGCTTGCCTCAGCAATGGTGGGGAATATCAATCCTGAAGCCCCCTAAATGATGAGGAAACTCCTTCCAGTCACTGCTGGCCCCAGTGTTATCAGAGTTACACATTAGTGATGTTCAGAAGCTGTGCCTGTGCTGCTACGGACCACATTTGTACCAAACCAGCACAGGAAATCTGCCTGCAGCCTCTCACAGGAGGAAACAATGCTTCTCTGTGCAGTTACCATCAACCTCGTATCACACATTCTCCTGCTTTTCCCTCCCTTAAGTCAATTTATGTATCATGTAATTTTTTAAATTATTAAACATTGTGAATAGTTTGAAAATACCTACTTAATTTGTTTTTTCAAAGCTGCATTTTCTCACATGTATTAGACAGGCATTAGGTGGCAGTATGGACTGGAGACTTCAGCATGGGGCAGTGGGCAAGATATTCATATTCCTAATTCCATTTGTAAGATGGAAAGATTCTCTAAACTTTCTCTTTTGCCTAAAAAATGGAAGTGTGAGTAATGGTCCCCTGACATCCTGTGAAGATTAATTAGCTAATGTCTTCACAGAGCTCTGTGCATGAAAAATGTACTCCATGAGTACAGAAATAGTCAAGTAAAGTTTTTCTTTTACATCAGTTTAATGTCACACATTTTGTCCTTGGTTTCTGCAGTGACACATTTGATCCATAATTCAGCCCATACGTTCTCAACTATTCTATTTTTAGATTTCAGAGAGATACAGATTGGAATTTATAGCTAAATCTAACTTCCCAAACCATAGTCTGACAGGACAGATCAGAGCTAAGTACACAGTAGTTAGTGAAGAGCTGACAAAGTGCTTTCATAAAGTCATCACAAAGGTGGAAAAAACCCAGGGGGTCATCTAATCCATCTCCTTGCCTCTGAAACATTTTTCTTTATGACACAGTGGTACAAGTGCTGTATCTAAGATGGGGAAAATGTTGTTAGAAGTTTTCTAGGGAAATCCCCTGTCTGACAACCAAGGAAGACACACATTTCCAGATCAGTTTCAGAACTAATTTTCTCCAAGTTTCAGCCTGTAGCTTCCTGGGCAACATGCCTCAATCCAATCTGCATCACTTTTCAATGAGCAAACAGGAGTTTGGCCAGATCCTGTCAAATATCAAAATACCTCAGCTAAATTCTGATCCAAATATACTTTGAACCATATCTGGATCCTGCTTGAACTAATTTCAGTGACTCCAAAATTGCCTTGTATTATTGATATTTCAATTCATAGCATGGTATTTTTCTTCCCAAGAAAACAGGATATTAGGAGGACAGCAGACCTTCCTAACGGTCTAGACTCTGAGCTTGTGTTTTTACATGTGAAATCTAGAACTAATGCCATCTTTTAAGCTACCACATCACACCTCAGACTCATTTCACTGGCTCTGTATTTCTATCTTTGCACATTTCTTATCTTTCAGCATAGCTGCTTTGTACAATTTTCCCTTCCTTTGGATTAATTCCATCTTTTCCTCTGCCTCAATGAGTTAATTTGCATATTTTCACTCCAAATCTCACACTGTTATTCTGTGCCTGTGTTATTATCCTCTACAGCTTTTTTTTGTATCTTCTTTTATATTTCCTCCAGGACAGTTACTTATACTTTCACATCATCTGCAGTTTCCCTCACTCTCACATTAATGAGAACACCTGCATAAAAAGTGAGCCTAACACAAATCCCTACCTCATCCATTTTCCTTTCAGGATTAATTTCACCCTCGTGTGCTTGTATAAAACCCCATTCTTCTCAGACCTCCTTGAATGGCAGGGAGTTACTTGGCTTCTCTGCTACTCTCATTGCTCCATGCCTTACACACGTTATTTGCCCAACCAACCCTTTTCACTTGCAGTATTGGATTCCTTTTTCATTTCAATCTCAAACACAGGAACTTTCTTACATCTCTCTTGACAGCCAGTGTGCTGTAAGGTGCCTGCTTTCTATGTACGTGTGAGCAGTCTAGAACAATTTTGTCAATATTCAAAGCACTTGGCTTTAGGTAAGACCCTGACCTCATGCTTGTATTTATGGCTGTGTGGATGACCATGCAATTTTAACTCACCTATTGGTTGAGATACTCTTGGTAGTTTTCTTAGATTCGTGGCTCCCGAGGCCAACGGGGATGACTCTTGAGCAGCACTCCCCTGTGCTGACTCTCATTAAAGTGTAGCTGCAAGAAAAAACAAGACAAAAACGTTTTACAATTGCTACCATAACTTTTAATGAGAGCCTTACTGTTAGATCCTGTGCCATGTTTCTAGTCCCATTTTTATGCCTTCAAGGCTGCAGGAAGCCATCACCAAATCTTTCCTTCCCTGTCAACTCATGGATTGCAAATTAGTCACCCTTTAACTTTCTTTTTATGAAATACAAACTAGCTCCTAGGTCTTGGGTTTTCTGCCTGTAATATATATTTTCCAGCTTCTAAATTGTTCTCTAACTCTTCTCTGAACCCATTTCAGTTTGCCAATATCCTTCTCAAATGACAGAACTGGACACAGATTCCATTAGTGCTCTCTCCAGTGCCAAACACAAATATCATCGCTCCACTGCTATGTGAGATGCCTCTGTTTATACATCCAAGGACTGCATTAGACACTACCCTGTCAAGGAAAAGCTTATTACCCTAGCAGCTCAAATTACGCTTCTCATCCTTTACGGAGGTGCTGTTTTTTGGGACGCAGGAAGATTTCCTCCCCTCATTTTTATTATAAATTGCACCCAGACCA
This sequence comes from Struthidea cinerea, assembly GCA_013397865.1. NCBI lineage: Eukaryota > Metazoa > Chordata > Aves > Passeriformes > Corcoracidae > Struthidea > Struthidea cinerea. The sequence continues at coordinate 1,733,683 of VZTI01003491.1, forward strand.
TGTATTTGAGTAATAAACTTTGGTTTAAGACTTACATTGTTTAGCTTATTCTCAGTTTATTCAGAGAACCACGTTCAGAGAACCAGACGTTGTCCTGTCTGGCTTTTAAGCCCAACACTGCTGTCATTGTACACTTCTTTGGTTTCTGGCAGTTAGTCAATGATCAAGAAGCAGCCACCAGCTGACCACTCCGGTGGTCACACTCTGTGCTTCCACTCTGGAAGCACATATGCTTGCTCATGGTCACCTGTTTATAGGTACTGAAGACTTGTCACCCATCTGATTTTTTAAGATGTGCTATGGTAATTTTGTGGCAGTCTTATTTATTATTAAAATATTACGTAAGATCTAATCAAACTCTTAACAGATGTCTGAGCACATTATATCTCCCAATGCTAGCCAAATTTATCCTATCGTTATCTAGCAATCTATTTCAAATATGAAAGCATCCATTTAAGCTCTTTAATAAATAGCAAGTAATAATTATAAGCTCATTAATTCTCTCCTCTATTTTATTATTGAATCCCATTTAAAATATTTTACCCAGAATGAATGTCAGAATGAGAAATAGCAGTGGAAAGCGTCTGAATCATGCCATCTTCTGATTGTAAACATTGGCACAGAGCTGAAGATGCCTCTGTCTCTAAATAGTTATTTAAAATTCATCCTAGAAATACTGAGGTCCTCAACCAACTCATTTAAAACTCCTGGCCACTGAGAAAGCAAAATAGTTTTTTTCTCTCATTTTAATGGATATTTTAACAAAGTTTTTGTCTAATGTGTCCCAGACTTCTCTGGGAACACAGTGAGACTCTCTAACAAAACTATCAGTGATGGCTCCACGTATCTGGTAGGTGCCCTCAAGATTTCTCTCAGTTGCCACCTACCCCTGGAAGCAGCAGTATCCCAATTGCATCTGTATTTCTCTCTGAAACTAATCCCCCCTGAACAGTCAAACTGGTACTTTTGCTCGTGTATCATACTTGCGAAAGCAGCTCTCACAGGTGTCACCTTAGCAAACACTCCAGGCATCTCTCAGCAACCCCTTGAGCCTGGTTCTTGCGCACAGCTCAGTGGGGAGTCTGAGGCCAAATATGCCCTTTCCAGGAGATGACCTGCAGTGTGAAAGGCGGAGGCACCTGCTTGTTGGGGCTTTTCAGTTTGATTTGGTGAGATGGGAGCTAGCTGTTGCCCTTATCCTCAGAGGACATTCCTACTTGGAGTGTCTCTAGTGGATTACCACCAGCCTGGATTTAAAATTAGGTGAAGGCTTCAAGATGCACTCCCTAAAGCATTTGTCTACACAGCTGGGACCAAGGTCTAGCAAGGACACTCTTCCAGGAGTTGCTTATGGCCCAGCTGTCCCCACAGCCAAGGGTGTGTGGAGCCCCGCCAGCAGCACGCTCTAGGCAGAGCCCGTAAAACACCTTTTAGAAATTCAGCTGCAGGGAAGGCACATTTCCCCACCTGAACTGCCCCGTTTAGCACATGTTTTCTGGTGGGAAGCGAAGGATGAAAGAGAGATATAGACTTTTAAGTTTATATGTCCAGTTAAGAAAAAAAAGTTCAGATCCTGTTTCATACATGAATAAAGCCTCTAGCTTTATTCAGCAACTTCTGTGTTAAGAAAATATTCAGCAGGCAGGGGAAGGGGAGAAGAGGGTTAGAAGCTTAAAGCTGTTCTGCTGCTAGACAAAAGATGGGTGTGAATAAATTATATAAAAATAATCCACCTAAAAAATAAGTAGAAAAATAATGCTAATCCTATTTAGATGTGGTGATTCTCACTATATGTTTTATTTATGAAACTGTAATCCTAGAACAGTAAATAGTGCTATTCTTTATCCTCCCATGAAGATAATGTGGTAGAAAAAAAGGCATGTAGCATGCAAAAAAAAGCACACAAAAGGAAGAAATTGATCATGTAATTAAAAGAGATTTCTTTCATGGAGCTTAAGAATGTTTTAAAACAGCATTATGTAATGGAGATTTATAAGTGATTGCTTTCACAAAACATATAGTACACTAAAAATGGGGGGAAAACCCCCAAACCTGTTGTGTTTTACCTCTTTGACACTGCACAAACACCCTTTGTCACGTATAAAACCGACGGTTTCAGCTGAGACTTGTTAGTAGGCACAACTTCAGGTACTGCAACTGAGAGCAGGCTTGTGTGAACGGGCTCCACACAAACTCCTCATTTGCTCCTCAGTTATTCTTTCTGCACTAGTTCCCAAGAACTATTTAGCAGTCCTGGTCGCTCAGCCATCTCCTGTGGTTTCTCCACACCGAGGTAAACGCTGTCACATGGGGCCCGAGTCTTCGCCCTTAATGAGCTAATTGAAACTTGGCTTTGGGAAGGAAACGAAATGAGGAGAACTGCGGCAGGTCAGACACCAAAGGTGAATTTTCCTGGCTGGACAAAAAGGTGAGTTTTTCTGGCTGAATGAGGTATGTCCTGATTTTGTGCCAAAACAGGGCTCCAAGTTGAGCTGGAAAAAAATGTAAACATCTCCCACGGTTTTGGTCTGCCACCCAGCAAAAAGCACATGGTTGGCTTATACAAGTAAGACCCCTGTTCTTGGCTTTGTTCATCCAAAGCTTGATTGCACCCTGTGAAGCAAAAATTAGCAATGGCACAGAATTAAGCAGATTTGATCTGTGAATTCAGTCATTGTAATAGCTTCTGCTCAGGATTCCCACTTTTATCCATTTAATAGTTGTGATTTTGGTCTGACAACTTAACCTGTGTGGTAAGGAATACTGTGAAAACATTTTCTCTCATAAGATGCACCACAGCCCTCTCCTTTGCTGTGACAGTGGTATTTCTGGGAGAAGAATTTCTTGCACTCTTCCTGGTTCTGTGGGAGTCCACTGGCAGCTCCTCCATAGCCTTCTGCCCCCACTTTTTTTTGGAGGGTATATTCAATGAGAACACCACCCATGACTTCCTTGCTCGACCTGCTGAGCCACTTAGAAACTCACTAGTCTCTGGGGCCAGATGGGATTGACGTGAAGGTACTGAGGGAGCTGAGGGAAGAGCTCCAGAAGCCACTCTCCATCATTTATCATCAGTCCTGGTTAACTGTTGGGGTTACAGATGCCTGGAGGTTGGCCATGTGACACCCACCTACAAGAATGGATAGAGGAGGATCTAGGGAGCTACAGGCCTGTCAGCCTGACCTTAGTGCCATGAAAAGTTATGGAACAGATAATCTTGAGTGTGATCATGCAGAACGTACTGGACAACTGGGGGATTGGGCTCAGCCAGCATGGGCTCAGCCAGCATAGGAAAGGCAGGTCCTACTTGGCCAACCTGATCTCCTTTTGTGACCAGGTGACCTGCCTAGTGGATGAGGGAAAGGCTATGGATGTGTTTACCTGCATTTCAGAAAAGCCTTGGATACTATCTCCCATGGCATTTTCCTGTAGGAGCTGGCAGCTCATGGCTTCCACAGGTGTACTCTTTTCTGAGTTAAAAACTGGCCAAATGGCTGGAACCAGAGAGTGGGGGTGAATGGATTGCATCCAGTTGGTGGCTGGTGACTAGGGGACTTCCCAGGTCTCAGTGTTGGGTCCAGTTCTGTTTAAAATCTTTATCAGTGATTTGGACAAGGGGATTGAGGGCACCCTCAGTCAGTTCACAGACAACACCAAGCTGTGTGGGAGTGTTGATCTGCTGGAGGTTAGTAAGGCTCTGCAGAGGGATCTGGACAGGCTGGATCCATGGGCTGAGGCCAACAGTTTGTGGTTCAATAAGGCAAAGTGGCCTGTCCTACACTTGAGTCACGACAACCCCACGCAGTGCTACAGGCTGGGAACAGAGGGGCTGAAATCTGCCCAGAGGAAAAGGACCTGGGAGTGCTGGCTGACAGCAGCTGAACATGAGCCAGCTGTGCCCAGGTGACCAAGAAGGCCAATGGCATCCTGGCTGGTATCAGCAGTAGTGTGGCCAGCAGGACCAGGGCAGTGATTGTCCCCCCGTACTGTGCACTGGTGAGGCCACACCTCAAATCCTGTGTTCAGTTCTGGGCCTCTCAGAACAAGAAGGAGACTGAGAGGCTGGAGTGTGTCCAGAGAAGGGCAGTGGAGCTGCTGAAGGGTCTAGAGAGTAACTTACCTGAGGAGCAGCTGAGGGAGTTAGAGTTGTTCAGGCTGGAGAAAAGGAGGCTCAGGGGAGACCTTATTGTTCTCTACAACTACCTGAGAGGATGTTGTGGCCAGGTGTTGGTCTCTCCTCCCAGGCAACCAGTGATAGGATAAGAGGAAATGGCCGCAAGCTGCACCAGGGGGGGTCATACTGGACATCAGAAAGAATTTTTCCCTGAAAGGGTGGTTAAGTGTTGGAACAGAAATTGCCCAGGGAAATGGCGGACTGATCATCCCTGGAAGTGTTCAAGAAACATCTGGACATTGCACTTAGTGCTATGGTCTAATTGACATGGTGGTGTTCAATCCAAGACTTGGTCTTGGAGATCTTTTCCAACCCTAATGCTTCCATGATTCTAGATGTAGAAGTTCACAAGCAGTCCTACTCATTCACACTTTGTGGCATATGTCTGGCAATGACAAGAAATAGGTGGTGATTTACTTCAATAAATTCACAGTCACAGGACATACAAGAGCATTTCATAAATCTCTATTGCTGGTGAAAGGCAAAATTCATCAGTATTTTGGTCAGACTTTTCCTTGAAGCTGGAAGAGGGCACGAAGACTATTCCAGACATCTAATTTAAAAATAAAAATTGAATCTAATTCCTTAATGTGTTTTCAAGTCCACCCTTTGCTGTGAATCTCTGAAGGCTTTAAGGTAACTGCTAGCCCATCAGCATTGAGGAAAAAGACAAACAAGGGGGAGATAGTGCTGGGAACTCCAGGCATCCTCATTTTTTCATAACGAGAAATGCCATGTCCCTCCCTCAGCATCACCCCGTGCAATACAAACACAGAGTCATAAGCATCCTTTGCCTCACCTGGAATGAGAAAGAAGGAAACAGTCCTTGAGAAAACTGGATGATGGAATAGCACAACTATTCATCTAGACTAGCTGGGCCTGCTGTGAGAGGCAATACTGCACACTCACATACCATATGCACACACAGACCGATGGCCGAGAGCTGCAGCAGAGGCAAAAGTGAGATGGGAGCAGAGAATGATTTGGGATTCTGTAGGCCTGAGGCGACCTGTGAAAGGAGGAGTGGGAGCTTTGTGTCAGTTTGGCATAGGAAGGGCAATTTTTAACTGGGACTGGAATCACTTGGAAATGCTTTTCAGCATCCAGTTACCTGAAAACAGACGTAACTCCTTCCAGTGCAGGCCTGTATACATTCCTATTTTCCAGCTATTATCAATACCAATGCTGGAAGTTGCACAGCTCACTCTTTAGCTTCCTGACAGTGACCCCACTGCCACAATGACAGAATATAGCAGATGTACCTTAGTTAGAAACTCTTTAGCTACTGCTGCAGCTGTAAAACTCAGTGTTGAAATACCCACCCTGCTGTTCATTCAGTTTCTCCAACGAATTTTGCAGCATTTTCTGCAGTCCCTGATATTGTGGGTACAACAGACAGATGTTATCCACTCTGTTGCAAACTAAGCCCTCCTGAGCCAGCTGGAGGCACCACAGCCCTGCAATGCCTGTTGGGAACGAATGGAGAACCTGTGTGATTAACAGTTCATGTCTCTATCCTGCCTCTCTGCAAGAAGGATACCGAGGACTGTTGCTTACCTTTGTAGTGCTTTGAGAATAATGTAAGCAATTTTCTACCCATCTAAATACATTATGCCTTAGGAAATTAGATGGTGCACAGAGACTCTGATTATGCAGGGCTGGAAACAGTGTCTGCCCGCAAATCGGAAATAAAAATCTTGACCTTAACTTTTTGCTTCTGCAAAGGCCGTCTGGTGGTCAGTTGGGCATTGGTTATGCAAGTGATGATGTGCACACACTACAGAGAGGCTTTAGAGAAGTGCACAGCACTGCAGCAGAGCTCCTCCAGCTCCTGCTTCACAGCTTCCAAGAGAGTAGAGCAGAAGTCTGCTCCCCAGACAGCAGTCAAGTGGATGCTGGCAATATTTCTTAACTGGTGATATCTGCTCAGTGCCCTTGCACGCATACATATGAACTTCAGCCAGCCGTTTTCCAAAATTATCCGTTCAATTGCTTCAAAATTTGTACTTCAACAGAAGCCAAAATACTGACTGCAGTCATTAGAAGAATTGCAAGCAGAAAGGAAAGGGCCTGGGATTTGCTTCTAGGCTGGCCCTGCCATACATGATGCTTGGATAAGAGAGAGGACTGTTTAAATGCAAAGGTGAAAGCCTTTGAAAAAAAGAATAGAATTGAAATAAGCTGTGTGGTTTAATTCCAAGCAATCCCAGTTTCCATGTATTTTTTTAATATTGTAACCAGCTATTTATATGCAGCATAACATCGTTTGCAAACAGCACTAAACTATCAGAGAAATTTTGACACTCCTGAGTAACATATAAAATAAACAGGCTGATTTCCAGTTTTCAGTCTGAGAAAAAACCAGCAAGCTACCATACAATAGGGAAATTTGTATTTCATGGTGCACATGCTGTCTACTTTTAAACTACGGCACATTTCATTGTAGAAACCCCATCAGCACTTTACCATTGTCAGTGGGTTGCCTGGCTAAGAATTAATTCCTGATTTAGATGGCTCCCTCTCATATGCCTATATGGCAATCAACTTCTGTTCTCACAGCCACTGACAACATCAGTATCAGCCCCAGACGATAAAACCTCTTCTTCCCTTTCTGCTTGCTGGGCTGTAGCTCCTGGCTGGATCTCTGCACTGCAGAGCAGACATTAAAAATAATTTTTCTGGAAACTGGGTGGCTCAGGGAAATGTCAATGAGTGGCTGCCTTTGCTTCTCAAGCATTAGTAAGACTCCAGCTGGTCCCTTCGTCTCCTGGTTAAAGACAGCTGAAAGCAGCTACCATCTGCTTGCATAATGTTTCTCTCTGAAGACTTGGTATCACCAGTCAGTCATAAATGCCTGTGTCCATACAGACTACGTATTTCATTTTCAGCAAGCAGTTTAAGGAGTCTAAGGGGCATGAAGATCTATGAGTTACAGTTTTAGCCTATGGATAAGTAGCAATTTTACCTTGGCAGTAGCTGTATGGGAAAAATATGTTGACAGTTATACAACATAATGCTGACAGCACTCCATCTCCTGTGTAAGCAGGTAGGGAGAGAGGACTGTGGTCTGGGCAGAAGACTGCACGTACCATCAAACTGAATTTGTCTTTGGAGCTGTCTAGGCACAGGGAGAATAACACTTTTGGATCTACCAAGGACTTGTCCTATCTTTCCAGCAGAACAAGGAAGCTGAGTCATGGAGCTCCATCTGTGCTGTGCCAAGAGCAGTATTCCAAGGGAGATCCCAGCCCCTTCTTACAGGCTCTTTCAAGCACAGTTCCTTAGCTATTTAGAAATGTATATGCCCAGTACTTTACACCTCCATTTATAGCAATTTCTTAAACAAAAAGCTGATTTTTGCTGTTATTGGCCCAGCTCCATTCCAATTTCCAGAAAAAAATTTAAAGTTAATATCACAGGGTAGATATTGTGCTCCAACTTCCACTCAAAAATTATAGTTTTTTTCCCAGTTAATGCTGACAGCTGAATTTAACAGTCAGAACTGGGGCTGGAACTGAATTAGCTGCTCTTGTAGGACAGTGCCCATAGCTGTCCCTGAGAGTGCTTGTACTGGTTATGCCTGACTCCCTTTCGTGTAATGAAAGGGAAATTACATTGCTAGAATTGTTGACCACTTTTCTCCTACCAAACTGAACACTGGAATTAAAAAATCCAAATTTGCAGCTGGGTGCTATATGCAGCTGAAGGATATTATGTTAGATCACTGTCTATCAGATATAGCTAAATGCTGTTTCATGCCAGTGTCTCCTATAGTGTTTTAAGTGGGCTGTAATTAACTATTAACTATTGGTTGGTTAAATATTTTTAATTGAAATTAAATCAATTACACTTTTATTCTTTCCTGGAGTGAACATGCTCTGTGGTATGAGCAAGTACCTTCTTTGCTTTAGGTCAGCTGGATATTTATTATTTATTCAAGTATGCAAAGAGCCCTTTTGCTCCTATAATTCCTACTCCACTGTCCTGACAAAACCACATCTTGACTCCTATTATATAGTCCTGATGAGGAATATGGATTTCACCCTGTGCATGGTGTTGTCAATTTAGGAATAAAGTAGTAATACTTCAGAACTGATAGTATCTTCTCCTTCCATTATAGAACTTGGCATCAAAGCTGGTCTGACTCAGCCAGCTCTTTCCATTTAAAAGTTGACTATCAATCTTATTCTTTTAAAAAAAGAATGCTTATCATAACATTTTGTCCATAATCAATTAGAAGGTGCATTTGCTTTTTCCAGGTCATTAAGATATTTGAGGCTATGCAACTTCCAGACTTCATTAAAAAAAAGTCTGCAAAGTGTGATGGAAATTTGAACCAGGGTTAATTCCTTGCACACTTCCATCGATGTGACTGACAGGGAGCCTGGGAGGTCAATTGTCTCAGAAAAATACAAGCACCTCATATGTCTTCCCCTCGGTATAACTGCTTGTTTCAAAACCTTATCTGAGAAACAAACACTTCTGCCATGACAGAAATGAATGGGATTAAAAGTAACATTAAATTAATTTTGTGTTCAAAGCACCTTGACCGACAGTCTGAGCGAGTCACTGGAAATGCACAAACTTCCTCCCACACTTTACCATAAATATGCCTCAACACTTGACAGACCTCACAAGTAAATGGTGGATTTGTGACCTTGACTATCTCAGCTTTAAATCAGTGCCTAGCAGTACTACCGAGCTTGGTTTATATAATCAGATAAAAATAGGTGGCAAATCCTATTTACTATTAGGCAACTAAGTGCAAAAGGTATGAAAAGTTACATCTGGTCTACTCTGTTTCCTTGAACAGGTTTATAGGACTGGCTTAAATGTATGGGTTATTCCAGCAACCATACTATATCAAACCTAGGGAGACCTATTAAAAAAGCAGTGGGAAATAGTGTGGTAAAATATTTGGCTTTGTTTCTTTCTACCTTCTGCTAACACAAAATTGCAGCCCTGCCTGGTGACCAAAATTGTGCCACTGTCTGAATGGAGGCACAATCAGAATTGAAAGATTATTTTCTGATCAAAACAGACAGGGCTGTGTTTTGCATATTTAAATTGCGGGGATTACATTTCTTCCCAGCAGCATCTCATGACTACTAACTAACTTACTGCTCTTTCAGATTGCTGTAGCTTCTCACGAGACTGTTTCCCACTTGAAAACCCAACTCAAAATAGAAAGGTACTGCTCAGCTGCTAGAAATGGATAGGCAGGTAGCAAAGACCTTCTGGTACAATCACTGGGCACAATATACAGGAGCAGACTTAAATGTATTAATTTATTTGAGTGAAGCAGAAAGGTAGTGCTAAAGGACCTGCAGAAGCATTGCCATTCCGGGTTCTGCGACCTCGCTCAATGTTTCAAAACCATCTTAGCAATTTCTTCTATTGTACTTGCCTGGCAGACATGCTGCCTTTCTGCTAAATCACTGGAAGGAAGAGGATGGCATTTACAACTACCACTGTCTGCCTGCAACACAGAGAGACAGAGAAAAGATGGAATTACCTAAAATAAACCATTTTCTCCAGTAAAGTGACTTAATGAAAAGAAGGGCTAGTAATATGATGTCTGTAGTCTTTTTATGCCTGTATTTCTTCAGATTTTATCCGACAGCCTGCCTATAAACCTTGCCAGAATATCTGGACTCCCTTTTTATTTGGCAGCAGATAAGGCAGAGAGTCCCTTAGATTTAATATAGCTTAGAGATAAGAGGTGATAATACCCCTAAATGAAAGTGCTGGAGTTTTTGCTTACCTACCCTGACTTCCTCCAAAACTGCAGATATAGCACAGTTATATCTCTCACAGTCCCGTGGTATGAAGTTCAACAAGGGAAAGTGCTGGATTTTGCAGCTGGGATGGGGCAGCCCTGGGTGTATGGACAGACTGGGGAACAAGAGGATGGAGAGCAGTGCCGTGGAAAGGGCCCTGGGGTCCTGGTCCATGGCAAGCTGAACATGAGTCAGCAGTGCCCTGGCAGCCAGGAGGGCCAACCCTGTCCTGGGGGGCATCAGGCACAGCATCGCCAGCCGGGCAAGGGAGGGGATTGTCCTGCTCTGCTCTGCGCTGGGGTGGCCTCACCTCGAGTGCTGGGGGCAGGTCTGGGTGCCACAGTATAAAAATGGCATTAAGGTGTTAGAGAGCGTCCCGAGGAGGGCCATGAAGATGGGGAAGGGCCTTTGGGGAAAGCTGTGTGAGGAGACTGAGGTCACTTGGTTTGTTCAGCCTGAATAAGAGAAGACTGAGGGGAAACCTCATTGCAGTCTACAACTCCCTCATGAGGGGAAGAGGAGGGGCAGACACTGATCTTTTCTCTGGGGGGACCACTGACAGGACCTGAAGGAATGGCCTGAAGCTGTGTCAGGAGAGGTTTAGGTTATTAGATCTTAGAAAATTGAAATTGAAATTGAAAATTAGAAAATTTAAAAAAAAGTTACTGGATATCAGGAGAAGGTTCTTCACCCAGAGGGTGGTTGGGCACTGGAACAGCTCCCCAGGGAAGCGGTCACAGCACCAAGCCTGAGAGACTTCAAGAAGCTTTTGGACAATACACTTGGACACATGGTGTGACTCTTGGCATGTCCTGTGCAGGACCAGGAGTTGGACTCAATGATCCTTGTGGGTCCCTTCCAACTCAGGATATTCTGGGGTTCTGTGATTCTGGGACGCCACAGGACACCAGAAGCACATGATTATGGACAGCCACTGCCCCAAAGGAGGCAGAACATGGTGGATGGGAGGAGGAGCTGGCAGACCTGCTCAAGGAGGGCTTCAGAGCATGGTAGCCGGAGCTTCTCTGGTCACCTCTGCTGATTGCTGCTACGTCTGCCTTTGCAGAGCCTATAGAAGACCCCAATATGTGTTTTGAATATCTACTTTCTGGCATTAGACTTGAACCTTTGATGCTAACACTTGAAAAGTAGCTGCAAGTCTGCTAAAAGAAGTAGTGTTTTGACTGTACTGCAATTCAAACCACAAACTGAACATTCACTTTTACTACTACTTCGTAAATAAGTTTATCAAAGACATTAATAAGAAAAAAGTTGTGCGATGACAAAGTTGATCATATCCTGCTCTCCTTCCTCTCTCATCTACTTTTTGAACAGTAACTCTGAGAGTTTTGATATCCAAAAATAGTATCTCAGAGTTGACATAGTAGCTGTTTCCTGCAATGACCTATTTTCACTGCAAGCTTCAAAAAACCCCCACTTGCATGAGCCTGGTTAAATGTAGGAGAAAGTAACTTTGCACTCAGTGAACAGGAAGTCCCTTGTTCCAGCACACCCAGGGTCACACAGTCACTGTTGCACAGCTCCTTTTGCCAGCCTTGAGGGGCAGAGGCACAAGGCACAGCAGCACCTCTTTGCCACCAAGGCAGCTGCCTCTGCCAGCTGGGCTGTCCTCAGCAGCAGATATGAATTGGTACAGCATGGGATGATGCACGACAGCTTTTCTGCTTTCTCCCTCGTGTCTTTAAAGGCCACTGATGATGCCAGTAACAGGCTGCCTTTCAAAGCTTGAATTTATTTTTTCAAGCAGATGTGTAGTCAGCTGAATGGGTGGAGGCCTTCTTCCCTTCTTTTGCTGCTGCATAACTCACTTTTCTCTCCTATCTCTTGTCACCCTTACTCTTTTTTCTTTCAACTTTCTGGTCCTATGTCACTTTTCTTTACCTTGCTGAGCCTTATTGATAATGAAACAACAATTTAAATAGTTGACAATTGCAAAGATATTCCAGAATATTCTGTATCCTTGCCAGATGTGTTGCTAATTTAATGTTGTATACTACACTTGGCAATTCCTTCTTTGTTTTATTTAATTAAAGTTTAATTCCCACTAGTTGCAAAAAATACTATTTTTCTAACTCAGCTTGTGTTCTATTGTGAAACTGTATTTTCAGTTACAGTTTTATTCCATTTGAAGAAATCCTAAATCTCTCTATGTTTGTCCAAAACAATCCATCTTAGAAAGGAGCCTAAATTCTATTTGCAAAAATGCACTGTACTGTCATATTTTTGGAGAAATGTAACAGTTCTTTATGGACAAAAGTACAGTCAATATCTTTTAGGTATTTTGATGAGATCTAGTCCCAGCTGAATAAATGAGTATTCAAGAAACTGAATTAAATTGACATTCCCAACACCACGGTTAGTGGTATGATTGACATGCCTGAGGGATGAGATGTCATCCAGAGGGATCTGAACCCCTATGAACTTTGTGAGGTTCAACAGCGCCCAGTGCAAGGTGCTGCACCTGGGTTGGAGCAACCCCCAGTATCACCACAGGCTGGGGAATTATGGGATTGAGAGCAGCGCTGCCGGGAAGGACATGGGGGTGCTGGTGGGTGAGAGGCTGGCCATGACCCAGCAATGTGCACTCACAGCCCAGAGAGCCAAACGTGTCCTGGGCTGCATCCAAAGCAGCGTGGGCAGGGGGTGAGGGGGGCGGATTCTGCCCCTCTGCTCTGCTCTGGTGAGACCCCACCTGGAACTGCATCCAGCTCTGGGGCCCCCAGCACAGCAAGGACATGGACCTGTTGGAGTGAGTCCTGAGGAGGGCCACAAAGCTGATCAGAGGGCTGAAGCACCTCTCCTATAAAGACAGGCTGAGAGAGTTGAAGCAGAAACAGATGTTCTCACCAAATAAGCAGGAGCTATCCCTGCCAATATCCTTCTGCACAACAGCAGTGACCTCCTCCCTCTCTCAGTTGTCCCCATGGCTAAGACCAGCTACTGTGAACACTGAAAAGTGTTAGCAGAGAAATTTTCCAGCTTTCTGCAGCACTCTGTGAGAGCTCTGTTTCTCACAGAAACTCTGAAAAACAGTGCTACAGTTCTGTGAGCAAAACCGTCTCTATCTTGCACCTGCAGGTGTTGTGTAGTATTGTTATGATATTGTCTGGGAAAATATTCTGAAAGGTTTTAGCCAGCTGGTACGGGAGGCGGGTGGTCGGTGACCAATGACCTTATGCCATGCTGGCGACCCAAGTTATACAAACCAATCTATAATTAAAAAAAAACCGGGTTATTATTGCTCCTGAACTTGTGTGTCGTTTCTCGCCATTTGTGCCGCATACAGCGACAAGCTACAAACTCAGAAATGCCTCAAAACTTCTCTTAATGCAATACAGGTCAGCCAAACTGGATCTCAGTGTTCAAGGCTGTAGCTGCCCATCCTGCAGATTCTATCTGATCTATCTTCTCTGCTTCTGACCTGTCTCACGTAGGAAATCTTCATTCAAAGCATCTTTTCCTCCCCAAGAGAACTAGGGAGCTGAGCTAACAGAATGACTTGTTTCTGGGGTCTTGTTTCAGCCTCCCAATACATTGCACTAGGTGCCCCAAAGCAGCTAAGTAGGTAAAGAAAATCAAACTTCCCTGTAAAGGTAACGTCTACAGAGGGGAGGCAACACAACATCAGCACTCCCTGGGACTCCCTGAAGCTCTAGATATGCTTGATGTTTGCTGTCTTTGGGACAGGGCAGCTTGGCTCTATGTGGCATTGGATATGGTTTAGTGATGAACATGGTGGTGCTATATTAATGGCTGGACTTGATGATCTTAGAGGTCTCTTCCAACCTTAATGATTCTTTGATTCTATTGAGAGGTACTGACAGAGCTTAGCCCACTGCACCAAGCACTTAGACTACATTTGCCAATGGGGAGTTGGATGTGGAAAAGCAAAAAGCTCAGCAGTGTGCAGGCTCACCTTCTGTTTCACGCAAATACAAAAAGAAGAATTTTGCTGTTTTTGTCTTTAGAGAAAATTGATTTGGAATGGCCTCCTACATGGCACAGTTTGCTCTTTGCTTCCTTGGAATTAGTTTTTCTTTTGCTTGTTTCAGACCGATGATCACACTGTGCACATACTACTGAAAATACAGAGTTAAGTAATGCTTAACACCTATGGTCCGCTTTTGCTTTGCACTGAGCCACCCATAGGCAGACCCCTGCAAAACTGAAGAGAGGTTAGTGCAAAAAACTATCAAAATGCTGCCAATCACTGTGTATTAGCTATTCCCAGAAACACAGCTATCCACAACAAGGGAAACGTGGATAAACAGAGTAGTTTGAAATCCCGCCCCAATACTGCACATAGGACATGACTGTGAGGTTGTAATAATGATGATAGCACCATTTATCTGGCAGGGAGTTACTATTTCCATAAACCAGTATACTACTGAATGAAGAGACCTGTGCCTCAAGATACTACAGTGGAAGTGGCAATTAAGAATAGATAGCACATTGCCCTCTTTACGATAAACACAGTTATATAACGTTGTTACGCAGTGATATTTTTCATAGTCTGCTTTTGCGTATGTGCCATTTTAGAAACACAATAAATAACTGGAGATGTTCTTCCCAATAGATTGGACTGCCTGAGGTTATTCCCATACTAGAGATTCAGTTCTCATAAAGCTTTAAATAAACTGAGACCAAATAAAAGAAACCAAATGCACCATTAGAGGAATAGTAGAGGATTTATTTTCTCAAGGCAGTGCTCTACAGGATCTGTGCATCAATTGCAGATGTAAGTACAAAACGAACACAGTGCATTCCAAGCTAAAGTGTGCTGGTAAATGGGAACTGCTAACAGTAGGCTGGATACATACTGCTTCACACCTGCATCTCTGTCCTTCACCCAGCAAAAAGGGACAGCTTTTCTTCTCAGTTCCTCCCAGTCTCACAATCCTTTTGCTTTTCCATGCTAAGGACAGAAACAAGGACAATGAAAGAACGACACAATAATCACTCACCCTGAACTTCTTTCTCTCAGGTCTGTTTAAATTTATTTCCCTCAGCTCTGTTGTGCTATCTGCTGACAGGAAAACAAAGGGTGTGGGTAGACTTAAAAAGGGGATTGATTAGTTTTGATGTGGGAATCAGAATTAAAATGCTGGCAACTATTGATGAAAGTTTCCTGCTTGATTTGTAAACTAGTGAAAGGATGAAAGGTCATGAAAAACTTGCAAGACAACTTGCAAGAGTGTGTTGATCTAGTCAACTGTACTGAATCAAATCATTGTAGGTCTTCACAGAGAAAAGGAAAATATATGAGTAGTGCCTTTAAAATAGACATTTTGCAACAGGATGTTTCAGAGAGATCCTGAGGATTTACTTTTTATTCTCCTTCAATAAATTCACAGTTAACATCAGATTCTTCATCTCCATGAATCCTGTCTGAGACCTCAAGTTTAGACTGTGAACACTTTACCTGTTTTCAGGAAACTGTCATTTTCTATACAAATTCTAAAGCAGTATTCCTTAAACCTTTTGCAGATGCATCTTCTTTTGCAGTTTACATAAGCCTGGATAAGAGCTACTTTTAACTGCTGACAGGACATCAGTCACACCAAGGTGGATATTAGACTCAATTGTGAAGATTTCTGACTCCTCCTCTTTGATCCCCAGTGACCACAACATACTGTCTGAGAAACATTGACTTGGAATGTAAGAAAGAAGAGGGTTATTTGTGCATCTGCTGTTTTTTTCTGTAATTCATAGAACAACATTGTTCACATGAAGTCCATCATCTCAAGATAACTATAAAGAAAATATAAATATAACCCTCTAGAAAGTCAAATATTTTTGGGACTACTATGAACAAACCTGAACTCCCAGACAGTTCTGCTGTTTGAAGAATTCTACACAAATTTATGGTGCCTCATTAGCAGGAAGCAGTTGCCTTCAGTGCCAATGCTAGCCCAGATACAGTCCTGTTTAGCAGGAAAGCAGGAGAGAGATTCTGTGACCTAGTGAAAAGTATTAAAGAAAACAGTCCTGGCCCTTGCAGAAGCTTTCACAATAGAACCAATCCAGAGAGTAGTGCTTAGAGGGAAGACACTGCAGGGTTTAAAGTGTGTTATTGTACGGTTCACCCTAGACTGTAGATAAGATCTACAACTGGATACATTATAACTGGGAATTTTAAAGCAAGAAGCAAATGTTTACAAATGGGGAAAAAAATGCGTCACTGAACTACTCTCCAGTACGGGGGTTGTTTAATGAAGTGAGTGAAGGGATTTTTAGCTTTATAAAAGACATTTTTATAGTTGGACTGTGTGTGTTAAACTTGCATTAAATTCATCACTGGTGTAATCCGAATGACATTAGGCACTGAAATCAACCACTGGTTGGGGCTATCCAGTTACTACAACTTCAGTTAGACTAATTTCCTCTCCCGGACACTAATCAAGGAAGCACACAGGTCTCAAAGAGGGAAAAGAATGGATAAAATTGAGTAAAGAGTGAAGTTTCATTTAGATGTCTACACCCAAATTAAAGCCCTGAGTTAGGAGTTAGGTCTTAATGTTGGAGGCACTGTTTTTCCATAGATATTTCACTCCCGGTCTTGACGCATCTGGGCAAATCAGCTCTACAGAGTGCCCAAGTGAAATCAGGGTCCAGAAATAAGCAGTTTTCTGGCTAAAATTCAGTGCAGTAGATATTTCTAGATTGCTGTAGAAATCCTGAAATCAGCCTCTGTAACAGAAGCTGACTGAAGGGTATATTCCGTCCCATTAAACAGCAGGAAAAAAAGCATCTGTGGGTGGATCATATAGGTGAATGACAGGGTTTGAACACCTTGTTATGCCCTGGTCTGCTCAGTGGCCTTAGGGGAATGTTGTTTGATTCACTCTGGGTGGTGTGTGGGAGAAACAACAATATTCTCAGGAGCTTCAGTGACAAACTTTTACTTGCGACCTTTAGAACACTAAGGTAGAATAAGGTACTTGGCAAATTTTAAAACAACATCCAGACAAAGTAAGGTACTTCATAAACTTTAACTTAGCAAATGTAAACTTATCCAACTTTAACTTATCCAGACACAAGGAACTTACTGAGGCATTGACTGGAATTTTTTAGTCTGGCTTACAATATATTTGGAGAAGAAGTTAGAGAAAGACAGAGAGAAAGACAGAAAGACAGAAAGACAGAAAGAAAGAAAGAAAGAAAGAAAGAAAGAAAGAAAGAAAGAAAGAAAGAAAGAAAGAAAGAAAGAAAGAAAGAAAAAGAAAATTATAAGAGTAGAAAAATATCCCCACCCATGGATTCAGCCACAAGACTAGATTGTTGCTGTCTATTGGTCAAAGTGATGGTCACAGTCTTGTTCTGGCAGAGGTGGGGAAAGCCCACAAAACACAAAGTCCAATGGGTTAATATACATTTAGGTTTAGGTGGAATGCCCAGGTACCTCCCCCAGAGCGGGGAGTTTTACACTGTATTACAACACCGTGGATCTGTTGCAACACTGTGGATCATGCCAGTCCTTTGGTGGAAGGCCTCAGGAACTGAGTCTGGGGGCACTTCGGGGGTCTTTGATGGTTCATGATCCCTTCTCAGACATGAAAGTGACCTCTCACGTCAGTGCAGTTGAGCCAGTTATGCCCCGTCAGAAGGGATGTGTCACTGTTGTACCGGGGACGGCAAGAAACAATATAAGCTTGATCCAGGAAGAAATGGAATTATTTATTAATTTACAGACTCATTTATATATCTTAGTTTGCTTGAGTGGCATAAGGTTATTGGTCCCTGACCATCCACCTCCCAGAACGATTGGCTAAACCCTACAACACCCATTTCAAAATATTTCTTCATTCAGTATCACAACAATACTGCATAACAATCTTGCACTTGCAAGATAAAGGAATTGGTTTACAAAAACCTCTAACTGTTTTCGGCCAGCATTCGTATGAAAGCAAGGACTTTCCACGGACGCTGGCAGAAAACTGGAAAATCTCCCCACAACCAAGCCTTCAGCATCCACAGGGATGAATTATGTGAATGTCCCAATACCTACCCAGGGATGGGAGGAAGTTTACACTGAGTCAGTTGTGTGGGGGAGGACACTGGCAAGATAAAAAGCACTGTGAGATACCTCACAGGATCTGCTTCTTATCAGCTCTCTTCCCTTACCTGTCTCAAACCCCAGTTTCCTACTAAACAAAGGTTTGTCGTGGTCCCCCTCCAGTGCTCAGCCCTCTGCATCTGGGCTGTTTCCGTGCTCATCGTCAGCAAAGCAACCACGCCTTTTGCAAAAGGCCAATAGTTTGAGCCATTAACCATTAACATTTCAGTCTCTCACACACCTATGGACAATCTTCAGGTTGTTTATGGAGGAGAGAAAATATTGTTTGTAGAGACATTTTTGGGAGTCATAAATATGTAAATATGTTATTTATAGAATCTGAAAAATGGCTACCCCATATGAATCCTTCATACAAAAAAAGGCATTAAACCCAAGGATCAATTTAGTGCCCTCCATTGATGTATCTTTACCTTGATTTCACTTGTGTTCAATCTATTGATTGCATCTACCTTTTACCCAGAGGCTTATTACATTAAATGTAGCATGCTATTCCCTCGTACTGTATTTAAAAACAAGATTTACAATTAAAAATAAATATTTTATGACAAACACTGACCATATGAAATTCGCTTGAAGTTAATGGATACTCACCTGGGAAAAAAGAGACAGGTGGGGTTTTTTTCCAGCTTAGGTAGCTAGAAAAAAACTTTCCCAAGACAAATATTATAATTTGTACCTGTATAGATGAACAAAAATCATTTTGTAAACTAGTTGCAATGATGTTAAGAGATCTGTTTTTATTTCTATTCTGTATAATAGAAAAGAAATTCACAGCCTGACAGATAGGGTACCAAATCTAATGTAAAATCCCCATTCTGGCATCAAATCCTGATTTCATCACTTTAATGGAGCCTAAGTAACTTAAACGACTTCAACAGAACCTTAAATTGTTTTCACACGTCTCTCTTAGTTTCTTTGATCACACTTCAGTCAGTTGTATTATGAGAACTGGTGAAGTATGCTCCGTGTAAATTCAGACTTGGCCTTTTGTTCAGATTTATAATTGGAGATGAGCATTCCGGAGTGATATAAATAGCCATCACAACCTAATTGAGGACAGCCTCAGTGTAAAGGACTGAGAGATAAGAATGAGACTACACAGAAATCCTCAAACTTATGATTTGAAAACTAATTAATACAATTTATTTTGAAAGAAAGAAGAGACTGATAAGAAAGAAAAAACTCTTCTGAAAATGATTTCAACTATTGCAGCTGAGAGAACTCTGTCACCCAGATGTAACAAATGGGGTTCTACAGTCGGGAGAGGAATTCAGTAAACAGGAGGAGAGTGTCACTTGGCCAATTAAATCAGCCAAAACTGTAAAATCTCAAAGGTCATGCCCAAGATAAAGACAGCACTAGGATAATTAATTAAAATTTTGAGAATTTATTTCCTCAAAGAAGCAAAAAATGAAGAAAAGACAAGAAAGAAATTACAATCAGCAGACAAAGATGTACAAAGTTTTAGGGAAGAGAAAAAAAGAGGACACATTAAAAGTAAAATGCAGGCATAAATTGATAGAAATTAAGAAAACCCCGAAGAGTTCTAGAAATGCACACTGACTTTGCAAGAGAGATTAATGATTTAATTCTTTGACATTAAAGCCTTATCTGGACTGAGGATGGTACACTCATGGAGTTAATCTGTGGGTAAATGAAACCTTAGTTATTTTGAAAGACAGAACACTTGGTGGATGAGAATTTAATTCCAGCTCCTTGCAAGTAAAATTCAGACTCAGAAAGGCAGAAATTCCTCATAACCATTAAGGATTATACACTTGGTTGTTGCTATTTATGTGGAAAGTGATGACACTAGGATGAAATGTTGGGATGCAGAAGTGTGAGACTGGAGGATTTGATCTAATAGATTTGCAAAGGCAACTTTTTAAAAATGACCATTATTTTTTAAATTAAAACTGGATCAGTTAGTTCCCTGCATCTTTAATGACTTTTAAGATATTCTAAACTATTTGTACTTGTGAGGAAGAGGAAAAGATGCAGTGTGATATTTTATGTGCTGGTGCTATAAATGTTCACTAGTTCCATATACAAACATCAATCTGGTACAGCTAATCAGGATGTTTGGGTGTTGAACTCTGGCAGCAACCAGTGGATGAACTCTGGAAATCTACAATCACTGCTTGCCTTTTAAGGGTCTGACAAGTAGGTTGTTAGATATTTGAATGAGATTTTTAGGACAATCAAAGTGACTTCAGAAAGAAACCACATGCATTCTGAGAGCACTCTGAGGTTATGGGATAAATTCAGCCCTGGGAATCCTAGTGGAAGCCAACACTATAGTTGCCAAGAGAGCTCCTATGTAAGCTTAGGAGGTGACGCTGAGAATGCTAAGCACAACAATGAGGAGACATGAAACAAGAGTAGTTTAAAGACAATTGTACCACATCTTTTCTGTGCCAATGAAAAAAATTTGCACTGGTTTCAGTAAGTCATGATCAAAATTTACTGGAAGAAACGCTCCAGGACAAGGTTTGCAAGGAGAAGGGGAGATCTTGACTGTAGGCATAAAAAGAAATGTTACTATTATTTACTACACCTAGTCTTAGATTTTATAGAATCTTCCAGAATTTCCTGTTCAAAATAAATCCTACATAGAGCTAGTTGAAGCAATTGCTACTGAAGGTACCATACATCTGCAAGACATGCATTAAACTCCAACATCTTTTGTAAGATGAAGCAAAGAACTGAGCATTATCAAAACTCAGAGGTAATTTCAACTTCTTAGTTACATCAGCTCAAATGAGTCAATACAACTGTAATGGTTTGAGAAGGGAAACAGAAACCTGACAAATGAGATAATATTTTTCTCAGTTTCATGATTTTCAGTGTTTCTATCAGAACAAACAAAAGGTAACATGTCTCTAGCCAGACAGAAATGCAGGAGAATATCCCAGCACATTTTTCCATACCTGACCTACATACTGCGTTATATCTTCCTAAAGTTAAGCAACAACCATAGATACTTCAGAGATTTTCTTTCAGCAACCATAGATACTTCAGAGATTTTCTTCCAGATAGAATATTCCCAACGGTCAGCAAATGCACCATACTGGTATAACTGGGAGGTGGACTTTTCTAGTGTAGACTCCCATTAAAATTTTCTCGTGAGGTATGAGCCTGAGCTTCACTGAGTGCTTATATGTCAATGAAGATAAAAAGTTCCTGTTTCTTGTAGAAAACCAGCTAATCCTAAAGGTCTCTAACAGGGGGAACAAGTTGTCACATTCCATAAATGCACCGTTCTGACATGTGGGCAAACCTATTGACTGAAGGTGCATAAACCCAAGATTCTGTGTTCATTTTCACTGAAAAGGTCAGCCGTGAGTTCTTTTTTTTCAAGAACAGTAGGTGCTTCTGGAGTTTTCTTTCTCCCCTAATAAAACCTTATGGAGGAAGAAGTAAAGGTCAGGAGCACCGGTGTAGGAAAGACTACTGCAGCAGTCTAAAAAAAGAGCACTGAAGAATGGGCATGAGAGTAGCCTCGGAATATGTAAATGCTCTTCATCTGCTCCCAGTTCCTCAGAGGCTTCACAAAAGGCACTGGACTTACCCTGATTTAGGAGGATGGACTAGATAACCTCTTAACCTTCAGCCCTATTATTTTCCATGAATCAGCAGAAAGAGAAACTCCCTCGGTTCTTGAGGTTCCAAACTCCCATTTTTCATTTCAGGTGTCTAAATTATATAAACACAGGAATCTTATCACAGACACAAACCAGACCCAACATAATTACAACACACATCAGTTATCAGTAGATTCTTGGTCCTGCTCCTATTGACTTTCTTAGAAGTGCAAACATATAAAATATACAATGCAAATCTTGTCATACACACAAAAATTTAGGAATAATCACTGTGGTGGTTCTGCTTGTTGGATTTGATCATCAGTAATTTTGCCAATTTTTGTCATCAAGGAAAGCCCATTTTGTTCATACATTACCAGTGTGAGCTAGGATGCTTTCAAGGTATCTAACAACTACTGCAAGTGTCTAAAATACCATTTATTTCATGCCTAACTTCATCTTTATTCATCACACAGTACCCTATAATTACACATATTCAGAGACTTTAATAAACAGATTTTTACTGCCACAGCCGTCTTCACCGTAAAAAAAAGGTGTCTAGCTGTCAGGCTGGCAAGATTTTCTTTCCTTACAACTGTTTTTATTGCATATTGAAAATGAGATCGTAGGACAGCAAAGACAGGTGAAATGGACTCTTGCTCAACACATACTGAACATAAGGGTTTTCCTGGTATTACCAGCTTTTTTCAGGCTGCATTGTGTGATCTTTTAAGCAAGTCACTTTGTGATCATTTCTGGCAGTCACAAATTAGTCTCTGCTGTTTGGTGATGGAAGACAACCTGTTAGTTCCTTGGAGAAGCAAACCAGCAGCACCATAAATGATAAACTTCCCGAAGTCAAACATGTTTCTTGTTTCAGCCTTGTCAGACAAGCTACAGAGATCTTTAACTTCAATTATTTGTAAATGCCTGGAAATCAGCATAAACTGTCCATATGGGAAGCTTGACAAAGCTGTCAATAATGCCTGTTTCACTGCAAATCTATGCCAAAGAACCTTCTGCTTGTATAAAATTAGACAATGATTTTAATTTTTCACTGTAGTTTCCTTCTCAGTATTTTTGGAAGAAAGGAATGGGCCTACCCTTAGGTAGAAGTGTAAGTTAAGGATGTATGCATGAGGAAAGCACAAACAGCAATGAACTGGCATGCATAACGTGGTATCCATTACTGAGCCCCTGGGCACGTGCTTGACTGAAGCTACTTTCAGTCAGCTTGCACATTTTTGCACACAATTTATAGTTGAAAGTACATGTCGCTAGTTTGGGAGTTTGGCAGATTAAGTCTGGCATCTGATTTTCAATAACATGTAGGAAACACTGGAATAATTTACACTCCCATAGGACCACTATACACTCAGAGTAGCACAATTTAAACAGTAAAATGTATGAGTTTGCATCTGGGATGCTGAATTAATTTATTGCATAGCTCTGCAGTTTATTTCTGAAGTAAAACCCAGGCTCTCTTGAAATCAATAAGAATTTTACCACCTGCTTCAGCACAGGCCAGATTTTGTCCTTATGATGTGGTCTTGCACAGCAGAGGGAAAGAGAAAAAAGACATCCATAGCATTTTTTGTTTCATGCTCTTGGCTGAAATCGTCAGAGCTTGAAGAAGGAGCCTCTATTAGACAGTGCTAGTTTTTAAATTTGGTCAGGAGATCTAGTTTGGTCCCCTCTGGCTTTGGCTACAAAGCGAGATCCTCTGCGGCTCAGGGAACTCCAGGAGCACAGGAAAAGCATTGCCCTCCTGGGAGCAGCTGCTGCAACGGCACCTTCAGGACGTGAAGAGCTCAGCACACACTACCGAAAGAGGGAGAAAGGAGGCATTGCCAGACCAGACCGTTCATCCCAGGCATCTGCAAGCCTGGAAGTGGCAGGCTGGGGAGCTTTCCAAGCGGGCTGAAGTCTGTTTCTCACAGCCCAGATTTGGCACCAATTGAGTGTTGTTCCTTGGCAGTGTCCATACTGATTAAGATCACTGAAGCGAACACAGAAAACAGTCCTCTCATCCCTGAAAGCAGTTTCTGCTCTGCTAGGGTTAAGCAATGCAGAGAAGATAGATCTCATGTAGTTTCCTTTGGGAATTACCAACACAGCTGCCTGAGTCCTGTGCCTGTTTGTGACTTCTCACCAACACACAACTAGTGTAAAAGATGTGGAAATGCTCCTCCCCATGCAATTACAGCCCTTTTAATTACTGTGATACAAACACTTCCACACAGACAGCACTGGAAAAGCTTTTCCAAGAAAAGAAATTTCCCCAAGGAAAAATCAGCCATGAAAACTAAACCATTTACAAATTTTGTCCATAACTCTAGGTGTTTTCCTCCTGGGACGACTCACATCCACTTAAGACTATAGAACACAGGTGGTTATTCTAACTAGACTATTTTACATTGAGAAGCTTGTGATCCATGCACTGGTTATCCAGAGCAGGCACAGGCACATGCTGTGCTGAGCCACACTGTGCTACACATATTTCTTGGCGTTCTGATTGTGCTGTGCTCTACATATGCCTTAAACCTAAACTCAACTAGTTAATCGTAATGGAAAAGCCTGATGGTTACTATCACCTGGCACCAGTGATGATGCCACAACATGTCCTTGTCTTTACCTTGAAAGGAAGCATCTTATTTTACTTCTAAGAAAGTCCTATCAAAACTTGAAGACCTCCATGCCAGTGAATCTCACCCCTGATGGCAAGTCTGCACAGTGTGCCATGCCCTGACCATAGGTCAGTCTGGAGCCACATTCGTCTCGAGGTTCCCAGCATCAGAAAGGACACAAGATTTTATAACTTGCTATCACCTTTGAACAAGCGCTCCTGGTGCAAGACAGTGTAGAGAAGGGATTTTGACATCCTTATTTTCTCCTATTACCTAAATACTCCTGGAGGCATATTAGGGAAGCTAATTAATGCTATTCAGCAGAAGCAAGGATGGGAGGATTTAACCCTAAACACTGCAAAATAGCTGACTTTCTAAACTGTTTGGGTTTTTTTTTTTCTTTATATCACATTTCCATCTGTTTCTTTGAAAACTCATATGCTTATATCCAACCAGCCAATAATCCCACCCTGCACTTTGAGAGCCAAAGTTACTGGGTAACTCAGGTACTCAGGTTGCTCATAGTTCACTGAGATCAGGTTTGATATCAAAGCATTTCATGGAGTCAGGTTGCAGGCTGCAGCTGCGAGAGCTATCCTCTTCTGAAATACATCCCACTGAACTTAGCAATGATACAGAAAGAAATACAATGCGAGAATTATAAACTCCTAGTCAATCCCTAACTTGTGTGGGATTTTCCACTCTGGTTGAATCTCTGTAAGTCTATGGGGCCTGATCAGATTCATCCAAAGGGATGCAAAGAGCAGGGTGATGTCATCACAAGACCTCTCTCAATGATTTTTGAAGAGTCTTAGGAATCTGGACAGGTCCCAGTGGACTGAAACCTGGCGAGCATTTTCCCAATTTTCAAGAAGGCCAAGATGGATGGCCCTGGAAACTACAGGGCTGTCTGTCTCATTTCAGTGACTGGTAAAATTATGGAGAATATTCTGGGAGGTACTGAAGGGACAGGCACTGATCTCTTTTCTCTGGTGACCAGTCACAGGACCCAGTGACAGCCTGAAGCTGTGTCAGGGGAGGTTTAAGTTGGATATTAGGAAAAAACTCTTCACCCAGAAGGGGATTGGGCACTGCAACAGATTCCCCAGAGAAGTGGTCACAGCACTGAGCCTGACAGAGTCCAAGAAGCTTTTAGAAATGCTCGCAGACACGGTGTGATTTTTGGGGTTGTCCTGTGCAGGGCCAGAAGCTGACTTGATGACTCTTCTATCTCAGGATATTTTATAATACTTCATGATTCTGTGAAAGAGGCCTTTGCTTGCTGAGTAGCACAGACAGAATCCTCTGTGTTCATTGAAGTTGCCACTTGCAATGTGGAGGAGAAATGGCTGTGAGCTCATAATAAGAAGGGAAAAATCAGAGAGAAATACATCAGCACATGCAAAATTAGCAGCAGGTATGTGCACACAGTAAACATATATTTTAAAATCATAAAATATCCTGAGTTAGAATGTACCAACTTGACTTCCTGGAAATCTGATGTCAGCCCTAGTTGCAGCTCACTTTAGTACGCTGCGTTTAAAATGCTTCCCTTGTATTTATAAAGTTTGTCTGAGTCCCCAGTTCAGAAAAGACCCTGAAATATCTTGAGGAGAGAAGTTCTTGATTCCTCAGCCGGGCAGCTGAAATTCAGGCATTTGTAAATGAGTTCCTGTGTTGTGCCATCCCTCCAGTCCCTGCAGGCTGTGATCTGGGGAGCTGGCAGGATACTACAGCTGGCAGAGCTCCTGCTGCCTGAGCATGGGAGCGAGCAAGGCACACACTGTCAGCTTCAACACCTGCTAACTGGGAACAGAGCTCACCACAGTGATGCAATATCCATCCTATCACTTGCAAAAATAGCCACATCTATATCCATGATAAAGCTGAAGTCTTGGGTTTCTTATAGTCGGTTTTCTGGTGACAGCTAATGCTGCTTATCATCCCTGCACACCTCATGCCCTGCAAGTTCTCTGAACAGCAGTGGATGTGAACTGCAAATTCTCTATTGCAAATGCACTGTGAAAAACTCGCTGAAGACCTTATGAAAGAATATGACCCGTGGTGAGAGAGGTACCAATTTGGAGAAATCTGCTTTGCCACAATGGGTTATCAGAGCTGCTTTAATGGAGAGTCTAAGATTACTGCTTTAAAACATATAGAGTTCATTTATTACTACCTGGCTTTTATTTATGCTTTTGGCATAGAAGTGCTAATGCACAAACTGTAAGAAATCCCGTATTTGTCAAAAAAAAACCTGAGCAACAGTGAACTCTTCTCAGCAAATAGGCCCATACACCACTCCTGACTATAAAAACAGCCATGAACAGCAAGCAGTTGGCCATAATTTATTCTTCAAAAGATTGTATCTGGGAACAAATGGCTTTTCAAAAAGCAGGAGTTTCAGGAAGCTTAAAAGTCTTTTAAAGCAGGTTTTTCTATTTTCTGTCTTAAACACAGCACTGCATTCCTGCTCAAAAACTTGTTAGCACAGCTGAGAAAACATGCTTGATAAAAAGGCATAACCCATCAACTCTAAAGATGGGATCAGGTCTTAGCATATGGAACTGAATTAAGAAAAAAAGCTTCCAAAAATATTTGTGGGAGACACTGACTTTCTGTTTCTAATCTTCTTTCAAGGCTTATCATGAATCTCCTCTTTCTTGCTTATTTGCATGTCTTTCAGTAATTACCTCTTTCCATCATTCAGTTTATTGCTAAGCTCCATATTACTTGATATAATTTCTCCCTATTATTCGACATAATTTCCCCTTATTATTCATCTAGTTTTTATTCTTTATTTCCACTTTGTGCTTGCATTTTTAAATGTCCTTAGGATTCCTTGAGGGTTTATTCTTCCAGGCTGCTCACACCCTGAAATGTTAGACCTGACAGTTCAATGTGCCTGTGATCATCCTTCTCTGAGACAAGATGTCTTTTCTTATCTTCCCAACTTCCCCACAGATGCAGAACATTGTGTGTCTTTTCTTATTCCCCCTTCAGAGAAGAGGCAAAACGGGGTG
>VZTI01003491.1:1761012-1810622 GCA_013397865.1 Struthidea cinerea
TTTTTGAAAGAGGGAGACAGAGCTAACAGGTACTGCTGGTGTTTCTTCAGCTCACTCTCCTTCTGAAGTGATGAGCATCTCAGCAGGCCCCAAGTCCTTGCCATTTCTCTTGTAGTCTCTGCTGCTGGTAAATCTTCCCTTGTCTCAGCACTGAGGAAAGAAACACTTCTGTTCACAGATGGTCAGAGAAAAAAAAACAAACCACAGTAGGATTAAATCTACTGCTTCTTACTTAATTATTTTAAGATTTAAGCAGTTGGTGCTGCAAGAAATCAACCACATGACCTCTTGCCTCCAAAAGAGCCTCCTGCTTCCAAAAGAGTTTCTGCTTGAGTGCTGACACAACTTCATCTTCAAGCAGGAGTCTGACTTGTCAGGTTTCAGAGGAATAAAATACTTTAAAAGTCTCCTTTCTGCTTCCTAGACTGTCAGGTAACAGCATTTTGCAGAGGTAGGTGCAGAAACAAGCAAAAGAAGCAGGCATTGAGTGGCTTTGTACTGTGCTGTTGTGAAAGAACAAACAGCTTTTTCTGAAAAGAATTCCTGATCTATTAGTCTCTCTCGCCACACACAGACACACATGAGAAATACCTGTAGGCTGCCATCACTCCTGGTAACACAAGGCAAATGTATTTATGCTTGGACTGTTGGACAGTGTGTTATGCAACGTGACACCATACACATATCTGGGAGAATAGTTTAGAGCAAGGAACGTTTTGCTATTGAAACTTGTTTCAGCTGAAGTGGCAGAGCAGAGAGATCAGCAGAGCAGTGCACTTGGATGTAGCTGCAGAGATTACTTGTGACCCCTGTGACTGGTCAATCAGGCAAATTCCTGCAGCACTCAGTGAGGGACAGCCACCACATCTCGTGCAATGCCTAGCAGGAAGCATTTCGTTACAGTGACAGTGCAACTCTTCTGGTGTAACATTCTCCCCCTCTGCTTCAATGAAATACATCACTGGCTGCTTTTACATAGAGAGGCGTGTTCTCTCCCACCTTGCCTTCTACTTAATTTCCCCACTAATATCAACCTGGAGACTTCTTATTCATAGGTACTTGTATTCCAGGTCCAGAAGAAGCCTTAAAGCTATGTCCAAGATTAAACCCCCGAGATGAAAGTAACCAGTCCAAAAGTCCTATGTAGCATCTCAAACCAAACTTTCAAGTCAGTAAGAAACTTCAAAAGACCAAGAGTTGAAAACATTACTGTGGTGGGAAAGGGCAAGAAAAGTTAAAAGTGGAAGAAGAGCTCAGGGCACAGGCCAGCAAATACATATTCCTACCTTAAAGCCATTCCCGCCTTAGGCATACGGAGATATCTGTTACTTAATACAGTGTCGTGCGGATGGATGCACACCTAACTCCTTCCAAACCCTTCGTGTCCTGTTGCTAGGTGGTTACTTGTCATTAAAGACAAACAAAACTCATTAGCAGTATTTGCAATGCAATACAGTAATGATCTGTTAAGTGAGGTAGGGTTCTGGAATGTTCTGCTGGCTTTGCAGTTGTCCAGTGTCACCCCTGACGCTTCGCTGTACCTTTCGTAATGTCACAACTGCCTACTTGCAGCCAGAGAGCACTGAGGAAAAGGATGATCCATGACCTTGTCTCACATCAGCTGCTTTCTATCTAGCACAATGTAGGCCTTCTCTTACTGGAGAACTCCTGGTATTCCTGGACAAAATTGAACCAGAAATATTTAGAATTCTGAAAAACTCCAGACTTCAGGGCTGGTTTTGCTGGGTTCAGAACACTGGGGTTAAGGCAGACCTAGCAGGGGAATGAAACCATCTGTGTACTGGCTGAAGAGTGTATTTTACATCATCTCTGAAACTGATGATTATGAAATTGGCAGGAGAGGGAAATCCACGGTGTTAAAAATAGGATATTCATTAACGTTTGAAAAGCAAAAAATAGCTAAGCTCATGATTTCCCCTCTTCATCTGTAATTGCTATTGTTTATGGGCTATTTTAATTAATTTTTTAAAATCTTGCAACCTTATGAACACAGCTGAACCTGAAGTCAGTCTTTGGAAACTTTACTAGCATCTAAATGCTTCTGAATCTCAAGAGACTTCCAGATGAAACACTTCATCTATGTCACCATATTTTTATTTTCCTGAAAGTGGGGCTGATATTTTTTCCCTGTGATAGATACCAACAATTATCTTTGAGAGAAAGATTGTTCCATGGTTAAAAGTGTGGCCCAGGACTCTGGAAACCTGCATTTCCATTTGTATTCTGCTCTACTACAGGTGATCCTTATGATGTTGGGCTATTCATTTGATTGTTCCTTGGCCCATTTTCCCTTCTCTAAACTGAAGAAAATAATATTTCTGTGCTTCATGGAAGAGTTATGAGCATAAATTAATTCATATTTATGAGGTACTAAAAGGATACTGATGAGTACCATAAAAAGGCTGACTTACAAATAAAACCCTCTCTGTGTTCTGCATTTCCCCTAATATAGCTGTTTTTCTCTACTTCTTAAAGCAAGGACTTTTTTTTTCAGAGTAGTATTTTTTACTTGTGACATTTCTTGACTTTACTTTGGAACAATAAGTACTTGTACATTGCAGTTGCAGGGATTATTTTTATGCATGATATGCTATATAGGAAACTGCCAGTGTCCTTTATAGCCAAACAGAACAGAATAGTTTCTTTTAAGATTTCTTTTTAAAGCCCGTGAAAAAGCACCAGACTTGCAGCTGACAAGGCAGAAGCATAGCACCTTTACACATAAAGCAGAG
Organism: Struthidea cinerea; assembly: GCA_013397865.1. NCBI lineage: Eukaryota > Metazoa > Chordata > Aves > Passeriformes > Corcoracidae > Struthidea > Struthidea cinerea. The sequence continues at coordinate 1,763,766 of VZTI01003491.1, forward strand.
GGAGGATGGGAAGCAGAGAGAAGAGCATAATTTATGATTATCATTCAGTCCTCGGGAGGGCTGACTCATGGGTGAAACTGCAGAATAAAACCCAGTATGTATAAACTCTGCTTTTGACTCCATCTGCACAATAGAGGTTTGCAAGGTGTCACTCAAGATGTTTTTGATTTTGGTGACAACCAAAAAATAAACAAATCAGGCTGAAGTATCTCAAAAGAAAGCAGAGGAGACTATTTTTCTGTTCTTGATAGGTAAGCTTGAACCACTTTGTTGGCATAAAACCCAGGAAACACTTAGCAGAATTTATCCCTGCTGAGAATTTTAACACCAGCTCTGCAAAGGAAATAATGTGTACAAGTTAAGTTTCTTTTGTTGACTGAATGTACTTATTTCTCTAAGTATATTTATGATGACACCCAAGCATTATGTAGAAATGAGCCACGCAGCACTATTCTAAAATTCACATAGGAAATAAAAGCTTTCAAAACATGCAGGGAAAGGAATCTTTTGACTACTATAAAAAGCAGCTTTAAAAGCTTGAGAAAAGAAAGCAATTCAAAATCTTTTGCTATGCTTGAGCAGTATTAGGAATAATAGGAAGCAGTGTGACACCATTCAGACAAGCAGACTGTTCAAGTAAGCTCCTAGTCAGGGGAATTCAGTCAGCTCTCCAATTATCCTTCCCTCTGAAAGTCATTGAGCTGCATGAAAAAGAGCCATAGAAGAAGGAAGCATTTTAAGCCACATACTGCCACTTGCAGGTCAAACAGAGTCTATGACAGCTACATAAGGCAAGGAGAGAAGCACACAAATCCATAGCCGGATAATGCAGGCTTCAGTGAGAGATTTGGTAGAGGCAGTCTGGAAGAATTTATTTGACATCCTCGAGAGAGAGCAAGTTTGAACAAAGTTAGCTTTGTCACCATGGAAGAAGTCCTTAGCAGCAAGCATGTATCTGAGAGTAACTGGGGTTGCATGTTCAGGTGACCGGCAGCATAGCAGGATGTCCCAGTTTTCCCAACACAGATGGAAGCGTACAGAAACATCAGCATGTTGAGTAAATGCTCTTGGATGACAGAAACAACCAATGAAACAGCATGTGGTCAGCTTGGGACTGTACCAGGGTGAGTCCTGGGCTTGGAGAAAGGCACATGTACTTTTAAACCATCTTAATCACTCCTCAGGGTTTCTCTGGCTCTTAGTGCCAGTCCATGCTGCCTTGGGACAGGTCTGCACTGCACTGAAGCAGCATTCCCTCTGGGGTGGCTCTGCTGGCAAGGGGCTGAGTCCTGTTCTTCCCCTTTGCTGAGGGAGGAGATTTGATAATTTAGGTTTCTGTCTGCCATGAGCTACTTCTCTGTAAAAAAAGGTGTCTATGAGGCTACTGAGGCCAAGGGCTTCACTCCTCACCTGGAGAAAAAAAAAGCAGTTCAGGCTGCAGAATTCTCCAGAGGAAGAGGAATCAAGGGAGAACCAACAGTCAGGAGGGGAAGGAGGGCAGTAGACCTGCCATTCCCTGTGCACCATGGTTTCTGGAGCCTCGGAAGCAGGCAGAAGGGCTGGAAGGCAGCACAGCCATGGTGACACTAGTTCAGTGTGTTCCACTTGGCACGTTCCCCAGGCTGAATTCCATCTCAGGTGGCACTTTAAAGCTGCTGGCTAGATTTGAGCAGCAATCCCTCCTCCCCCCTCCCACCCCCGGCCCGGGTTCCTGTGCTCTGCAAGATTTGAAAAATGAAATAAAGGAATGTTGGCCTCTGGGTCTACATCCCAATTCATATTTGAGGGGAACGGGACTCACAGTCTTTCTGTTGAGCTTGGAGGAGGCAGGGAGTGGAGAAAAATGAGTTCAACACATATGTAAGGGGTTGCCTTCATCTCACAGCAGAGATACATTCCTGCTGACATTTAAAATTAGTAACTTGTCAATGGCACCTGAATTATACCCTAAATATCATATTCTGGCACATCCATATTGTGCCTGCATGATATCATCACTATAATATCCTAGCCACAACTTGGGCTGATATAAAAAGTAGAAGTAGTAAGAAGTGAGAGATTATAAAAATACTAATTACTTTCCAATCAGTAGGGTGATGGAGCACTTCAGCAAAAGAGGACAGCCTGGTATTTGTGCTTTGGCTCATATGCTGCTGGACTCTGACCCACTCAGAGAAGTGGGAAAGAGAATTTTTTGATCTTGTTGAAAAGGTGACTGAACCTTCTTGGTTCTGGTTTTTAGGTGCAAGGTCAATTTATTGAACTGTTTCCATGAAGTATTTTGAATAGATGAGAAGCTGGGAAGATTAAATAATGGTATTCACTAAATTAAGTGGAAGTAAGAAAAATGCTGTGGAATTAATGCAATATAATCCTTGAAGTAAAACTTAATTGCTCTATTTTAGTTGTAGATTATAAACATTTCACTCATTGACAGAGAGATAATAAGCATAGAACCTAAGCTTGAAGTCATTACTTACTATTTTCAGATCTTTACATTTTTGCAATCTTTGTAATTAAGTATTTTGTTTTAATCATTCTAGAGGAGTTATAAATATACATATCCTATACATTTGTATAGGATTCTCCATGACAAATTTTGATAGAAATTTCCTAACTTATGAGTTAAAATTCTGCTGAAAAGGTCTGAACCTATATCATTAAAAAAGGAAAATGTGCTACATGCACGTGCATACGACATTAACTTGGGGACTCAAAGCATTATGTATCTCCAGATTTATTTTGTTTGTTTATTATGACTGTAGTACAGTATTTAAATGTCAAATTTTGGCAAGTCTATATTAGAACAAGTACAGCAGCATTCTAGGAAAACTAACAGTGTATTAATATTCTATATTTGGGCTCTTCATCATTTTCTACCATTGGACTTTCCAGAAGAAACACAAACTTGATGTCTAATTGGAATAAATGTATTAATTTTTTTTTTTTAAGTCTTGCAAGAGTCTCTTCAGGCTAATTCTTGTAATTCAGTTTCTTTTTGTAATTACAGAGTGCATTATTTTCATTCTGCATCCAGCAGGACAAGAAGACTCATTTGCAGCCAGTGCCCCACTGCTTCTCTTTTTGGACTGACAGGGAACCAAGTCCTCTGATTTCTTCTCCTGTGCAGTTAGCACAAGAGCACAGGCCAAAGACTGAATCTCTCTGCACTGAACCAGCTGACAGCTGGCATGGCCAGCTCCAACCCAGATGTACTACATCCATCTGGACTTGGTCTGACTTCTGAAGAGTCCTTTGGGTACAGCTCCACCATGCTCCTCCAGGTTTGAGATTATGGTCCCCCAAAGCCAGCTTTGGACCAATGCTGCTTCATTCGATCTCTGTTGAGGCTCAGCCAATACGCCTCACAGGACCTGAGCTACTCTGCACAGGTTTGCATCTCATTTATCAGTCAGGGCTTTAACAACTGCAATGGAGAGCTGAGTGTCCCGGTACTAAATCCGGTCAGGTACTCAGCACCTCCTCTCTCAGACACTGTTTGTGAGGCCCCAAATATTTAGCTCCTTAAAGAACAGGACAATGTCCCATTTATTTTATTCCTCTAGTTTTAAATCCTGTATTAAGGCTGTACTTGTTACTTGGCCAGCCAAATAAGACCATGACTACTATAAGTCAACGACTCGGAAGCCTGGGGTTTAATACTTCATATAAATTCTGGCACCACTCAATTTCCTCAACAACATGTTCTCAGAGTTAACTGAAATTCCAAGGGGAAAAAAAGTGTTTCCATATATTAATGGGATATGGAAAATGCAGGTTCTGCCTTTGACAAAGTTTTAAACAGATGTATAATTCTTCTCATTAACAAACTGAAAAGGTATGCATTTTCTGTTACAGATGCAAATGTAACATTTGTATGGATCAGTAAATACTTTTCTACTGCAATGTAAATAGGCTTGACAGCTTGAATCTGCCACAAATTTCAGTGATAATTATGCAAATGTCATACAATACCAAAGGAAAACAGTTTCTTAAATATTCATGTGGGAATATTTGTGCTTATAGCAGGATACATAATATTCAAAGTGTACTGACCAAAAAATGTCTATGACAGCTCTATTGTGCATGAACAGTATGGAATACTCAGTGCCATCCTTCATACTTGTGGTCACAGTAATTATTACAAATCATCCTTGTTAATCTGCCTCCGGGGGTATGGCTGTGTAGTCCACCCACAAGAGATCCAACAGCACTGCCACGCAGACTGCCAGAATATGCCACTATGTCACCACCACTGTATGCCATAGAGGGCTGCTTGAGGACATGCTCGCTGTCATAACCTGAAGGAAGAGGCATTATCTGTGACAAAAGCATCTTTCTTTCACTGGGCCTTTCAGAGTTCTCGGGAAAATTCTCACCTCATTTGTATGTCTGCAGATTAGCAGCAATTACTGTCTTCAAGGGAATTCCATATATAAAGTTTCACTATGGAGGGTGATGAAATGCACTCAGTCCGGTATTAGAATTGCAACATTTTTGCTATTGTAACAGTAGGCCTTCAGACTCACTCTCTTAGAAGTTTGTATCTTACATGACCACCAGGCCTAGATTGGTAGTGGGCACAGCATTAACCACTTCTGCCTCTGCACTATTGGGAAACCCAGTGTCTTCAACTGGCAATATCTGGGGATACACAAGAACTCTGCTCAGTCCTTTGTGACAAGGGACCCTTGGCAGAATGGATTCCTGGCATTTCAACAATTAAAAAAGTATCTTCTTTGACAATGCACCATCAGTTGTGGGCTCCTCTTTGGTGTTTAAAGGACCTGGATCTTTCCTAGCAAGGTCACAGTGCTGCCTATTTCAATGATCCCAGTATGAGTCCATCTGGAATACCTACTAAAGATATAGAAGCCTAAGAGGTGCTAATAACCCCTTTGAAGATAAGGAGAGTATTTTTCACTGAGGTCTATGGAAACACAAGCAAAAATATACCTGTAATTCCTTTTCTGACCCTTTCACACCACTGTGATCAGGATTCCAGGTTTTAAGATTAACCCATGATGGATGATAAGAAGGCTGGCCTCTACACCAGGCCATGACCACAAGGAAAGTGGCTATAAAATAAGTGATGTGAATGAAACTTCTGCAAGCCCTTAAGACTGCAAAATCAGAGATTGTGAAGAAGAAAGTGGATTGAAAAAGAAATAGACCCTTGCCTCAGAATGTTTCCTGCAATCCTCCTCTTTTATCTAAATTGGTCTTCACCAGGGGAAATTGGTTAAAGGTTGTCACACTAGGGGAAGAGTAATAAAATATCATACAAATGGTATAATCTTTATCGCATTCATCCTGTTAATGATTATCTCCCTGCCAGCTGATGTCAGCAGCAAATTACAGTACAGATGAAATCTCTAATTTCTGATCAGATCTCACCATTCCCTCTTTATTTCATAGTGTTACAATAGTACAGGCTATTCCTGAGATGAACTTCCTGCACTTCTGTTAAAGTTTTTATATCTGCCTTTACATTTTGTAAGACTAACCTGTATTACCAATAATAATGATCTTTAACACAAAGATATCTAAGAAACGGGACATACTCTGACTGAATTAAACATCACTGCATCCTTTCAGCCTAGAATACATCTTGGTTTAGACAGTACAGAAAAATTGACTTGATGCTATGAGTAAATATCTTACCTCCTACCGTACAGAAAATATCCTTCTGCATCTGCAAATACCTCTGTATTTATTGTGCTGTAAGAGTGTCTAAAGAATCTAACTATAAGCCTTAGCATGGCAACAACTGTACAAATTCAAAGCTCTACCTCCAGAAGATTTTCTTGCTACCCATTTGGATTCAGGGTTAACATGTCCCTCAGCTGGTATAGTGTAAGAGGGAGGGTAGTGTTCAAGAGGAACATAACATACAGACAAGGGCAATAGGTTATTCTGATCTCTTGAGGGAGCCCCCGTTTCACCTTTTCCAAAGGAGCACATTCAGTGCTACTCCACAGCCATACTAATAATCAGCAAGTCAGTTTTGTTGGCAAGAAGAAAAAAGCCCCTGTACCTCTGTGGCATTCACCTCTGTTCAGAGATCATCCTCCCCTTTGCATAGTGACCTGCACCAGCAAAGAGTCTCCTCAGCCCCTTCTCAGCCACACAAACAAACTCAGCACTCATCTTCTACTGCTCAGATTTTCAGTCAAGCACCCAATTCAACTCTTAGGCAGGCAGCAGAGGTCAAATAAGGACCCTGAGGATCATGCAGGATCTATTTTCCTCTTCTTCCCTCAGCTACTGCATTTGGGTATTAGAAATCACAGCCCCCAGAGAGCTCCTTTGAAAGAAATGATCCATGTAGTCCTTTCTTCCCACATGTAGCAAGAGCTGAACAATTCCCTCCTCTCCAGGTCATGTTACTAATACAGTGTGTGCAGTATAGTTCCCCAAAAGGTGTCCCCCACACATAGAATTCAACAGGTCCTACTGTACCTGTGCAGCTTTTTTTCCTGTGGCCCTGAAGTCTTAACATACTCTAGAGATTAAAAAGTGTTCTTCTCCCCAGAACAGATGTCTCTAGTTATGTGATGTACTCACAGAAGTTCTGCAGTAGCTGTCTTCCACATGCTTTCAACATCCTCCTGACTTCCCAGGCTCCCTGATGAGACTTACCCTGTGAGCAGCCCTTGGCCAATCCAGACACTTCTGCAGCCCAACAGAAACGGTGTGAATTCACACACTCTTTCAGCACCACTGATAGGAAAAGCAGAGTTGAACCAAAGATGGGAAGTCAGTTTCTCAGCTGCTGTATCCAACTCTTTGTACTTTCCTACAGAATCAAAGCCAAACCACACTTCATGGTGATTTCTAGATCTACAAAGATCGCAAGGCTACAAAGAGGGAATCCTGAATTCTTATTTTCACTCTGACACATCTCTCCCGGCTGCACTGTTATGCCATAAACAAGTAGTTAATTTGAAACATATTACTGTTTTAACTAATACAGCATGTGTAATAATAATAATAATAATAATAATAATAATAATAATAAAAAATACAGCAATGGTTAACTAATAGAGCATGTTAGGTACGCGACTCTGACCACCATGCTATTCAGAACTGGCTTGAGTGTCCCTATGCAGCTGTGTCCAATCCACCACAAATTATCACTAAAGTGGGAGTGCTAGGTTCCCAAGTCACAGTGTCATTAGGGAGCTGAACCCTTTTGCAATGTTGTTCCATCTATACAATAACCATGCTATAACTATTATATATTTTTCAAACAGTTATCTAAGTAATTTGCATATCATGTCTTTTACTGTCCTTGCTTTTTGTTATCTTTGGTGCGTGTCTCATCTGTAATTTAGATCTTGCCAGGTGCTGCCTGGCTAAAGGTACTTTGAGTTTCTTAAGCTGATCTCTTGCTAAGCACATTCCTATTTGCAACTTTTTACCTTCTTTCTTTTGAAGTCATTGGTGCTGATCATAGTAATTAGCATTTTGGCAAAGCTTCTCTTTTTAATCCTCCTCAAAGAAAGTCCTCCTCGTTCAAGACCTCTTTCCACTGTTAGAAATGTTGAGTCTCACCTGCTTTGCCATGCCATGCTATAACACACACAGGCCATTTCAATAATTTGCAAGAAACAAAAGCCCTTTTTTCATCTCTGTGTCAGGTCTTGAGTGCATTATCTGGCCTTTAAGGCCCTGACCAGCCTCACCTCAGATCGCCATCCACATCCCTTACCTTTTCAGGGTCAGGTTGGGCTTTCCCTTATTCCTGTCTTCAAGCTCTGTCATAGTCTGTGCCTGGCCAAGGACTCTCAAACTCTGGACTAACTTCCCAGCTAGACCCTAGCCCTGCCTCACCACTGTTAGCACCCATGTGGTATCCTGGGGCTCTGTCAGAAATCTCCCTTTTAAGGGTGGGGACTTTCCTCAAGGGTTGATAGGTTTTTGGTCCTGTAACCAGGAAGTCTATGACTTTCCCTTTGAGGAATGACAGCTTCTTCCTTGACATCAAAACCAGCATACTCTGAAGTCCAAAACTGTAGCAAAGGAAATAACTAGGGTTTAAGGAAGACCTGCTAGTCCTGCAGTGAGCTAAATATCTGTTCTGTGGCCATACAAAGTTTTGCAAATCTTCCATTAGAGATGGAGTAGGGACAGAGATTTCAATCTTAAATCTAAGATGCTTCCAGGATGAAGAAATGTTTCCAGGAATACTTAACATGTAGTCAAACTCCAAGGCTATGTTCTGTTTTATTGTACAATATAACATTTTATTGCTTTGTCTTCAGTTGACACTACTTAAGAATTTGGAGCTGTCATTGGCTTGCTTGTTTTTAAGTACCTTTCCTAAAAGTATTTAATCTCAGCACAAGCTTTCATATTCTGAGCTGCAAGATGCCAGTAGTGATGTGACATCCCATGATGCTGCCACATACATACTATGGAAAGGCATAGTAATTCAAAAGTCACATCGCTGCACCAATTTTACAAATGGATCAAAGGATGTTGATTCCTCTGTTTATAATGTTAATGGGAGCTCTTTTTGACAGAAAGTTATTCATTGAAGGATATTGGGACGAGGTTAAATACTAATCCAGTAACTTTCTTGTCATGGAAACGGAAGTCTTGTAATATCTGTCTTGCATCCAGGCATAGTAATAACAGGAGAATATCTTATGGGAGCACTGGATTTCATTTTTTTTAAGAGGTTACGGTATTCAGGTCTCCTGAATTGTGAATGTTTTTCTAATAACTGTCAATATACTTATGGCAAACTGATTCTTTTTGCACTGAAACTTGCAGAATATAAAAAATAAGCATGGTTCTAATCACCATTAGCATGACTTTAGAAAAAAATGGCACGTCAGGTCATTTAATTTCTTTAAAGCAGCGCAAGATGTGTTGCTTCTATGAAATGTACATTGCCTTTGCTCATGGCATTCTTTCCTTCTGCTCATTGCTCAGACTATATTCTCATTCAGTATCCTATTAGCTGGTCAATATGAACATGAGTCTTTCTTGATTTGACATCCTTCTTCTCCCAGTAGAAAATTAATCTACTTACGATATTTCTGATTTGCTAATCCAGAGGAACAGCATGCTTTGCCAGCTTGGAACCCAGCATTTCATGTCAGGGCAAGCTGTACTACTTGCTGTGTTGTCTGATATAAAAACCATGCAGGCTCTTCCTATTAACTGCTCCCTAACGAATGAGAATTTAATCATTGTACTGCCCACCAGTCAGAAACTGCCACTAAAGACAATACTTTAGCCCTGGGCATGGACAAAGGCTTCTAAGCATCTCCACTAAACAACTCACTTCTGCAAATGCTCCCTCCTGAAAGCTCATGCAAGAAGCATTAACATTGCCTACTGGAAAACACACAAAAAAAGACAAAATTAAGACATTGCCAATAAGTACTGTACAGGTATATTGTTGACCAGGACTTAGAGATTGAACAAAGGCAGCCATGGCATAACAGAATTGAGGAAAACAGCTTCAGATAATGTAAGAAAGCAACTGAGTAAGTGTACCTCTCACTGCTTTGTGAAAATGACCACAACAGGAACAGTGTCAGCAAAGTGTGAACTGGAACCTCATAGTCCTGTGCTAGAAAGTGCAGCCTTCTCTTAGATAGCACCAGAATAAGTACTCAGGATCTGAACAGCTAAACTTTGGGTGCCTATATATTGTCTTGTAAATGATTCCTGTGTACATCAGGTTTTTGAGAATTTTAATAGAATACATTCCTTCTTCATTACAGCAAAGTAACTTGCAGATATCAGGCACAAGCAATGGGGCAGTTCAAGTTATGTAGTAATGAAATGTTGGAGTCTGGCTCTAAAAACAGCTAGGTAAAAAGAAGTACCACAGTTCACTTCATAAAAATTACATATGGGAACCAGAATGACTGAGTGCACCTTAAGTATTAGCACGATTAAACACCCAAATTCAGAATGGGATGGCAGGGAAACATCATTCTGCTGTCTATATGAGAACATGAGTTATAGGAGAGGTCACATAGATACAGTAAGAGCCTGTCCTTTTAGCCTGTTGGGGTTTTTTTTAGAAAAAACATCCCCTGAAGGATGTACCTAAAACACAAAAGTTACCAGGCACGTGCTGGGCAATCTCCCAAACAAAACAGCATTCGAAACTTGGGGCCTCATTCCTACAACTTCAAGATTTTTTAGCTGAAGGTCACTTTTCAAAATCTTTCTGTGGTAATAAACATTCATATCAGTCTATTTTTATACTAGCTCATTTTTACATATGTGAAATACTCTAATTGCTCTAATGCTCTTTCTGTGCAATTTGACAACCATTAAAGCCACTCCTGATGAAAGAATAAAGTCCAATTAGATGCAATATGATAGCACCATTTCTAGCATTTCAGAATTTCAGCTGAATCCTGAGTAAATTATTAACCTGTTTAACTGGAAGACTAATTGCAATAGTATAGTACAGGGATCCCTCTGAAAATGAACTCCCAGTTTCCATTCACGCAATGTGCTGCACTTAGAGCCAACAGCTGTGGCTACCTATACTCAAAATACTTCAAATCTATCAGCCCAAGTCTAAAACGGGACAGTGCCTTGACATTCTTTGCGTAACCAGACACACTGATTAGGGTTCCCTCACTGCCACCTTCATACAGCTGCAGACTCATCTGTTCTGTACTTCTGGGCAGGAGAAGAGAACAGGAGAGTTAAATCCAGATGTCCTCAGGGCAACATGGATGGGAGGGAGCACAGCCTGGCTTTTCCACTCCAGTCTGAGTGACTGGCCAACAGTGGAGTGGATTATCTTCACAGTGAAGCTAGTGTGAAGAAAGAGAAACAATACTAAATCAGGAGGAAATAATTTTATTCTCCACACCTGTTCTTCATTGGTATGAAAGTGAAACATCTGTTCCTATTTATAAATGAGCAATGAAGCTGCCACAGAGTAAGACAATGGAAGCTTGTCCTCATGAGAATAGCAAAAGTACCTTTTCGAGATAGGCAGCTCAGGAAAGCAGCATGCGTTTCCACATTCTGGAACAGGAAGATAAATCATAATCTGATATAAAAATCCCTCAGAGCCATATTTCCAACACTGCTGGGTTACTTAACTCACAACTTTTGGAATTCGATTATATAAGTTGTAGAAATAATCACACAGCTCTGGGGACAGGCATAAACACAGGTCTGGTCCTGGCTACTCTTACATTGATGGGAGATGGACATGAGAGGCTACACATGGAAGAGGAAATTGAATCAGAAGTGTTATACATCTGTCATTGAGTCATGCGGGTGCCAAAAATAAACTAATCAAAGCCAACCAGATTTCTTCATTAACTTCCCAACCAGGGAAATATTTTTTCATATATCCATCCTCCACAACATAAATATAGAAATCTTAGTCATCAGGCCTCACCTTAGAAAGCAAGTTCCTTTAGCCATCACCTCCTTTGACCACTCTCTTCCCAGCGCTTTTATTCAGAGCAGTTGAGGCCATTTCCTCTGCTCCCTGGTCATTGCCTGGCTTCACCTCTTTCTTTCTGGGTGAGGTCGTAAATCCCAGCAGATCAAGGGATTTAGAACTGTATTTAAGAGACTAGTTCATGCTGTTCCCAGGCGGACGGCGGCTTTAGTGATTTGCTGAATAAAAGCACTTTCTTTCCCTTGCTACAATGATTTCTGACACTACTAAAGCTGTGAACCTGTGCTGGAAAACACCTGAGAAGGTGAATTTTATAAATTTTCCCCTGATAAAAGGCAGTGAAGTGTGAGGGGCTTTACTGACCACAAAAGAGAAATGCAAATGCTTTGAGAAGACATTATATTTAGTGTTGCAGAAGCAAATCAGAGACAGTAGAAATGATGGTCTGTCTGAATTGAGCTAGTTCCCAAGGACTTGATTAGCAAAGAGTATGACCGGACAGTATCCCTTACTGGGACAGACAGGACCCCATTTAGCTACTCACAGGGGCTGAGATATAGGGCTGAATGTGGGATCAGCACTGCTTGGAAGACCCACTCTAATCCCTGCTACACTGGGTGCTCTGCCCTGGGTGAGGCTGTGGGATTAGTGCTAAATTTTATTTTCTAGAGGAATGACAGAGCCCTGCATTTACACTCATCAGATAAAAGGTGCTAGGCCATAGAGAGAATTTGCTTGGACACCACTGCTGGTCATGTGCATGATCTGGAGCAACATAACAACTCCCCTTTTCTTCAGGACTTTTTCAGTATATTTCAGGAGACAAAAAGTCCTGAGTCTTACTATACTGCAGGAAAGGGCTGGCACAAGGTGAATGCAGACACCTAGCTCAGTGTGGCAATGGCAATAATCCAAACGATCAGAGGAGCATAACCAGAATATTTCTGTTAAAATGAGTCTGCAACCCTGCAAGCCTAGATCTAGTCAAGGGTTTAACACAAGGTTTGATTTCATAGGATTCCAGGAGTGCAGAGCTGCAGCACGTAATACATACAAGCTTTCAGGACAACCCTGAAAAGCATGTACTGATTTTTCTTTCTACTGCTTACATTTTCTCATAAATTAAATTACAATTTTACTTGTTTGGTGGTTGGATGTTTTGGTTTTGATTTTTTTTTTTTTTTGTTTTGTTTTGGTTTTGTTTGGTTTTTTGTTTGTTGGGGATGAGGTTATTATTATTTTTTTTTTTTTCTGGGGTGTCAGTGCTGAATTGGATGCTTGAGTTCACTAGGAAGCACTTGAAAAACTGGGCTGCTTGTTAAAATGGTTCATGTGAATCTGGGAGTCTCAGATGAGTGTGTGCCAAAATAGTGCCACAGGACAATAGGGAACAGCTTGTGCAGCATGTTAAACTCCAGTGAGTCTGCCTGAAGGCAAGGCTCTGAACTCTGCTTTCTCTCCAGTACTAAATGTGCAGCTGTCTCTTAGAGGAAGATAAGAAAACCAAACTCCATCTTGGCAAAGCAGAAAAAGGCCTTTCTATTTCTCTGTCTAGAACATTTGGAGGTTTTCACCTGGTATAGATAAAACAGCACTACTAAAATGTTCCACATAATCAGAAACATTCCTTTGCAATCTAGGTGAAATATCCCCGGAATATCAGCAATTCAGATACCTGTCCTGCACTGGGACAATGGACAATTGGAAAATTAAGAAGGAAGGACTAGGGGGTGGAAACACACTTCACTGTGCTTTTGCATTAACAACTTTGTTACAAAGACAGTACAAAGACAGTACAAAGACAGTTTTGTTTTGAGCCACTCCATATCTTGTGATTAGCTTTAGTTTCTTTTCCCATTTTTCTCTCCTGTGGTCCACATGTGAAGATTTGAACATCTTTGTCAGTAACAGAGATATTACAGACCAAGTTACATGAAAGGAAGAGGGTGGCATAGCTTTAGAAAGAAAACAGCTGACCCTCCAGCTAGAGTAGACTGATCTTATACAGAGATGCCCTTATAGTCAATTTGATGTACAAATTTTTATATGAAATTAAAAAAATTATTACAGTTTTGTCTCTGAGCTAGCTTTTTGTTGGCGTGTACCACTGTAGTAGTGTATCTTCCTCAAAAAACTTATTTCCATCCTAAAAGTCATGTTGAACTTAAAGGTGTGAGAAGGATTTCAATAGATTGCACTTTGCTTTATTGTTATCCAAAGTATATGCTTCAGAAACAACCTTCTAATCTTGGAAAAGTATGATACGGACATTGTAAAACTATGCTGAACAATTTGTTCTTTGACTTTTTAATCTTTAGACCGATTCATCAGTATTGAAAAACATTGTTGACTGCATAGATATGAGTTCTGTTAATTCAGTTGGCGTCTCCTTTGTCTGAGAGTCCAAGAAGTGCTCTTCTCGGCTGAGCAGACATTTTAATTTATTTAATTTAGAAGAACTTCATTTGAAGTCGTGTCATTATGAGAAGGAAGGCAACAGAATGAGGGCCTGTCATGTAATATGAATTACGTGTAGTCCAAATTACATATGTTGGATTACAAATAATCACGATGAATAGCACATACCTACCTGCCCACATGGCTCTGCTGATATAAGTGTCCTTACACTTAATTTCATACTCCCCCTTTCATTTTTTAGTGCCCTCCTTTTCTGTTGTATCTAAAACCAGGAGATACAGTCTCTGGGCAAGGACCAGGCCTCTGCTCTGTCTAAAACCATTAAGCTGCTCTTGAATGTATGTACATAAATAGGAAAAAGTTCTGTGAGGAAGAACCATCAAACATTCTATGTCTACACATTGCCTTTAGATCTAGTAATACATGGAGGCCTGCAATTCTATGCTCCACTTCTTGGTCTTTCTGCAGTGAATAGAAATGGTATTATTGACTTCAGAAAGAACCAGAAATACCCTAAAAACAGCATATACAAACTGTGGTATGTGTTTGTAAAAGACGTTAGGACAGAGGCCTAAAAGTTGGCTTTTTTATTCATATATATAATGGATATAAATCATGGAGATATATCCATAAGTTATATTATTTTTCCTGTATAATTTCTGTTTCTTGGTATTTTTGTGGTTTGTTTTGCCAGAAGCTCTTGGAAGGAATTTCTCTATAGTAAAGGTAGGTTCCTCTTAAAGTCTATAATAGGGATTTGAGGAAAAGAAAAATAAAAAAGTGAATTAAAGTAAGAAAGGAAAGAAGGCTCTGCAGGAAATACCTGGCTGTACAACATCTCATCCTGTAGTTTATCCTGTAAAAAACCAGTATTTAAACTTCTCCATGGACAGCAGAGGCAGCAATCCTACAAAATTAAAAGTGAATTGGTGCATATGATCCAATCTCATTTGGCATCTGATTATCAGTGGAGAAAGCCTTGGACAAGAGGTTAAAACCTTGAATAGAATCCAGATAGACCAAGACACCATTTGGTTATTTCCCCAATGGTAAGCCTCCTTGGCTCCATTTGGTGTTGGATATAAAGGATGCAACTCCATATTTGGTTTTAGAAGGAAGATGAAATACTCAACATCTGTAAGATCTCAAATTCCTGTGTTTCTTTGATTTTGCTTCTGCTTTTTCTTCAGTGAAATCTTTACCAAGTGCTAATTTTTGGTGGTCTGTTCATTTATGTCCTTGGCAACGTTTTCTGCTGCACACAAGCTCAAGTTATATACCTGAAGAGTAAAGATGTCCTCATCTTTGTGTGGGAACACCTATTATTTTGAATGCTGTTGGTCATATTAAAAATTAATTTAGATATGAGGACTTACTGTTGGCCAAAATAATGAACTCCCAGATCAGCTTGGGTTTGCTAAAATAGAAAAGAATACTATTCTTTCTGTGTGAAAGCATTTGGCTGATTCTTGCTCTGAAGGAGTGCTTTTTCCTTTAAAGGCAGGGGGAAGTTCAGAGGCAAAAAAATAAAAATCAAGCACTAGTCAGCCCAGTAATGGTGTTTGCTCAGCCTGCAGTGAAGGACGTGACTCTCAAATGATATCAAATAAATGTTGTTCATTTCACAGCCCTCTTCCTAATGTGACACCTCTTTCAGGCAAATGTGCTATCTGGTACTCCCAGTGCGTACACCTCTCCACCCCTCACATACACCCCTGTTTGTGAAAGTGTGTGTGAGGAGTGATTTAGGGACTTGCCTGGGAATCAGTCCACTGATCTCTGTCTATCTCCTGCTCTACCCAACCACTGCAGCACCTGTTGCCAGTGGGCATGGGGAGGTAAGGACTGATGAAAACAGAGCTAGTCCGAGAGAGAGACACATACTGTATGCAGGGCAAAACAGACGAAGCAAATGTGGTGAAAGTCCCAAAGACTTAGCTTGTTCTATTTCCATTTTGCACTCAAAGAGATTCAGCTGGGAGGGAGGAAGGGAAGAGAGCCAGATCTGTAATTGTTAACTTTCTTTCATCCCCCAATCTCTTGATTCATTTTGAAATGCCTTAATACAAACACAATCCTGTTTGCAAAGGGGGGAAAAGAGGGTTTTTTTTTTATATAATACTAAATGAAACAGTTTATGCAACTGCAATTGTTTTCTTTTTCATCAGCTTCATCACCCTGGCCAAGAAAATGAAACAGGTAACAGACTTGGAAGTAACCTAAATACATGTTGACAGATAATTGCCCTGAGATTACATCTCCAAGCAAGCAAAAATGTTAAACTATTGTATCCTCTTTCACTAACTTGGTTTCATTTAAGAGACATTTCTAGTGCTGGAATCACACGAGCAATTATTTAGCTGCAACTTGGAATAACTTCTGCTGCAGCTTCAGCAGTAAAAGAGTATGAATTCATACAGCAGAAGAGATCAGGAACCTTCTCGGTCTGCTGTTCTGCTTCTAAGTGGCTGGCATTAGATGCTTCATGAACAGCACCTATGGCCCTTCACTATGAGTGCTACTATGAATGAGATATATGTGATATTAACATGAAAGGTTTCCTTCTAATTTGTGCCAAATTTACTACCTTTGAAAGTCCTATGTTTCCTTGCTATTATATTATGGCATAGTCAAGCTATCTTAACCTAAGCTACATATTATTTTTACACTGTTATTATATACTATTGCTCTTTTTTCAGATGCTCAAGCACTTTGCTATTGAGTGTTATGGAATTACCCCCAGTCCACACAGTTATAAGATTCAGTGTCTTAATCTCTTTTAGTAATTAAAAGGATGATTGATCCTTCCATTCTGCCTTGCCAGTTGGTTTGATGACCTCTTTTATTTCCACTGTCTTTTCTAGTAAGATGAGAAACCCACAGTTTACTGTAAGTGAAAACATGCGTTCAACTGACAATACTATTTTCCACAGTAATCTCCATTACCTACTCAATGAAGCCAGTATCACACTTGGATTTAGTATTGTCTGCTTCATGCTGAGCAGACACCACTGCTGGGCTGACTGATGATTCGTTTTCACTCATTTGGCCTCTGAACTTCCCCCAGCTTTCAAAGGAGAAAGCAAGTACAAATAAGCTTGCCCTGAAGGTTAGCAGTTTCAGGCTGGGGCCAGTCGAGGTAGGAAGGAAATCTTACACGTCTCCTCCATCAAAATGCTTTCCTTCTTGTGCTCTGCTTTCTAGACATAGAAATGGATCAATGTAAGTGCATACTGAGTGACACAGCCGTGCTCAAGGACAGAGGTGGCACCTCAGGGAACTGCAACTCATACTAGGTAGATTAAAAGTAGTGCCCTGAATTGCAAGTGGAGAGAGGAGGTCTTGTAAGACATCACCCTCACTCATAAAACAAAGTGAAGAGAGTGGAAAGCAAGTTTTTCATTGTATGAGGATAAAATGCATCCAAAAGTTAATCAAGGAATTTCACATGGAATTTCTAAATGCCGTATTTCATTTTCCTGTGAATCTGCTAGTATGCCAACATATCTTGGAAGTTACATTGTAAGAGCTTGTTTCTCACTTTTGTTTAGGAATTTGTTAAACAAGATACATGTTGAGTGATTTGGAAAAATTGTCTGTGTAAGTTAAATCATATTGTGTTGATACAGTGGAATTCTCCTCAGGCATGTTTTTAAAGACACTGGAAGGTGAAGAGTGCATAGCCATAAACTGTAACTATTTTAATGACCAATGTTGAAAGAAAAAGGGTACCAAGAAAAAGGGTACAAAAATGTAAAAATAATACAACATTGCAGCATTGGAAAGTTGGAACTGTATCCACCAGGATCCAGACTATTCTGGTTTTGTATTAAAGGCTAATAATTAGAATGAAAGAACACAAGGAATCTCACCTTGGTAGCAATGCAGTGGAAGATGAAGTTATATAACAGAATATGAAACGATATCACATCAAACCTTATCATCGTGATTAAGCTGCAAGAGGAACTCCTTACAAGGGCATGTAGGGATAGGATAAGGGGTAACGGCTTTAAACTGGCAGGGTAGGCAAAGATTAGGTATTAGAAATTCTTCACTGTGAGGGTGGTGAGACATGGCCCTTTCCTGGAAGTGTTCAAGGCCAGGTTGGATGGGGCTTTGAGCAACCTGATCTAGGGGAAAATCTGCCTGGTCATGGCAGGAGGGTTGGGACTAGATAATCCTTAAGGTCCCTTCTAACCCAAGCCATTCTATGATTTTATGATTAAGTGTTCATTTGATAAGATACATGATATGATATCTTATCATGGACATGATATGATAGAGCAAACCAAATGAATGCATTTTGATTTGCTTTGTTTACATAAATAGTATAAGAGATGGCATTGACATTTCAAGGCACAGAATCTACATCCAGGAATTTGAAACATGAAAACACAGAGGAAGGAAACAAAGCCTCTACTAACAGTAACTCACAGTACTTCACTGAGAACAGGCTTCGAGGTAACTCCCCTCAGCCTCAATCCTAGTGATAAAGACAACATCTAGCACTGACCTACCGAGGGAATACAGCAGAACCCAGAATAAGTTGTGGGGCTGCACTGCATTTCAACTGGTGCATTACAGACAGAACTTGTCAGTCTGCAGCAGGAAATAATGCAATCCTGTCAAGGCACTGCATCCAACAGTTATCCCACAAACTGAGTCCAGATTTTAAAGTTCTAAATGGGAAAACAATTATGGCTGAACAAATCCTGACTGTCTTTCTCAAGTCAATTCAAAACATTTGCACTTCCAAACAACAGAAACCCAAAAGAACTTGTTTTGGAGTTAAAAACTGTCATAAAAAAGATTGTGAGTGGAACAAGTACCACTGCAAGCCAGTAATTACTAAGACTTGTGAACTCTAGGGGATTAATGATTACTAGAGGATTCAAAGCCAAAAGATAGAGACAAAATCAGTCATTACAGACAAAGGAAAACACTGGACAAGGGAATTATTTCTGACAACATTCATTTCTGACCTGGTGGAACAACACTCTAACCAGTTTCATATTTCTCAAATTAATGTCCTAAAGATTTTTTTGGTAGGGGGCCACAGGGGAGAAATCTACAAGTGCAGTTCTGCCAGAAAGCAGTCACTACAGCAGATTGCTTCATGTCTTCTTACTCTGCAATGAAAAATCGAAGGAGTGTTATTTTAGCACAAAGAGAGACAAGTTCCTCCTCATGGAGGCAGAGAAGATACATTTATTATTCCAAAACCTTGCAGCAAGGGCAGCTCAGAGAGCAGAAGGGAATCAGAGGTCCTCAGACTCTGCTGCCCTCATGTTGCCTTAAAGTCCCTGGACACAGGGAGACAAAGAGCTCCTTGGCACAGGCCCAGTAAGTGTTTCATGTTATTCCAAGGATGACTTGGCTCAGAGGAGTTTCATTTGTTGTGAGTGGCAGTGGAGTTTTTTCCGTTTTTTTTCTTTAATATACTTAATTGATTTTCATGTCCTTGATGCTTTCCAGAGCAGCTCTTTTCTCATTGTCAGCTTCAATTAAGGACATCCTGGGAGTATATGACATCTCCCTGCAGGCCTGGAGCAGGCCTTTCCTAGTGTTGATCCCAGCTGTCACTTGCAGAAATTTTATTCCACTTTCCAGACTTACGACTGGAAATTAGATTGGAAATGAATGGCTGACAATATGTGGATAAAAATTAGCATAAAAATTAGCATTCATTACATTCCTGGTAGTTGTCTGAAAAGTTTTCTGGATATTGTTCCTACAAGCATGTACATGTCCACACCAGCAATGTCATGGCAGAACATGGTGATTCCATACCCCCCTACATTTTAGGTATCCAAAGGGGCAGGGTTAAGCTAGTTATGGTAATTCTGGTGCAAACTGGGAACTAAAGCCTAGCTTGAAGTGAAATTGATTGGATAAAAAAATCAAAACCAAACAAATTATAACAGGTGCTAGCATTGCCCAGGTGACTGCAAAGACTGTTTAAATCTCTTTCTAGGAGCTGAACTAAAGCAATCTAATCCGATCCAAGCTTGGCCAACACTTGCCTGCAGTCGTGCTTATAGTTCGTGCTGGAGCAGCTTGGGGCGGGCTTTCTTTGACTTTCCAGATGGTTATTCACCATCTTATGTGGGTGGGGAGAGGGTAAACAAAGTATCTATACCTTCCCCATGAGGGTCGTGGTGCTCTCCTCTCTCTGGAGGTAGGTCCTGTTCCCTGCTCCTTTCTCCTTTCTGCCTGAAGACAGGCAAACAGGAAGAATGCTGGCATTCCTTTTGGGAGCTCTGCCCTCCTGCATTGCTCTTGTGTAGAGGAATTAATAGTTTGGGCCGTTTATCCTTGGACATGTATATTGACCAAGGATACCATGGGTCACTGGCAGCTGGGAGGCTTGTTAGCTCTGCTGGCTGACTGCAGGAGTGTCAATAACCAAGCACATTTCGGATGTGGGAGTAGCTGCTCACAGTTACCCATACCAGAAATATATTATATCTCGTTTTGGCTGCAACTAGGTTGGAACCTAACTTATTACAAAGAGAAGATCAATGTTAGAACTTGTGTATGATTACACTACTGCTCTTGACTGACAGCTTGTAATGCACTTTACTACTAGTACTGTCTTCAAGGCTTAGGATAAAAAACACATATATATCTGCTGTTTAGGACTAGCTCATGCACATTTGTTTTCTAGCTTTTCCTGAAAGAGGTAATTGTTACCAGCGAAGAAATCTTCAAGTCTCTTCAAAACTATAGTAAATAACCTGCCCTACAGACTTAAACCTCAAACAGCATTTTTCATCTTCAGATTAAAAATGTAACAGAAAAGCTCGTGGCTAACGAAAATGAAAATGGGAGTTATGTAAAAACCATATCTGAAATCAAGACAATATTTACTATCGCATCACTTATGGCATGCTTCGGCTAAAGATGTCTTTTTTTAAGTCTACTGTAACTCTTTTTCCTTGTCCTGCCCAATCAGAACAAAAGAAAAGATGAAATGGTTTTAAATGTTAATACTATGATCTTTGGTGCTGGCTCTATTGCTAGAAGTCGAATTCTTACTCAATCCATTAAAGGGCACTGGTTTCCCATGTCATATCTAGTTTTGATCACAGCAGAGAAATGGGAAACAATAAAAACAGGCATAATGTAAAACAGATTTTTCGCTTTCTGCTTGATTTTTTTTTTTGCATCAGTTTCTCACTTTTGACAATATGTGAGTAAGAGTTAATGTGATGATCTGNNNAAAAAAAAAAAAAAAAAAAGACCTTTTTATTTCTCAGTTCCTGTAGGAAAGCCTTGCCTTTAAAACTAAATGATACATAAATAGCAATGCGCTGGAAGAGTGCTGATGCAAACTGGGTGGTTAAAGTTCCCTGTGGTGACTGACAGTATTTTGAAGTGTGGCTTATGAACAGATCCATTTTTAAACAGACTGGGTGAAACTCCCCGGTTTAGTGCATCTCACTAGAAGCATGTGTCAATCCATTCAGGTGAAACTTCATCCATCTGAAAAAAAGGGAAAGGGAAAGGGAAAGGGAAAGGGAAAGGGAAAGGGAAAGGGAAAGGGAAAGGGAAAGGGAAAAGAAATGCATGGCTAAGTAGTCAGAGTTGAACTGTAAACAACTTTGGAGGTTTGATGTAAAGAGTGATAATATTCTGTCTCCTAATAAACTAAATCAGGAGGCATAAAGCCAAACTGATGAGCCTGATTAAAAAATCTACTCAGCTGGGCTACATAAGTGGCGAAATAGGGTTAAAAGATGCAGGGACTAACATTTCTATTCTACACTATTTTCCTTTGGGCCAGTTTCAAACAAGGTCAAGACTACTGCTGTGCTCAGTTTCATACTGCATTAGCAACATCTTGCTTGCAGGCTTAGCAAGGCCTTACTTACAATAAGTTCCCTCAAGCAGAATCAGGCTCTATTCAGTTAATTTGCTTCAATGAAGTGGCACATTGTGATGATAAGCAATAAATGCTAAATTAGATCTTTAGTGCATAAATCATACTCAGAAGTGTCCCTCACAGCAAGGGTTCACAGGCAGCACTGTAATTGTGCTGACCAACAAAGCAATGCTATCCCAGGCTACCAGCTTGCATGCATGGTTATGGTCAATCTCCTGGAAAACTAGTGAGGGGGAGAGGGACAACTTTTAAAGTTTGAAGCAGTGATCAAAAATTATTGTTCCACTGTGCATTCATCTGTCTGGGACTGCCTTGAGTTACTCGGCGAAGGTAAATGAGCCCAGAAAACAGGGGAAACAACTGAAAGATACATGTGATTTTTGCAAGTTTTGAGATGTCATTTCACAAACTATAGGGCGGAAGTTCAAGGAAATCTTTGTTAGTAAGAGGAAGGAAAACAACCCAACCCAAACCTCAAAAACCTAAGCAAGACACAGCAGAGGAAAAAAAGGAAGAGGTAGTGGTGAAGGTTGAGGGTTTGGAGCAGTTACACCTCTATGTGCAAACTCCTACAGAAAGCTGCTGACAGAGCTTTGGCATCTAATCATCTCCTGACTGCTGATTAACATAGCACTGTTTTATATTTAACTCAGGCCAGAACAGGAGGGGCTGGGGGGTGGGGTTGCACTGCTTATAAGGGGAGCACGGCAGAAACAATGTTCTTCTGTGTCAGTCCCTCCGTCTCCCAGCCCAGCTGCACTTCTTTTGATCATTCACATTTCCTCCAAATGCGTGTTGTCTTTAATTAATTGAGTGTCTTGTGGAAAGCGAGGTGCAGGAGACAGGCAGAGAACAGCTATAGCTACACAATTAAAATACAAACCAAGACTGCTGAGTTTACTGAATGCAAGTGCTGAAGTGACTAATAACCTTTTTTGTGGTTAATGTTTTGCTCTGAGAACAGACCCAGAAGCAGAAATGGAGGGCATGGATTTTGAGGATGAAAAGTCCAAGAAGTACTGCATGAAGACAAAGCATGTGGCTATCATCTGTGGAGTCGTGGTCATTGTAGGACTTGCTGTGGGACTTGGTGTGGGATTGAGCAGACCTAAACCTCCAAAGGCAACAGAGCAACCAACAACAGATCAGACAACAACAGATCAACCTCCTCCCCCAGTGGATTTGGGTCCCTGTCCTTCCAAGAATGATGAGACTGGAGACTGGAGAGATTTTAGGCTGCCCACTTATGTCAAGCCTGTCCACTACAATCTGGAAATCAAGCCTGAAATGGAGAAAGACACTTACACTGGGACAGTCAGTATATTTATTGCTTTGGAAAAACCGACCAGCTCCCTGTGGCTTCACCTGCGAGAGACCAAGGTTACAGAAATACCCACACTCCGGAAATCTTCAGGACAGCAGATTGCTCTGAATGACTGCTTTGAGTACAAGCCACAAGAATACATAGTGATGAAGGCAGCAGCAGAGCTCCCTGTCACTGCTGAAAATGATCCCTATGTACTCACCCTGAAGTTTCAAGGCTGGCTGAATGATTCGCTGGTTGGGTTTTATAGGACCACCTATACTGAGAACGGACAGATCAAGTAAAGCAGTTTTATTTATTAAACTTTCTTCTCTATTTTTACTTGCTCAGGCCTGCTCTATTCCTGTTTCAGCTTTTCAGTCTTGTCTCTCACCAATTTGCTGACATTTCTGGACTGTTCTTTAGTTTTCTTATTCCCCTAAGGAAGATGCTGTATTCAAAACCCTTTGGCTGCGGACTAGTGAATGTGGGCTGGAGGGATGAGGGGTTTGTTATCATTATTATTATTATTATTATTATTATTATTATTATTATGGAAAACCTTTTCAAATTCTACTGGTACGGACTTACCTTTGAACTGAATGGCTCCCTCAAAGAGCTGGAGGGATCAAGGCCTTTTTTTATCTCTATAGTACAAAAAATAGCATACAACTATCACCACTCTCTTATGTTATCTCCAAGGTAACAGTTTTGGTGTAACATGTTCTTCTGATAGTTTTCCTGATAACTTACCTCCTTGATGTTGTAAGCCTGAGGAATATTCAAACCAGAACTTCCCTGTCTCTCTTGCAGCTGGTTTAAATTATATGTAGGAAAGTCCAAACAATTAAGGTTATCTTTTACCTTTTTTTTTTGTGCTCCATCGCTTCCTTATTAATACGTCAACAGTTATTGAAAGATAAAAAAGTCTCTGCCAATTCAGCTAACCCATTTCCCTTGCCAGGTTTGCACTACTTCAAGGTGGAAACTTGAAAAAGCCATTGCCCACTGCTGAAAAGCTTTTCTTTTCAGTTAATGTATGAAGAGGACACTCACCCATTTTCTGATATTTACATTTCTGAAGTGACTCATTCCAGCCTTTACAGCTGGGAGATAAACTTGGCTAGTCTTTTTACAAGGTCCTGTAGCAGGAACATGGAGACAAACACTGTTGCGTTTTCATGGCATTTCTTTGCTCTTCTGGGACAATGGTGTCATGAGTGAGAGTCTCATCAGCTCCATTCAACCACTGACAGGCAATGCCAGGAGTAGCAGCAGTGACAGGCACCACCAGCAGCAAATCCAAGAGGTAGAGGATAAAGCAAGCATTGATTTTTCCTGTGGAGAAGTCATGCAGGGAACAGCTTGAACACCAGGCAGCTCTTTTGCTCTTGTTTTCCTCCATCTATGACCTCACCATTGCTCTGACTTGAAAGGTGCTTTGGTTTTATACTTTGAGCAGCTTTGATTTAATACTTAGAGCATCTGACATCTCCACAGCAGTTTTAATGCTCAACCTCCTAGCATCCTTCTAAGTTGAGGTGTGTTGCTTCCTTTTCATCGGTGAAGGATATCTAGATACTAAATTTATAGCCCGAGGTCTGTCACACCACCAGAACAGCAGGACCAAAACACAGGTCTTCTGAGTTGCAGAGCAGGAGAGGTGAGAGCCTGTCCCTCAAATCCAGACAGTATAGGTAAACAAGGGCCAAGCATCTGATCCCAGGAAGAAAGGAGAACTTTAAAACTAAAGAAAGCATAAAATGTGAGCTCACTTTGACTGTTCCTACTTCTTTAATTGGATGCTGGAAGCTACAATTGCAAGGATTTTCCTAGCCAGCAGTCTGAAAACTCTCAATGCAGAAAGGAACTTGAGGGCGTGAGTTTGTTAGGCTTGAGAAGGGCTTTAGTGAGAATGAGTGAATGGTAAACTCTGAAATATTTTTCATGTGATTGAGTTTGGGCAGATTGTTTGTGGGGGTGGCAGAGGTGATGTACATGATACTGAAAGTAAAGCAACCACCAGCCAAGTTGTTGCTATGCAGCAGAGGATAGGGGATAGGATGGGGTGAGGAAGGACAGCGAGGGAAGGGTTTCATTACTTATTAAAAATGCATTTTCCCCTGGCTTTCTACTCAAAACCAATGCTGACTGGAATTAGTTTTTTTATTTTGCCTTTGCCTGAGGTAGACACCACCTTTGGAAAATTTCAACCCAAATAATTCTGTTATTGCGATGTTGCAAGTAAATACAAATCAGACCAAGTACTAGCAATGATCAAACAAGTCTGTTAAGAGTGGATATTAAAGAAAAGGGGGCTGAGGTGAAAAGGAGATCCAACATGTAATTAACCTACTCTATTATCCCTTCTGTGCAGTGTTAGAAGAAGCAGGACCTTTTGAGGGACTTAATAACTTAACTGGAAAGTCAGCTCCTAGGGCTGAGCTGCTCCCCAGCTGTTTATCTGTGGAGGCAAAGGTTTGCCAAAGCATTGCTGTAAGGCCTTTTGTTTACAAACTGGGCACATGTCCAGGCTCTGCTGTTGCTTAGATTCAAATCTCCCACCACGCTTTGTGGAAAACAGGTAGATCTGTGCTGAACATGCTTCTAAGTCTGGGACCCTTGAGAGGCTTAGGGAGAAGGATGCCTCATTTGGGGATCCTGTTCAGACAGATCACACAACCCCCATCAGGAAAAAGGTACTTTTGGACGTGCCCAAAATGATCAAGATCTGAAGCAGATCTTGAGATACCTTGGAATCATGACTATTTAAATTGATGTGCACATGCAGCTAGGGAACAGGGAAGCAGAAACTTTGAAAATGTAGCTTTTAGACACAGACCTGCCTAGATGCTCCTGTGGGTTCCCAAATCTAGCTGTAAGCACTTAAGTCCTTTGGTAAAACTATTCCTCTGTCTGTGCATTTCATTTCCCCATTGATGAAAAAGGAGTAACAGTCCTTCCCTACTTTGCATGATGCAGTGTGGATAACTACATTACACTTGTATTGTTTTCAGATATTATGGAAAGGAGCAAAAGAAGAGTCCTTTCCTGGTGTAATGGGTTATTCCAGTCATTAGTTTCACTCAAGGAATGTGCTAAAGGCCCGTTGTATTTTTTCCTTAATATTACAAATAATACAAACATGTCACAGCAGCTGGCTTGGATTTTGCACTACTATTAGTGACAAGGTATGTCTTTCCTTTTGTAGGAATTCTCTCTGTTCTCCATAAGAGAACAAGAGGCTGGGACATGGCTAACCGGGATGTATTTAGGATTTTATTGAATACAGAAGGGCAAAATTTTCTTCTATGTACAAAAGTAACACTCCTGATTTTCTTCCTCAAGGAGAAGTTTTTCCCAGAAGAAGCAACAAAACAGAATTTTAAGAAAGACTAGGAGAAAAATGCTTTAATTAGTTCAGGGAGGAAGGGTTTGACACTAACGCCTTGTACTTTGGGGGAGGCGGAAAAAAGGAAAATTCATCATGGTTCTAAATGCATCACTGTTTTATTTTGAGAACAGCTGGATGCAGTCTCAGCCAGATCTTCACTTTTTATTACTATGATGTTTACAACTGCCATCTCCAGTTCACATTTAAAGGTCTGAACATCAAGAGCAGAAGCCACCAAGAAGTGAAGAAAATCTTATCTAAAAACTACATTATGCAGTTTGAAAGTGAATTACAACATTTCATGTTTCTACTGCCACTTCTATGCATGCCATAGTCTGGAGTTCTCATCATCTAGCCTATAGGAAGGGTAGTGCTAAGGTTTTTCACTCCTAATGTCTGTCTGCCTCCACAAACATATGAGGATAGATGGATTATCACCTTATAAATCAACAGATATATCACAATGTTATCAGTCTGTAGGAACAAGACATAAATGTGTCAAAATATA
The DNA here is from genome assembly GCA_013397865.1 of Struthidea cinerea. NCBI lineage: Eukaryota > Metazoa > Chordata > Aves > Passeriformes > Corcoracidae > Struthidea > Struthidea cinerea. The sequence goes on from VZTI01003491.1 coordinate 1,790,678, forward strand.
TAGCCAAGTTTTTAACCAATAGCTGTGAAGCACTGCCCTGGAGGCTTAGAGTTAATTGTGAAATAGCTCTCAAATCCTACCAAAAGTAGAGAGTGACAGCAAAGAATGCACCAAGCAAAAGAAACTCAATATTGAGTCTGAAATTATGTTAAGGTGAATGTTCATTATGCTTTCTGCCCATGAACCTTTGAGCTCCTATTCCAAGGAACATGAATGGAGAGAACCCAGACATACTACCTCCGTCAGGCTTCTAAATGACCCTTGCTGCTACAAGTTCCTAATGACCAGTTTAGTATTAAACCGTCACAGGGAAATGCCAAGGGCAACAGAAGCATTGAAAAATTGGTTGTCAAGTGAGCTTGTAGGATTGCTGCAGATCTGTAATTTATGATGTACACTTTTAATTACTTTTTGGAAAGAAAAACTACCTTAATGTAGTTGGAGCAGCTGTAGAAGTGCTGTCAGAAAATGCTCGACATTCCAGATTAATTGAAGGAGCATCTGTGATCCCTTTCACCATCAATCACTGGAGAATATGCTCTGCCACTGTGTGGGTCATTAATGGGGGAGCCCGATGTCACTGAGAGAAGCAAGCACAATATGAACACTCACAACCTTCACCTTATGTTTTTACATGACCCCTATTGTCTAGCTCCTCCAGCTGGTCTTGCATAACTGAGATAACTTTCTAGCCCTCTCAACACAGCTTGCATAGCATCAGTTATGTACTGGGGTGTTCACCTGAACTTTCCATGCTTTCTCCAGCAGTTTCACTAATGGAGTCAGGGGAGCATAACAGCACCAGGAGAAAACTGTATGTGGTAAATGCAGAAAAAGAAACACACAAGCAGGATGAGATTTATTGGCATTTACACAATTTCAAGGTGTCGCTTCAGGAGATGTTCAAGACCCTAATCCCAAAATATGCTGTAGTGGGTAAACAACTCTTGGAGTGACTCGTTCTTTTCAGGTGATATCATCAGTTCTTTATTTTAGGGGCATAAATCAATGGGAAATCGCAGCAGGAGGATGAGCAAAATTTTCACTATCCATGAGGGGTCATGCCTATCTTATTGCCTGGCTCCTAAAAATATTTGATGATAAGCAATTTGCATTAGCTTTTGCTCTGAAACCTAGGGGATGTTGATGACAGGCTGACTATGCGATGTCAGCTCATGCATTTCTGATGTCACCTGCTTTTATGAATGGAAAAATATGCACGAATATTTGTAGTTGAATTTAGTTTGTGAAATTGTTAACAAAATATGCTTAGAAATTACAGACATTATATAATGAAGTCTTGCCAATGTGTCGTTTGTTTCAGGAGCATTGCAGCTACTGATCATGAGCCAACAGATGCACGGAAATCATTTCCCTGCTTTGACGAGCCAAACAAAAAGGCAACTTACAACATATCCATCATCCATCAAGATGTGTACCAAGTGCTTTCAAACATGCCTGTACAGGTATGTCTTTCCCAACTGCTGCCTAAGTGGAATGGTTCTGTAGAGCCACTGAAAGGTAGTGTGGGTCACCAGGTTCTTGCACATTCACAGACTCTACCACTCAGGCACTGTAAAACTCATGGTTAATAAATATTCCATGAACAGAACTGCTTGGCTGGTTAGGACTTGAAGTGGTCCACCAACACACAACATGGCAGCACACAATCAAATCCAAAGCAAAAATGAAACATCTCCTCTGTCGTTAGCCAGCTGACCCTCTGTTCAGATATTCTGGGTGAGTAGCCCCTGCTAACTATAAATAGATATTGGCAAGTTTTTCAGTCAAACTGGGTAGGCTCAGAGAATGGGTATTCTGAAAGACAGCTGTTTCCCAGATGGAAAGTCCAAAATAATCATTAAACTGCATAATGGTCCAAAATGAGGATCTACTGATCACAATTTAATGGAAAAGAATCCTGGTAGCCAGAAAGACTAGGATTATTATTTTTAATAATGGAGGATCTGAAACCCCATCTGTCAGTTCATGGGTGTGGACATTTGTCATTCCACCATGTCTATAATTTCCTCAATAATCCATTTCTAGACCTAGTGTGTCAAATTCCAAGTTTTGTATGAAATTCAATGGCATCAATTATCTACCTCTGAGCCTTCTGGAAGAAGACTGAATGGCTTTCAGATGAGAGAGTTTCTATTGAATAGTTCAACTGAATGTGTAGTCTATTGTGTAATTTCTACTAATACGTTCTGAAGTGGGAGATAAAGTGCCAAGTTTACAAAAAAAACCAAAAAAACCCAAAACAAAACAAAGAAAGATAGAAAAAAGAACTTCCAGCCTCCAGGCTGCTGGCATTTGCATTTTTCTAATCACTCCCCCACCCAGAAAACAAAGGTCTGCTTTACTGTGTACTATCTTATTTAGAGTCCCCCAAACTTATTCTCCTAGCAATGCAGCTGAGATATCTATTACCAGGCTGATACAGATGCATCCATACCCTTTGCAGATTTAAAGCTCTGACCCACTGTTATTAAAAATATTTCTATGGTACCTGGAAGAGCACCAGGCACTTTGACGAACAACACATGAAAGGAGAGTGCTGTACCTTCCCTCACAGACCTCAGATAAGTGAGGGTACAAGCAAGGAAGTAAGGGGATAACACGGTATGTTATCAAGATTTATTGCATTTTGAGATTTACTTTACACCTTGACATGTGGACCTTGCCTCTAGTATGGACCTACAATAATAAGCTTGCAAAGGGCTAACTACTGCTTCTTAATTGATTTGCTAAAAAGCAAGTACAGATAAGAAAATGTAGATTATGCTGAATTCATATTGAGGTTTGACTAAGGGATTATAGCAGGGCACTTTTTCATCTGGTCAAGGGCAGTAGTTCTGGTCTTAGTAGTGAAAGAACTTTGGGAAAAATCCTTTCCAGAGATGGAAATGTAACAGTTTCTAAAAGCAAGGCACACTGTATGTTACATGTCCTGTAGTAGTTTGGGTGGTATGGAGCTTTATAATCAGCATGGCAAAATCAGATCGGCAAAATCAGAATCTTGTACGTTTCATTTGCATTTTTCACTGGAGTTGAGTTTTTTCAATTTTTTTCCACTCAAGTCCTGACTTTGTTGAAATAACAAAAGATACCAAAATAGAGTCAAAATGGGTAAAATAATGGAAAATGAGATTGTGAATACCTTTGTGAAAAGGGGTCATGAATATATCTGTGCAAAGGTTTCTTTGCTCATGGAATCATACTACCTGTAACATTAACTGTGCTTTATTTTGTTTATAACAAACAAATCTCATTAACCCCTGTATCTCTAGAAGGCTAATGTCTTGTATATGCTTTTAGCTTTTGTTCTATTTAACTTAGTCATCCAGTCAGATGGCACAAAAATTATCAGACTATAGCAGAAAAGGAATAGAAGAAATATATATTTAGAATAGAATTATAGAATAAGCTAAGTTGGAAGGGACCCATCAAGATCATCAAGTCCGACTCCTGGCCCTGCACAGGACACCCCAAGAGTCACACCATGTGCCCAAGAGTATTGTCCAAATGCTTCTGGAACTCTGTCAGCCTTGGTGTTGTGACCACTTCCCTGGGGAACCTGTTCCAGTTTTCACCCTCTGGGTGAAAACCCTTTTCCTAAAATCAAACCTAAACCTCCCCTGACTCAACTTCATGCCATTTCCTTGAGTCCTGTCACTGGTCATCGGAAAGAAGAGGTCAGCGACTGCCCCTTCCTATTTAGTGTTGTCAGCAAACTTAGAGAGAAAATCATCTGGGAAAATCAGGCATGTTTCTTAATTGATTCGCAAAATAAAAACTATGATCAGCACTAAATTTTATCTACATTTAAGCAATCTACCAATTAGCAGTGCTCATTTGTATTTGAATGAGTTCAGGATAGATTCATTAGACTGGTCTTTATCCCAGGTAGCATCCCTGCATCATGACTTAAATACGTGATGCATGTATTTAAGAGAGGACAGAATTCAGTCTCTTCTCTGCTCTGTCCAAAGTGATGTTATTTTATGCAACTATTGCAAGAACAAAACACAACATACACCAGAAAATTCCTGTTGGCAAAATTCCTATTCATGTGAACTATTTCAAATACCTGATGAAATTAGAACAAGGTAAACCTATTAAGTGCCAAAAAAGCAAAGTACCATTTCATGTATTGCAGAAGAAAAATATGTTGTCTGTTCTCATGCCTTCAGCAATGAAATGCCAGAAGAGGTGGACCTGGAGAGGAGATTTGTTTTTCCTATGCAGTTGCAGCCTTCATACAAATATTGTACTCTTATGCATGTGTTTGCAATTTCAAAAATCAATTTGATTATTTTTGCATTTCTGCAGCAAACTGTACAGCTCGGCAATGGCTGGAATCGAACAACTTTTGAGAAGTCAGTCCCCATGAGCACTTACTTGGTATGCTTTGCGGTGCACCAGTTTGAGTGGGTAGAGAGAATATCCGCTAGTGGAAAACCTGTAAGTCCTTCTGCAGCCTGAACGTGGTTCAGATGACAGACGTGCCTTGATTTGCCTTTTTTTTTTTAAATCTCCTTTTATACAAACAGGGACATATTTTTTTTCTTTTCCTATAGCTTATTTTATGCAGCCTATTTTATCAGATTAAGTGTTCACAGTGGTCCCTCTGACCTTGACTACATACAGTGTTTTGCAGTCCTTCCCTGTCTCCCATCTTTGTGAGATCCCAGTCAGTACCTCTCATATGAGCACACAGGTGAGGAAGGAGCACTCTTTCTCCGAACTGATCCCTGACTCGAAGCCCAGTGACTGAAGGAATGTACAAGTTAGGGCGTACAGGAGAGTCACAGGCCATGAATACAAATACTTTATAGTTTTCTGTGGGTTAAAAAGTGTGAATCTAAGCACTTGGTGTTATTACAGCTGTTGAGACATAGGACTGCAGTGCTATGTGCCATTATGTACTGGCTTTCTTTATTTTACAACAGTGGCAACAGGCAACTGCCCAGTGTAAGTTCTGTAAAAATAAGTATAGAAGTGAGAGTGTCTGCCTAAACAGATGGATATTTGGTAGATGCCCTAATGAAGCAAACAGGTTTGAATCTGAATCTATTAAATTAAAATAGCTCCTTCATTTAGATGCAGTAGGCAGGCCAATCCAATTCTTGCTTAGATTCAAATCTCCTGAAGGTATAGCTGATCAGGTGTAAAGAGATCACAAGACATTACATTGAATCACAAACTGAAATCCAAAATACAACTTGCCCCTCAACAGAAAGTCCTCATTTAGCCTAAACCTAGTTTGGGATACTCAACCTGCTGCTAATTGTTTATTGATTTAGATCTTTTTCTCATCTGATGAAGACAGGGATCCCTAGGGCTGTATGCCCTTGCTTCTTCCCCTTCCTTTCCCCTTATGTAACACATGGTCTTGTTGTTCATGTGAGCTGGCAGTGCTTTAGTCGTTTTCTGGAGACAGTGTCACAAATGGACAGGGAATCTAGAATAAAACCCCAGCCAGGCCACTGTTCCCTTAGCAAGTTAGCTCTTTCTTTAACCAAAAAAGCTCATCAAATCCTTCCCTACTTAAGGCTGTTCACTGATGTTAAAATCTGTCTTGTAGAAATCTCCAAAGTTCTGATTCAGCTCTTAGCAAAGACTTCTGTCACAGCACTGTGCTGAGGCCTCCCTCTGTGCCCTTGCTAGTGTCATGCTGTATGCTTATATTATTACTTGACAAATAACTAAAGCTAAATTACACTTACACAAGCAAATGGAGCCTGCTTTGAGATAGAGATATAATATTCTTAGTTCCCTGCTGTTTGGCTCAGTAATTCACAGGAGTACATTTTTAGGCCACCCATTTACACAATTTTGTTAACCAATTGCTCTTCAGCATAGCTGATCCACTCATTATCAGGGACAGGACTTTGACTATTTGGTCTCAATAGATATTCTCTAGAGTTTAGTTTCTTTAAAAATCAGATTTTGTCTAGATTTTTGTGCAGAACATAGTGCGGTAGGGAAAAAAGTGTACTGAAGGAGTGTGTAACACTTTTTTCCACACGCAGAAGTTAAACATTCACTACTTGTCCATGCCACGCTCCAGAGTATGGCCCTGAGGTCACTATTTGTTTTTCTTTCCCCAAGCAAAACAGTACAGCCCACAATGTTCCTGACTGGTTGTAGCTTTTCTAAACAGAAGGGAGTGTTCACTGAACATGGTAATTAAAGTGTGTGTGTGTGGAAGCAGGGGTATTCATGTCAGTACAGAGGTTGCCTGAAGAAACATCTTCTAATTCAGGCATTGGTTACTACATATTTTATTAATGCTGTTCACTAAACAATGTCTGAGGACTTGCCTGCACTAGAAAATTTGGGGTTTAAGTGAGGTTAAAATCATGACTGTTTCCTTTCTCCCAACATGAACATAGTTGTACCAATATAAAATACATGTGTAAGATCCATCACTAAAAATGATCTTTTCCTCAGGAAAACCAGACTATCTTTAGGGTTTTTAATCATATATATAGAAATTTTTTCTTCTAACCTTTCCAAGGCTTGCTGTCCAAGAACTTGGAAGACCAGCTGAACAATGAGGTATTTAGATTCACCAGCTACTGAAAAGAACATTCCATAGTTTGCTGTGTAAATTTCTAAAAATATATCCCTCATCTGACAGAAAGTATCTACGTGATCCATAAATTACTTTCATAAATGACAGCAAGAGCATACAGTTCACATGACATAGTAAATTATTTAAAAACTCTGCCATTCACTGTGAAAGCCCCAACGAAGACACTCATGAAATCAATGGTGGGAAATGTGCCTACAGCTGGAAACAATGCTCCTGAGCTGATTACCTGTCAGGTACAGCATGTCTGGTTTGGAAAATCACAGAGGAGATTATACAAATGAAACCCAAAGTCAGTTCTAGTGCAAGCTGAAGGTTTTGGAAACCATTAATATGGATCAGCTAGGGGACTGAAAACTGCTAAATTGGGTAAAGAGCTTACAGAAGTGGAAATTGCAGATTGTAATTGCAAACTGACCCTGGGGGAAAATCCCCTGGCTGGAATGGATTTCTGATTGAATTTCATAAGCTTTTTTTGTTTTCAATTTTTTTTTTTGTTCCAGCTTTATTTCTGACCCCTCTCACTGGAGGAAGTCTAATTTCATGGTATTGAAATCAATGTGTTGTCAGGCTCCAAAAGATTTCTTGGAATAGACCAGCTCCTTTGCTCAGCTTGGGCCCTAAACTCCTGGCTGTAAGACAGCACTGAAGGAGTAAACAAGCCACACCAGTGTAGCCAGATGAATGTGGCCCATTCATAAGAGTCATGGAGCTGGCAAAATGAGATGGATTGGTTTTCCTAAAACCAGAAACTTCACTCCATATAGAAATCTCATCCACACTGGAGATTTTCAGGGAATAGGGAAGAGGACTGCTTACATACAGCTCCAGCAGGCTTTGGGACAAAGAGATCGAGGGAAAGATCCCCAAAAGACTCCATGAATTCTGAACTCAAACTTTGTCTTCACAGTGTGAAGATAACTTCTCAAAAGGTTTTTCAAGCTGCAGGCCTCCTCATTGTGGGCATGGGGGCCATAAAGACTCTAGTCCTCCAGAACTTGTTTCCTACTGCTTGACAGCAATAGCCAAATCAGTCCCAGGCACCAAGCTTCAGGGATAGAAAGGTCAGCAGCATTCAACACACTGTTTTTTGCATTCAGATATGCAAGAGGAGCACAGAAATGGTCACTCATCACACACAGCGCTACCAAACATGCCAGTTTTCCCAGACTTGCTTGGCCATAAAAGAGAGAGCTGATTTTTGCCTGATTTCCTGGGGCACAGCAACCCAGAAGGCACCAGAGCTGTGACTGGGTGGCTGTGTGGCCCAAGGTCCTGGTCAAACAGCCACTCAACCTGCACGGGCCAGCATGTCTGGGAAGAGTCACAGATCTGGTAAGTGCACTGTCTTCAGCACGTTTGAGATCTTCAAACATACAAGGACAGGAGAAAACTGTGATGATAGTACATAGGAAAAGTGGGAAGAAGTTGAATAAAATAAGGTGCTGTGAACTTCTGACACATTTCAATACAGATGTGCTCCTAAAGATTGATCTGATGGGATCAGTCAAGATCATTGAACTGCTCAGAACAAGTGGATCCCCTTTGACTGTTCTTGCTCAGGTCTCTTTCTGGAGAAAACCAGGCCGTGGGGAAGTAGGGGCTGGCATGCGTTCCAGCCCTGCTCCAGGCTTGGCCACCGTGAGCTTCTGGACATGGGTCTTGCCAGTTTTACACTTCCAACAGTGGAAATTGGGCACAGATTATGTTGACTTGGTTTCTCTTTTGTACAACATTTGAAAAAGTTCGTTGAATAAATGTGATAGGGAGCAGAATTCAGTGTTCAGGCCAGTCTCAGAGAAAACCTGCAGTGCTATAGATATGTATGCTAAATGCCTTTTCAATGTTTGACCCTGATTGCTTTTAACTGAAAACTTTTCTAATTGTCTCTCTGTATTTTACAGCTGAGAGTTTACGCCCAGCCACAGCAAATACACACGGCACAATATGCAGCAAATGTAACAAAAATTGTATTCGACTTCTTTGAAGAGTACTTTAATTTGAGCTATTCTCTTCCAAAACTAGGTGATTATTAACATTTACATTTTTCATTTTGTTAATTCAATGTCATGGTTATGTTGCTCCTACAGATCTCTGTCTTATGGTGGAAAACAGCATGAAAGCATTTGGTTGCTAACTGCTGATACTATGTCAGGATGTTTTAAAACTGTACCAATGTAGTTCAAGATGTTTCTAAATGTCATGATGGATGAGTTGGTCTCAGTTACTGTTTAGTTACCAGTTCTCACAGTTCAGTTTGCTGAACTGAAGAACTGGTCCTGGCATGTTTATTTTAAAGTGTCTTGTGGAAAATCAAGGGAAGCATTGGTGTCATCAGCAAAGAACCATCATGAGTTAAAACAGAGCCAGAAGTTTCAGAAAAATATGTACCACTTCCATGTGAACTTCTGGACAAAAGTCAGCAGTGAGATAAGTGAAGATGTAAACTGCCAGAGAGTATGTCATATTATTTATTAACCTTAGTGCAAAGTGGGTGTGTATCTACTTCTTAGAAAGATGAATGAGGTCCAGCATATTATTTGTAGTTTCTACTGCTGGGCTAAATAAAGATCTGGGACCAAATAAGAGCAGGCACACTCTCAAATTTTGCCCAAGGTTACAAAACAAGCAAAGAGAAAGTAGTGCATTTGGGCATCCTTTAGCTTGGAATATCTGGACTCTGGATCTGATTCAAGCAGTTTAAAATGCACAATAATCAAGTTGGGAACGCAATCAGAGTTTTGGAAATTCTCCCCCCTAAGATGTTCAGAGAGGTAATACATTTAGGTTCATGAACTTAAAAAGATGGAAAGTACTAACTGCAAACAAGTCAAGACAATATAATGGGGAAAAAAATCCCCCAAACTTTGAAGACAATAGTGCTGTGCAAACCTTTTGTTGGCTATTTGTACCTATCAGACTTACCTATATTACTTTAACAAAAGATTTTTACCTCCTCCTTTCAAAACAGCACCTGAGTTTACTGTAAATATCTGATTGCATTTCAATGACAACTGAATTAGGGAAACCAGTACAGTATGATTTTCTTTCACACACTTAGTCCCCAGTAATAATAGGTACTCTATCTCACCTGTGCTTTATATTCAAACTTTTATTGTCATGAAAGCCTGATGACTTTGCCATGGCAGCACATGGATAAAGGCTTGTCTGTGTGACAGGGTGGACTAGTATCTTCAGGTCAGCAGTGTCAGAGGATAGATGCTTTTGTAGATTCTATACTGTTTTCCCCAGAATGTCTATTTGTTGGATCACTAATCTTGACTTATCATGTTGTTCCCTCATTATTTGAAGTTATCCAGGTCAAACCTGATGAATCAAATATGTTTCTGCATAATGGTTTATTTAAATATTGTATTTCACATTGATTTATGGCTTCTGGCATTACCTTTCTCCTTGCATCCTCATTTTGACTGTGAATGAAGCCCTTGCCAAACTATCAGCTTTGATTCTGTAATCAAGTTGTTTAATTTAAAATAAGTAATTCCTATCTTCTCTTGGAGTGGGGGGAGGGGTTTTCATTCTATTCAGTTTTAAATCCATCTGTACTTTTTCACCAACCCACATAGAAAGCCTGTGGTCATTATTTGCAGAAGAAAATGCCAGTTCAATTGAGTTTGCAATTCTAATTTAAACCTGTATTGATTACTGACCATAAATGAGTGACCCCCACAAATTGCCAGGCGTAGAAGCAGATGTTGTTCACTGCATGGGGGATTTACTTCAGTTAACATGTCAATAAATATTTTTAATACGACAGTGTGACAAACAATGTCATGCCTCATTATGCTACAAATAGTTTCAGGAGGTTTACTGCCTACAGCACCTCCCCAGACAACAGTATTAATTTCTGGAGCCAAAATTAAGTAATGTATGATACGCATGTTCCCAGGAGATGGCACAGCATCACCTCCCAGGACAGATCCTCAGCAAGTGCAACTGATCCTACCTCTGTTAATATGAGCAGAGCCAGGGCACTTGCTATCAGCTGCTGTAGGCCAGTTCTCTCCCTAAACACAGATCATAGCCTGCAGTCCACAGTAGTAAGCCCAAATCACAAATGGTAAGCAAAACGGGCTGTAAATACACAGGGAGAGGACAAGCTAATTGATTTAAAGGATACAGTGGTAATCATTGTCTCTTTTTTTCAATGCAGATAAAATAGCTATTCCAGATTTCGGGACAGGTGCTATGGAGAACTGGGGGCTGATCACATACCGAGAAACAAACCTGCTGTATGATCCCGAGGAGTCAGCCACATCCAACAAGCAGAGAGTAGCTGCTGTGATAGCCCATGAGCTCGTTCATCAGGTATGTTTTAGCACATGAGTCACTTTTACATTGTTTCAAATATATAGTGACCACATTTTAATCTTGAAAATACTATCATTAACTTTGGCTCAGGATCTTCTACATGTGCTCAAAATCTGATTGCAAAATACGATGTTAAAACTGATCCCCGTCAGAGCTTTAAAATATCATGACTACTGCCTTTGAATTTTTCTCAGGAAGTTAGATGCTTGGGCCCAGACTGTCAGCCAGCTTATGAAAATGTGTCTAAAATGTCTTAGAGAAACTAATTTACGTGTGCAGATGTCTCTTTTGGGCAGGCAAACAGGGACAGCTATACACTGTGGAGGCTGTCTGAAAACATATCCTTAAAAACACAAATCATCAAAACAAGAGGAAGAAACTAAAAATAGTTTCAGTGGTACATGAATCATTAGCAATCTCTCCAGTAATATGTAATTTTATAATAAAAGTGATGTTTTAACACAAGGCAAGGCCTTAATTCCTATTCAAACCCCAGAATTATGATAATTTTCATCTGGCAGCAGGAAAAAAGTAAGCAAATGAATGTTCTATATGGAGATGTGAGATACTGAAATGTACATGTACTTTTAATCTAAATTTACATCTTTATGTTTATAATTGTAGTGGTTTGGAAATATTGTAACCATGGACTGGTGGGATGACTTGTGGTTAAATGAAGGATTTGCCAGTTATTTTGAGTTCCTGGGAGCAAATGCATCAGAACCAGATTGGCAAATGGTAATTATTTCTGTCTTGTGGAGGGTTGGCGGGGCTGGGAGGAACATTTTAGAAGGGAGTAAAATTTAGACAAGGATGATGAAGACTTAAAGTATATTTATAGAAAACTAACATAGTGTGGTGCAACATAAAGAAAAAGTTGGTTTAAGTTTTTCTCCTACCTATATTATGGTCTGGAACTAGTCAAAGTAAACTATATGAAGTTTTAGTCCACAGGCAAGAGTTATTATTTTTTAACAAGTGAGTCAAGTGTTTGGTTATTATGGCAAATACCACCTAGATGGGTTCTGGACAGAGCCTTAACAATTTTGCAGGGTTGCTTAAAGGTCTAACTCTGAAAGACAGAGATTTTCATGCATTTATTTAGTTGGGTTGTACTCTCTTCATGGGACTTAGGATCGTTATCTGATCTGGTAAGGGTTGGGAAGCTGGGCCTGTCTCCATATCTTGAGCTATTATCAAAGAAAGTACTGGACTCCCATTCAGCTTCTGCCAGCATCGTAAGTGTCATTTCAAATGCTCCGACTCAGACAATCTCTACTCTGTGCAGCGCAAAAATAGGTAGTGACAGTGGATGGCCAAAGTGCTAACTGTGCCAACTCCAGATGCTTTGAGGGTGTTGCATAGAAGCAAGCCTTTAATACGCATTATACCCCATGAATAAAGGGAGTTTTCTTGCTCCTTCCTTCCTCCCCTCCCAAACAGTTGTGATGGCACATAGCATGCATATTTTCCCCCAGATGTCCAGGTGTCATGAGGTTCTGGGTACCAGGACATATACACCATATGCCAGTGGAAGGGAGAAGAGTAGGTTTTGCATAGGTTGAGCCTGTTGAGATCTACTATCCCCTGAGCCTGGTGACTTCAGAAGCAGGCAGTGCCTGCTTGCTGCTTTCCCTGCCTCTCCCTGCAGAGAGGCTGAGAATAAAATCATTCCTGGGTCACTTTTACACTTAAAAGTAGAAGATCTATGGTCGTAACTATGTAAGAAAAATTCTAATTACTGAGTTTAAAATTTAAAAGATGTTTTTGTATCTAGATACTATGTTCATCTAAGATCTAAGACATTTCAATGTTATCCTAGTGAGTATTAGAAAAGGAAAGCTAAATTGAATTTTAGTCTTTTTTGGTCAATATTGATTAGGAAGTAAGGGGATTTTGACTGCTGACTACTTAATCTTTTTTAAAAAATTAAAATCACTTTAAAAAAAACATTATAAGCCTTGGGATGGGGAACCCTGCCTCCTTCTTCCCTCTCTCCCTTCCTACCCCGCTACATTTTTGCAAGAGGAGACCATAATGCTTAGTGAATATTGTCACACTTCTGAAATTGGTAACACAGGCTACTCTTTTTGCCTGCTGGGGGCAAGGGAAGGTGGGATGGACGTGTCTGTGTTATGATACACAGAGGAAAGCAGGATCTGCAAAAGGCAATTTATCTTAGTTAAGGAAAAATTGTATCCCTCCCCTCTCAGATGTAAAGAAAGTGTTTGCAAGTCCTTCTTGAAAGGGCATGAAATTTCATTCCATTTCGAATTGCCTAGAGAAGTACAGTTCAAGCTACTTATTTGAGAAATAGACATATACTCCTGCCTTTTCTTCTATTCTAATGTCTTCTCTTTCTCAGCTTGAACAGGTTTTAATTGATGATGTGCTTCCTGTACTGAAGGATGACTCTTTGCTGTCTTCCCACCCAATTGTAGTCGAGGTGTCATCTCCAGCTGAAATTACCTCTGTGTTTGATGGGATATCCTACAGTAAGGTAGGATATCCTCCCGTTGTGACTTTGGATGCAAAGGAAGCGGCGACTTTGGAGAGGAGATAGAAGTCAGGGGTGCTCATAATTAGGACTCCTAATTCACCTGAGCTATGTCTGTGCTGATCTTTGTTCTGGGACATTCCCAACTGTTGTCAGGGCACACAGAGGCCTTCTGGAGCCCATGGTGTCTGGTAGTACTTGCTGTGTGGGGCAGCAGCCCGGACCTCAGCACTTGTGGGAAATGCTGTGAAGTCCAGAGTGTGAGGGACACCAGCAGTTGTGCTGAGGATAACCACTTTGACAACCCAGCCTAGGGGGCTGAGGCCAGCTTGTCTCCCTCCATATTAGATGTAGCCAAAGCCACTTTGTCCTTAGAAAAACCTTAGACATGGAACAAAGCAGGTGTCCCCGTGTATCTAACCAGGGAGTCTCTTGACTAAAGGGCCCCAACAGCACTGTTCCCTCCAGTTATTTTCTGCAGTACATCAAGAGACAAGCCCGAAGAAGCACAGAAGGAAACACCCCTGTCCCTCTTCCCTCTCACCACCACATATGCTACCAAGGCAAGGAAGGAGCTGGGCCTCTGTTCACTCTTCTCCTCAAACAGCCATCTCACATGCTGCTTCTGAACCTGATACACCATATTTTTACTGGCAGCTTTTTGTATGACGCTGTCAGTCTTCCCTATCTGATGCCATAACACGCTTCCACTGAACACACAAAATCCACCGTTATTAAATACAGCTTGTTGCTTTCCCTCCAAGCTCCCATTATCAGCTAAGCATAAAGTATATATTGCATTGACTTCAGCTTTAGCTGTGCTACAGTCTGTAACCATAGATACTACTTTTATTAGCTAGACTTTATCCATCCATTTCCATCAGTTTTCTGCTTTCAATTGTTAAATCCTCTATCCAACAATACGAGCAGTATTTATTGCATCATAAATGCCTCACAGTCAAATCATAAACCGTGTAAAAACCGGCATTGTGTAACACTGTTTTTAAATCAAACTAACAAAAGTCATGAAATATACAGAGCTAAATCAAATACTCTGGATCAAAATGTATTTTAGTGGTGAGCTAAGCAAGAGACATACTTTTGCAGGGTTTGAAAAACAATGGAGAAAAAAATCCTAGCTTTTACTCATCTCTTTGGACCTAGATAATTGCTACATGAACTCATTTTTTTTTAAGCGAAAACACTTGAGGACTTGTGCATTGTTTGGGAACAGTTTGCTTGGGATATAATTTGGCTTGGGTTATAATTTGGCTTGAAAGAGAAAGTCTTTGCATAGATTTAGCTCAAATTACTGTTGGTATTTATATATAAATGCGTGACAAAATTAACTTGTTTCTTTTTGGCTTTATTTTGGCTTCTCTTTTGCATTTTTCTTATAAAAACAATCTTCCCATGATAATATTCATCACTGAACAAATAAAGCATAATTTGGAATGCTCTTTGTTAGTCTTACCAGAACAACCAGAGGGCTTATGCAATCCTAAAACTCTAATGAATCGCCTAAGGGTCTATGGAGTCATTGCAGCATATTCTGTAAGAGATCCTTTAACTGCTGTGTGATTGGTAGGGCATTACATGCCTAGGAAAGCTCTACTAGAGTAGAGCTGGTGAGTAGACAATTAATGTATATAATTGTTTTAATCTGCTTTTAAAAAGTATTTGCATCTCATCTCTTTCTCTCTAATCCTCTGTTTAATTCGAAAGGTTTTATTAAAGTAGCAGTGATACTTTTTGTCTTAAATAAGTTCTGTTAGAAATTTTCTCTTGGACCCCCACATTTTTGGAACTTCCCAGCTACACAAGTTCAGGATTCACATTCCACATTTCTGCCACAAACAAATCTTGTCATGTACTTGGCAATTACTATGAAATTATGTGGGTGTTGATAAAAGACTCCCCCCTATATCCCCATCAGAGAACATCAGCTATTCAAATTAAGGTCACTTTCCTGAGCCTCCCGAAATAGTTGTAAGAAAGGAAAGTTATTAAAATACTGGCGTTCCTATAATCAGTGATTTTTGTTAGGATGAGTTTTTCTCAAACACAGTCCATCACAGACTGCAGAGGAATGACAAGAGCAGGGGAAGAGACTGAAAAACAATAGTAGAAGGTGCAAGTGACTAACTACACATTACAATTTAAAGCAAGATAAGTCTCCACTGTTACAAAATGCATGTATAAGTGTGTATTTCTACTTTGGCTTTTAATATAAATGGGAGGGGATGGTTTATGAGAGCTGATACCAGCTAAGAAGTGGCTGATAGACAAAGATGAGGAACTGAGGTTCCCTAGTGCATACATGTGGCTGCATGATCACCATTGAGCATAAGCAGCCTTATGATTACCACTAATGGGTATCTGTTCTAAATATTACTGAATTGTATTTGAACATATTCCATGGCAAACACAACAGATTTCTGTATCAGAAAACAGTTATCTGCTGACCACCTTGATTCTCCAACAGTAGCCTGGAAGGCAGTTTGAGGCATATCTGTTCAAACAGTCCCTCTGCCATGACTCGTCCACTCGTTATTCTCAGACACATAAATAGAGGAAACAGGATTTACTGAGAATTCAGACAACATTCTTGTTTTCATGGGACAACTGGATTTTTAAACCATTCAAAGCATTAGGCTCTCAACTGCCCCTTGATTTAGTTCAGAAAATGAAAACATGCTAATCCTAAAATCTTATTTTGAATCTTAGATTGAGTTTGCACTGCTTTTTTTTCTTCATCATTTTGTGCACGCTCAGTTCTTTGTTCCACATGGCTCTTGTACTTCTCTCTGCCGTCTTTCGTTTCTTTCTTCTTTTGAAGTCCTAATTGTTTGGGTTTTTTTCTGTGACACCCAAGTAACTTCTCTGATCCCAATTCTGCCCTGCTTCAGAGGCCAGAGCTCTTACACCAGTCCTCAGCAAATCTCATTCCTTGAGATGGCATACACAACATGTAAAGCCCCAGACTTGTAGCAATTTTAGAGTTCCGTTTGTGTTGTGTGGTCAGCTGAAGTCACTGCCTCTCTGAGGCTTTTCCCCTAACAGGAGTAGTCCCCAGCTGCCCTCACCCCTGTCCTATTCAAGACGAAACAGGGAGCCCTGCTCACAAAAACTGGTGGAGTGGCAGGACAGTAACCTGCAGCAGCAGGGCTCAGGAGCTGAACACAGAAACAAGTGTCTGATCGCAGCTAAAGACTGATTCTCACACCCAGATTTAAGCTCCACCAGACAGGCATGCCATCCCACAAAGGAATTAGAAAAAACACTTCCTTAGTCTGATGGATGGTTTCTATTTTTGCTTTATAAAATACTCATTCACATGTTGCTTTTTAGGTGAACAGAAATCAGTGTTAGAGCAGTGTGGGTTGACCTTCTCCCCTTTCCCTTTGTCCTCAGGGTGCATCGATCCTCAGAATGATTCGAGACTGGATTACACCAGACCTCTTCCAGAAAGGCTGTCAGGTAAAGGAGGCACCAAAACCCATCAGAAATACAGCCCATCTTCATGTGACAGAAGCAAAACCATTATTCAAAAAGTGAATATCAGAGATCCTGGTATTAGTAGCAAAAGTACTTAGTGCGTTTCAGTACTGAGTGGACAACATGGAGGTGAAGAAGTTCCATGCTCCCACAGAAGTAAGAATGTGAACTGCATTAAGATTTGATAGCTGGACAGTGAGGACCTAAATTCATGACAGCTTTTAGTGGGAAAAACCTCCTCCACCCCACTGTTATCGTGTTGTCAGCTGGGATCCCCTCATTCCACTGTAAAGTGTGTCTGCAGCTTCCTATTGCCAGGATCCTCCAACTCAGCCTGCTATGTAGGGACACTCTCAGAGGCATAAACTCATCCGTGCCCTGATGCAGGGACACCCAGCCCTAGAAAGGCAAGGTAATAGGGAGAAGAAAAGGGACATATATTGCACAGTTCATAGTCCTTTCTTGTGGAGGAAAAACGTGGTGCTAAAAAACTATGGAAGGACAAAATGGAAGAAGGGAGGCCTCCCAGAAGGAGAACAATTGTCTGTCTTTTCCTCTGAACTGACATTGGTTACAAGAGTTGCAGTGCAGGCTTACCACATTTGTTCTTACTTCCCTCCCTCAGGAAGAGCACATTTATGGACTGCTACTAGACAGT
Source organism: Struthidea cinerea (assembly GCA_013397865.1). NCBI lineage: Eukaryota > Metazoa > Chordata > Aves > Passeriformes > Corcoracidae > Struthidea > Struthidea cinerea. The sequence goes on from VZTI01003491.1 coordinate 1,808,264, forward strand.
TGTATTTTCCTGTACTTCCCCTTTCATACATTCAATCAGAACAGTTATCCGAGATGGGAAAATACAGCCACCTTGTCCCCAAGACCCGAACCCTTCCCTTCTGCTCAGAGCCTTCCAGAGCACTAACGTAGGCAGCTGTGGCCAACAGCGAAACAAACAGCACCATCTACTGACTGAACATCATCAAGAGCAGGTGACAGGGGAGGAAAATACCCGCCAAGCAGCCAGGGAAGACACAGGATGGGAATAAGGTTTAGGCGTTGCAAACTCTTTGCTGAGTATCATTACTCCTTGTAACAGTCGTTTTGATCAAAACTTAGAGGTGACTGTGAGTCCACAGGTAGTGAAATCTCATTAAATATCTTCCTCCTGCTAAACAACCTCTTAAATTAGTCAGAAATTTGCAACAGGGTATAGTGGTGTCCATTCGAACAAAACACAAAGAACTCTTCAAGTACAAATTTATTTCATACTAACAAGTCACTCTGGGAGAGGCTGACTTTTGGTGTTATGGGATGCATTGGACAGCAAAGGAACTTTGTCACCTGAATGCTGATGCGTTTCATCTCCCACTCACAATACTACCGCCTATGCGTGGATACCTTGTGCAGTTGAGAGGTGCTCTCTGTACCCCTGTAAAACTGAATATGTGTATTGTTTTCATAGGCAAAGAAGAGACACTGGTAGTATTTTCACAGTCTTCCATCTCTCTCTAGGCATATTTGCAGAAACATCATTTCCAGAATGCCAAGACACAACAATTTTGGGAAGCTCTGGAAGAGGTATGTTTTGCATCCACCCAAATCCTTGCTAAAAAATGTTTTGTATCTCATCCACTGATTTCAGTTTCTCAAACTTTTTATATTCTGTAGCTCTTCTGTCAATGAAAGATCATAAGCTAGGCAGCTTCCCAGTATATTCCAATATCTCTTATTTCTAGCAAACATATATTATTTTCTCTTTTTTTTTTTTTGGCATGACACTGTGGGAGTGGAATAAAAAACAAGAAAGGAGGTCTTGCTAACAAATAGCCTGCTACTGAAACAATCCCCTGCAACTCAAACTCATTTCATGTGTGAAAACACCTCTCATCCACCATACATAGGCACCCCGTGCTCTCTCTTCTCTGTCCAGATTCAGGTGTTTGAAAGCTCTCAGAAGTATCAATTCCCAAGTAATTTTTGTGCTTATCTCCCTCTCTAGCTTCTGAGTCCCAGCTGGGTCATCATCTGTGCCATCATTTTCTGATCTTTCCTCTTCCTTGAGTCTGGACTATTTTTTTCCATCTATCTCATCCCCAAAAGCCCACCTGCATACTGCCAGGTTCCTCCCTGATATTATTTCCTTTTCTTCCAACCCTGTGGACACTCACACAGCCTAAATTGTGCTTTTGTGTCTCTTTTCTAGTTCCTGTCTTCCCCTTGGTTCCAGACTACTTCTTGCTCAGCAGAACTTCCTACTTTCTCTCTTTAGTGCTCTGCATCTTCACATCATCTACCTCATCTGAAGAAGGAAACACTAGAAGTGACTCTAGCTCACTTCTCTCACTGGTGGCATCCTGGGGAGGTACTGACAGCTTTCTCCAGCTCCAGTTCCTAGGACAGGTGTTCATTGTTCACAGAATGGATCAAATTTTACATTGGTGCAGCTGCTGGTGGTTAATACTGGCTCTTCCTTCACACTCAAAACAGGACACACTTCAGGGAGGCTTTTGGCTTTGAAAAATCTCCCTGTGTCCTTTCTGTCCTGTTCAGTTTTTCTGTCAGAAAAAAATGGAGAGATCTTAGAGCATGCAAGGGGCTTCAAAGGTTCCCCAGTATTTCTTGTCCATATTACTGGCCAGTCTCCTGCCTACACATTTCTCATTTCTTCTGTTGGTGCCCAAGTTTCCAACTCACTTCTTTCTTCAATAACAGGTGCCATAAAAGGATTTAATGGAGGATTTTTTGTTCTGAACCTGCTCTTTCCTCTGCCCCTTTCTGCTCTTCTTTTTCTTGATACCAGAGATACTTTTTTCCTCTTAGGACTGAATTTCCATTTTCACTGCAACCTGTTCCATCATTCATAGGCAAGTAATAAACCTGTGAAGGAAGTCATGGACACATGGACTAGGCAGATGGGGTACCCTGTTTTGGAGATGGGAAATAATGCAGTATTCACACAGAAACGTTTTCTTTTGGATCCCAATGCAAATGCTTCTCATCCTCCTTCTGATCTTGGGTAAGTTCCTACTGCAAATGTCGATTCAAACCAGGTAGAAATACTGTACATTTACCCTCTTCATCTCACATACACGTAGGTAGTATTTTACTCATTCTTGCTAAACTTATTCTCAGCTTTTTTTTTTTTTTTTTTTTTT
>VZTI01003491.1:1810657-1852981 GCA_013397865.1 Struthidea cinerea
ACTTTTTTTCAGTTTTTTTTTTTTTTTTTTTTTTTTTAAGGAAGCCAGGAGGAAGTTAGACACAAATATTGCAAATTTAAAACAACATCAACCCATTGTCTCAGGGTTTCTTTCTCAAACAGAGTAGAGTAAAACTGGACAGGATCTCTCAGGAAACCTGATTTCCACACACAGTTCAGATTATTGGAAGTCACTTGTTGCATCACTGCAAATTATAGTGAGTCTCTCAGACTCAGAAAACTGCCACAAAATTGTCTCTGTTCAGAAATCAGATACTGTGATCCAAGTATTTTATACCACAGTAATTTATTCCTTTCCTATATGGCCTAGGATCTATAACATGTCACAGGGTCTTCATGTACAATACAGGGTCTTCTCTGCATGTCTTAAAACCATGAGTTACTGGGAAGTAGATGGTCATGTATAAATGTCATTAATCCTCATCACGAACTCTTTTTTCCCTGTTTTACTTAGGATCATATTGCTTAATTTTACCAATTTAGAAGATAGCTACCCAGGCAAAGTAAGCCATCTTGGGCTCTTATGTGGCCTGGGTAAGACAGGTGGGATACTGAATTGGAGCATATTTGTTAAGTAACATGTGACTAACCTGAAGGGAAATGAACTTTACTTGTGGGTTGGTGGACCTGCACAGAAAAACGGCTTGGCTGCACCATGGCGTTAACCAGCTGATTAACTTTTCAGACCTGCCATTCTGTAATTTCTTAGCCAGCCCCAATTCTGAGGCAGTACAACTTTGCTAACGTTTCAGTGAAAGAGATTCAAATTAACCCATATTGAGAAAGTTTTGCTCCTTGAACTGGACCAATAACTTAATCAGTAAAACTTGCCAGTATGAACCACAACTAAATCAACCTGAATGCATTTTTTTCATTAACTTCTACTAGCTTGTTTAATACAAAGGGCAAGAAAGAGCAGGGAGAAAATGAAGAAAGAAGAAAACAGTTGTGACCACTCTATTTCCCTCTGATTAAAAAGAAAAAAGTAATGAGCAATGAGAAGGCTCAGCTATTGATAGCTTTGGATAGGCATCAAAAGAATTGGAATTAGATAACCGTGTATTTGCACCATTGCATTTCTCCCAACCTAAGCAGAAAATTTCATAGACAAAAAGTACAGCACTGTGCCACCTGAAGGATGGAGTTACAAACTATGTAGGCAAAATTACTTCTTTGTGTTAAAAAATTTGACTTACTGCACTATGTGCTAAGGTAGCAGACTCAAGAATCCTACTTTTTATTGATTTCAGTTTTTACAGTACATTGTTACTTGTAATTTCTTGAGTAGAAATCCCACTGTTCCTACCTAAATCTGTCAAGAAGCTGAGCTGTGTACTGTCCCTGCTATTGCTAAAGCAAAAGGGGAATTTGTTTCTGAACATTTAGTTTTTATAAATGACTCAAAAATAAAATGTCATAATATGTATCATAATGCTGACATTATCTATCCTGGGACACACTCCCTTGCCTAAAAGTCAATTCACTGAACATCAGTATCTCCTCTTTTGATTTAAGTAGTGAAAACTCCAGGTCTTGTGTATGCTTTATTCACTGAATAGTCTCCTGAGCTGCTGGCTTGTTCCAAGTTTGTTCAGCTTGAAAGAGTCCTCTCCTGCATGCCAGCACTCCAAAGAAATGGAAGTTCAAAAACCTATGCTCCTAAAGTAGTGCTGCTGGGCAAATGTATAGCTGCAGCACAGCATATTAGGAACACATACTCAATATGCACAGTTAACAGGACACAGCTATTGTATCTTATGCTCAGGAGAAGTACTTATGAATGCAATCTCAGGAACATGAAAACGAAATAAGATCTACCTCATTAAATGCATTTACAAAAACAAATAAAAAATAAACCCAAACAAAAACCAAAACATATATGGTTTTTCTCTTGGGAAACACAATACCTCTCTAAACTCCATCGTAGTAAGCTCCATAAGAGAACTAATAAAACTACAGGTGTATAAATCTGTTAAGATACTATGTTTAGGAGATACAAAACAATAAATCTTTCTTCCTGGAGGTAGGAGGAGATACCATAACCTCCATTTTTTTATTTTCTGGAAGTTAATGACCATTCACTTAACCCAGGGTTATAAAGATGACTTCTGTTTTCCCATAGCACTTGTCACCAAGGGGGAATCCCCCTGGGATGAACTATAATACGCTGCTATGGAACAGAAGCTGACTGCTAAAAAGGGCTTAATAATTTTAGCAGCCCTATGCAGGTGGCTGACATAGCGCTCACAGCATGCTTTGCTGTCCCACTTCCCTGATTGCCTGGTCACAGTCTTGGTCAGGCTGTGCCATGGCTCCATTCCTGCCCAAACTTCTCAGCTTTGTCCTGGGCATGCCCTGGACTGAGGAATCTGCACCTACCCAATAACGTATACAAGGAGCTGAAGAGCAAGAGGTAAGGTCGCATTTGGCTCCCAGTGTTTTATAATGAAGGAATTAGGGTTGTCTTGGAGAGGAAAAACACGCTGGAAAAGGCAAGAGGTCCTATTAACTGTATCACAGTGGTTTCTTAAACTCTCGCATGTTTTCAATCTGTAAAAAAGTTTTGTAATACTTAACACTTATTTCAAGTCAGCATTGCAAAAGATTAACTAGTGTCTGCACAAAGCCCTAGACACATCAACATTAACGCTAACACCAATTATTCATATATAATCATCTTTTACTAAATTGATTGCTTTGTATTCTGCTAGATTATTGCCTGACATTATTTAGTAAATGTATATGTACATAAGCACACAGTTGGCTTCATAAAACAAGATGCAAGCATTGAAACAAACAAACAAACAAACAAAGACATAATGGAGGGGGTTTTGTACCATTTGCTTTCAGATGTCATTTTATTTTCTTTCCCTTTAAATAATTTCAGTTATAAATGGAATATACCAGTCAAATGGAGGCTTGGGGATTTATCAGATTATACCTTCTACAACGCATCAGATTCTACAGGTAAATGTCTTCTTCTCTTTTAAGGATAATGAATGGATAAAACTTTTCAATATCCTTTACAAGAAATAGAACACAGAATGAACTTTCATACTTTCCAGTTTTCAGATCTGGGAGCTAGCACACAGCTTGGCTGTACTGCAGTTACTAGTAATTTCAGTGATAAGATTGCTACTTCCCCTATACAAACATTATGTCAGTTTAGGCTCAGTTTCAGTATAGTGCTTAAGCATCTGTTTAAATACAGTCCTATTCAGGAAACATCTATGCATACTCTTAATTATAATGTGCTAAAATCAATTTGGCTTAGATATGGCCGTTGTCCAGTCCAAGAAAAGAGGTGAAGTGGGAGGCTGATGAATGCTTCTGTGGCATGGTAAACTAGCAATTTGAGTTCAATTAAAGAAAAATAATTAGAAAATATTAATCACTTTTTCTAATGCTGATTTCAGAACTGAGAAAATTCCTAATGGGTTTTTTGATCATTGTTCTATTATGCAGTCAAATCTGAATTTCTTGCTCTACACCTCCACTGGACAAAAATGTAGGGAAAAATTACTGATTTTTTTCAGATTTTAAATTACATCCCATTGAACTTCAGAAATATTACAATCACCGCATCTTTCCTTGTACTTGTTTGTTACTTATTTAAAATGTAATTTGTCTTTTGTTCTGTTTTTTTTTTTACCTAGTTGCTTTTAGTACTCATGCAAAAGCAAACAAAAAACATCTTACGTCATGATACAATTCAGAAGTTAACACAAAGAAATTTTCTTTCTCTGATTTCCACATGACTTTAGGGGGGTGGGCTGCAAGGGGCAATTAACTTCACAAAGCCTGCAAAGTCTTGATTAGGTGCTTAGTTCTACATCCACAAAATTTCTCTCTTGCAGAGCAAACAGCAACTGTAGGGAAGAATGCCTTTAGAAATACTTTGTATGTATCATACAAACAGAAACGTGCTTTTAATTACAGCCACCCTCAAACCACAGATTGAAGACCACTGTTTTCAATGGGAAATAGAAAAATTTTCATAAGTAGCATCACCAACTGGACCAGGCCAAGCTTCTGAGAAAGAAACATTTTTCAAGTATTCATTTTAAATGGGAAAATCCTTAAACATGAGTGCTTGAATTAAGCCTCAGCCTATTTTGTAAATCCTTTACCAATAGCTACAAAAATAGAATCAAAGAAAAGTACAGGACAGAAAAGTTAATGTTAGTTGAAACAAACTGAACAATTAAACTAATGGAAGATAAAATATGAGAACTTTAGTAGTGCACATGAGGACGAAAAACCTTTAAAAATATATATTTGCAATAACTGCTTCTTTGCAATTTTTACTTCTTACAATGACACTAAATCTCACCATCCTCGCCCTACTCACAATGATCTCCATTTTAAATTTAACAAACTAGCTGGCCCAAGTAATTACCATAATTCATTGTTCTAAGACAAGTGCTGGCATTAATCAAAATCTGTAAAAATTCATCTTTACTCAGAGCCATTTAGAAATAAATAATGAAATAAATAAAATTAAGGTTTGTATCTTATTTTGATATCCATTAAAACCAAATAATACTTTTGGAGTCAAGGAATCTCCAGTGAGTTCCACGTCATATAAGGTGTTTGTTTGTTTTGTAGGAATTACAATACCAGCTTCTCCTGATAGTTTTCTGAATGTTAATCCAGACCACATTGGATTCTTTCGGGTGAATTATGATACTCAAAACTGGGCCAGGTTAAGCACTCTTCTGCTCCAAAACCACGAAGTAAGTGGCATAATGTCTAACCTGTCTGGTGGGTCTCTTACAAGAGGTCTGTAGAGGCAGGGGTTTTTCTGCAAATAATTTGTATATACTTGATCCCTCTTTCCTCTTTTCACACAGAGTTTTACAGCTGCTGATCGCGCAGGGATTTTGGATGACGCTTTTTCTTTAGCAAGGTAAACTAATTTCCTGCAGAGATTTCAGCACAAGTTTTTCACTTTCTGTTGCCTAATAATTAGAATGCATGCAACCCAGGTGGTTGAAAGAAATTATTTGAATTTGGTACGAGCCTTAATTCTTTGCTGCTTTATCTTGTCCTCCAAAAGGGGTGCATTTCAGTATGCATTGGCAACTTGCATTACCAATGCAATCAAGAGAAATGCTCCCTTTCAGTACCATGGCAAGAAAAAAGCAGGCTTTAATTGCACAGGTCTTAGAAAGGGGTGTTTTCTCCATATAATTAACAATAATAGTAGCACTCCAGAAGAAGTTAGGTATCCAGAAAAGTAGAGTCATGCCTACAATGCATACTAAGGCATTGGGTAGGTCCCACCTCAGCTGTTTTCTTTAGAAACTTGATTGGGAACTTCTAGATCTTGTGCCCAGCCATGCTGACAGATAAATTTTAGGTGATCTGTAACAGCCTCTAAGTCTAAGTCTCCTTAGCCTTTCAGGATGTCTCCAACCAGCAAGTCCTTTCTTTTTTATAATATTAATGTAGTCAGTTAAGGGCTGCCCACTTCTAGGCACACTGGGCTGCTGCACAATATGATCAGGATTCTCACAATGGCACAACTCCTACAATTAGGCATAGACCGACAGTGATTCGTGGTTATCTCTTTGGAAAACACCTTCCAAATTACATTCCAGACTACTTTCTCCCTCACACAGTTTACTATTTCAGGCCTTCTAAAGTAAATAGTAAATCTAATATCTTTGAAGAAGCAAGTTCTTCAAATTCATTAAAATAACAGAAGTTATGTTTTCTCCTTCCACAGACCTGGACTTGTGAATTATTCTGTTCCCCTGGAGCTCACAAAATACCTAAGAAACGAAACAGAGTATTTACCTTGGCATAGAGCTATATCAGCTGTAACTTACCTCGCAAACATGCTTGAAGATGATACAAATCTCTATCGCCTGTTTCAGGTGATGAAGCAAAATAAAAGCCAATCCAGCTTGGGACCACTGAATCTGATAGTTCAGAATCTCTAACAAGAATAATACTGAAGTTAAAGTGATTTTCAGTGCTGCTGAACTATTAATATTTACTTTTCATTACTGTTCTCTTAAAAAAAAAAACCACTAAACACTGTTTAGTAGTGGTATCTGAATTACCTGGATTCTGCATTCAGGACCATGCACTTGGAGAAAAGAAATTATGCCTAATTATTCTTATAATCTGTCACCATAAGGAATGTTACAGACATTTATTAGTCAAGGCTGTTAAAGAAGTGTTTATAGGGCAGCAAAATCTCTGACACCTGTCCTCAGCACCAAGGATGGCTATATTTCTATGTGGCAGTGAGCAGGTTTGTTAATTGACCTAAAATACTGAACGTGATTTAATGGTCACTAAAGTAAGTATATCCTGAACTCTCTATCATCTCTGGAAAGCAGCTGGGGCAGTGTGTCCTTGCTGTAGCCCAGCCTTCATCTGGCAGCACAGACAAGGCTGGAGAGAAGCAGGTTGGCTTTGTCCTGTCTGCACATCAGTATTGCAAGCACTCAGACTTGGCATGCTCCGGGGATCTGGAAAGATTGTGTGTGTGCCTGTTCATATTACTTTTCATTCAAGAGATGCTAGTTCTGGGAAAAAATGAAGGAGACTAAACTATGAAATTAAATATATTATTATTTAAAGAAATCTACACAAGTAACAACACCCTTTTTCTACCTCAGGGATATTTTCGCTATCTGGTAAAACCAATTGTGGATCAACTGCGCTGGGAGGATACTGGAGACCATTTGCAGAGGTGGGACAATCTTTTTTTTTCCTTCTCATGTTATTGATGCATTCAAGGAATAGTGAGCAACGGGAAAATACCTCTCTCCCTCCTTCTCTCTCTTTCCAAGGCTTCTTCGTGCATCTGTTCTAGACTTTGCCTGCAGTATGGATGACCCAGAATCTTTAGACAACGCTTCTCAACTCTTCAATAGATGGTTACAAGGAGAAACGTGAGTGCTCACATCTTCTGTGGTTTGTGAATAAAAACAACACGTGACTGGGTCACTGATCTCAAGTAGGAAAGGCGGAAGAATATTTAAGTACTGTTTCTTTATTTTAGTATTGCTCCAAATCTCCGACTCATAGTATATCGCTATGGGATGCAGAACTCAGGCAATGAGTCATCATGGAATTACATGTTCAAGAAATACCAAGAAACTTCATTAGCCCAAGAAAAAGAAAAGCTGCTATATGGCCTGGCATCAGTGAGGAACATCACCCTTTTGGACAGGTGATTTAAATACACATAGATTTCTCTTCCTACAGAAGCAACTGGTCACTGTTTGCTCATTCCCCTCTTCCTCTCTTCTGTGCTGTCATTTTGGTCAGATTACAGCATGAGGTATGCAACACATTTTCAAGATCAGTTATCTAACATGCCACTCTAAGATTGTACCACAGCAGGAAAAAAGCCTTGTTGTTTTAGTGGAAAGATTCATTATTTTCACAGTAGATGGTGTGGGCTATGTTTTTTATTTGTGCTGGAAACAGTGTTGATAAAACAGGGATGTTTTCATTACTGCTGAGCAGTGCTTACACAGTGTCAGGGCCTTTTCTGCCTCTCACACCACCCCAGCAGTGAGGAGACTGAGTGTGCACAAACTGGGATGGGACACAGCTGAGACAGCTGATCCCAACTCACCCAAGGGCAGCAATGGTAGTTGCTGCACACAATCAACAACCTTCAGCTCCTCCAACAGTGCATTTACCCTGTGCAATTTTAGTTACTTAATAGTTAAGCATCAGGAGTAAATTAGTCATCCATTTCCTCTTTAATCAGTGAAGGGAGGTCGGACCTACAAAGCACTGCTTATCCCAGACCAGGAAAGGGGCTTAAAATCGATGGAAAGAATTGCTTTCAGGTGCTGTCAGTCACTCTCCCTTGGCTCCAGTTTGCTTAGCTTAGATGTCTACCTTCTACATAGCTAAAATTAGGCAAACAGCCTTGAGCAACTGTTACTAACAGTCCTGTGAAGGCATCCACGTGAACTTGCAAATGCTCCCTGTGGTGCTGCGCAGAAGTACGCAAGCTAGAACCAAAAATGTTGAATTCATGCTGCTATGGCAATGATCAGGAGTCTGGATACTGCCCCAGACTGTCCAGCTTTCAGACTGGGCAAGTATCTCACCAGCTCTGCATAGGGGCAGCGGCTACTTTAAGCTTATCTGATAACTTTGCATGTTGTTGTACCATGTGGCAGATGTGCAAGCAAACATCTACACCAGGGCCATTCACCACTCTATTGGCACCCTAGCTAAATATCATAACATGGAGCAGTCTCTGCTTGAAAGAGTTCCAAGTTTAAAGGAGGTGAACCAAGGAAGTATAGGAGATTCAGGAAGAGTAAATATAGGAGTTAGAGTAATTGAAATAATGGTACGAAGCAGCTGCATTCCTAAATTCTTGTGACCACAACACCATAATCTAAAGCCATTATAACAAATGGCTGACATGATTAAGACATTATTAGAATTAATTAGCTAGATCAGCCTATATTTGCAGAAAATAAAAAATCCCTCCTAAAGCAGGGAAAGCTTGTCTTTTAATTTACTATTAAAATAACAAGCAAGGAGGAAAGAGCAAACAGATTGAAAACAATTGTCCATTACATATAGGAAAAAAGAAGACAATCCTTAATCCCAACATAGAACAGCTTGAAAGGGTGTTCTTCTGCAGCTGGTGCTGTGAATCCATGACCACGCTACTCATCTCCCTGCAAAGGTGTGTGCTTCACCCTGTCAGTCAAAACCATCTGTGCCGTAACTGGAAGTATAACTGCAGCACTTGCAGGCATGCTCTGCCCAAATGAATTTTAATTTTGTATGGATAAAAGTTTCCAAACAAGCAGCACAGATGTCAATGTGAGCAAGCCACCTGTGCTATTCATGGTCCCTGTAAGATCTTTCTTTAAAGTCTGGATTACTACATTTTTTGGTGCTTGGCTGAACAGGCTGAACTACTAACTGATCCAATATTGTTTTCTCTAATTCATTAAAATATAGGAATAATAATTGGGTTTGGCTATTTTCAAGTAGAGACATAAACCCTACCTATTTTGCTAAAGAGATTCCTAACTAAGATTTCTTTCAATACATTTATCTCTTGACACAGTTATGCTTTAGGTCTGTGTACTTTACCTTTAAAATGCTGTAGGAAAAAAATAATATTCCTGTTTGGAAATGGCTCTCATTGATTCTTATGGCATTTCCCTTAGGTATCTGAAATATATTTACAACACCAGCCTCATCAAAAGCCAAGATGTGTTCACAGTCCTGAGATACATCTCATATAACACCTATGGGAAAACAATGGCCTGGGACTGGATACGTCTGAACTGGCAGTACTTAGTTGACAGGTACTCCAATGAACTCATTGGAAACTACATCCACCTGTAAATCTTGTTATATGCCATGCTTTTCGGTGTTTTCATTTTACAGCTATAATCACTGGCCTTTGCAAAATGAAAACTGAAAGCTTATTCAACACAATTATATCCATTTGCTGTGGAAAAAGTACCTAATTGCTAACTTGAAAACCATTCTTTCCCTAAATGATCACTACCAGTAAATGGTGATCAAGTAGAGGAAGTTTTACCAAGGCCATAGAAATCTGGTTATTGCATGGAAATTAGTGAATCAAGTCTCCACTCTTGCAACTGATTTCATAACAAGAAGACGGAGTATAGAATTGGGTTTTTTTAGATTTTATTCTAATGGTAACAGCAAGCAGCAGATATACAGTGGAAGTAATAGCAAACCTTTTAGCTTTGCTCCTCACTATTTGAGTGACTGCCCTCTCCTTCCATCTCCTTTCTAAGTGCTTGGTGAGGGCACAGAAGGAAAGTACACCTGCAAACTGAGAGCTGTGAACTGGACAGTTTTTGTATTGCCAAACAGCAATATTCCTAATTTCCAGCTTGAGACAATCAGTAATTACTTAAAAAAAATGATTCCACCATAAGAGATCACTCCATTAGTAAACATATTTAAGAACAGCTCAGATATTCTGTAGGGGTGCTATTTTTCAACTATTTTTAAAAATACTGAAATTTGAGTGTATCTGCTTTATTGTAACACAATTAGAAGTTCAAGTTTCAGATAATTACGGTTTTGCATCAAACATCATTATTAAATTGTTTTTCTAGATTCACTATAAATGACAGAACCCTTGGTCGAATAGTAACTATTGCCCAAACCTACAACACTGAACTCCAGCTTTGGCAGGTATGGTGACATCAATTCTCTTGGGTTTAAGTAAATATATTTAATGATCTTCTGGCCAGGAAACTTTTTTTTTTTTTTGTCTTCTAAATGCATAAAGCAGCAGGAGTTAACTGTAAAACTATTCCAGTGCTACTAGCATGAGCTTATAGATCTCTCCCAGCCAAATTTACCCTTGACCGTGTCTTTGTAAAAAGCCGCTTGCCCGATAGCAGCATTATTTACTTCACATCAATTTTTTTTTCTCTTTTCCAGATGGAAAATTTCTTTGAAAAATATCCTAATGCTGGGGCAGGAGAATTGCCCAGAAGTCAGTCACTGGAGCAAGTGAAGAGCAACATTGCATGGCTAAAAGAAAACAAGGAGGAAATACAAACATGGCTGGAAGGACAGTAAGGCTTCAAAGTCTTACTTTGTGAAAAAGATCAGGCACTCAGATCTTCAGAGATGTTTAGCAGTGTGGATTTCTCACCTAGGTATCTTAGAGGACCAAGACCTAACATTTTTTTCTACACTCAGGAGACCACTGCCAGAGCAATGTTTGTGTAATTGCTTAGCAGGAATAGCTTTATATGTTGAGAGCTGAATTTGCCTGAACAAACAGGACAAAGATTTAAAGTCACTCAAGGCAGAAGTGATGGCAGAACTGGAGTCCTCGCTGATCACTCTGGTCTCACTCCTTATGCACACCACTCTGAAAAGCTACTTCTTGGTTCACACAGAAGTATATCTAGTACACTCAGGGATTCCTTTCCAAGTGCACCTCATAGGAGCTTTCTCTTGAAGGAAAGGGAATTAAACAGTGATTTTAACATTGTCTGACGATCATCCCCTATATTTATAGCTGTAAAAATTCTACATCTGGGATTTAGGTTTGCTTTTTGATACTACAGAAAGGCCAGTTAAGCTTTCCTCTCAATTGATTTTTGAAGTTTAACTACCAGTACACAAGGGATCGATATTATCAACTTCTTTTTCAATGTTATTAGTTGGGATTCTGTAGCTTAGGGTAGGGGTTGCCTTGGTTATTTTTGTCTTATTTCTAAATCTTTTCCAAAAAAAAAAAAGAACTTGTGGCAGCCAATACTACAAACAAGACATGCTTTACTTACTGTTTGTTTTCTTATAGAAAAATAAAATTAAAAAGTCTATCTGAAATCTCAGTCTCTTTCTCAAGAAGTGATGAAACTTCCTGGGTTATAGAAAAGCAGCTGTTACATAGCTCAGCTGTGCTGTACATAATAGCTTCAGTGACGTCTGAGGGGGAAAAAATCTCTTAACTCCTCTGAGAAAACACAGAAAAAATGGCAAATGCACCCAAAGGGATGAGTCCCACTGCTGCAATTCAGTCTATTGCAGGAATACAGACAGCAAAGAAAGAATTCTCAGTCCCAAGTCACTCTGCTCTTGTGATGCTGGAGAAAGCATCAGGCCTACTCTGCCTGCCTCTCCCAAGCTGGAAGCTGGGGGGCTTTGGAGTCCCCAAATTTCCATGTGCTGTGTCCTGACACTGCATGAGCAGCAAATGTGAGCACCTCCTTGCCTTCTCGTTGGTCCCCTGAGTGGAGGCCATAACCAGCTAGAGCCAGTGTCTGTCCAGATGTCCTGGGAGCAGGATCACAGAGCACCTCAGAGTAGGTAGTCCTGGGAGATTTCATGCACAGCTGTCAGGAAACTCTGCAGTTGGATTGGAGGACAGAAGCATGGAAAAGCACTTCTCTTACCTTCATCCTGCAATGCTATTCAAAGGGAAGAGGAAATGACTCTAAGGTACAGAAATTTCGTACAGGCTATGTGCCCAACTCTAGGCCTTGGTACGGCACAGAGGACTCCAGAACAACTTATATGGTCCCAGATGGAAACACTTCACCCCACTTCCACACTTCATTCAAGGCTGGTACTGTTTTGGGCCTCTCTCTAGACACCCAAATAGCTGTGACAAGACCAGACAAATCCAGTGACAAAGTCAGTTGTCCTGTTGTACTGCTTTTGGCTGGGATAGAGTTCATTATTTTCACAGTAGATGGTGTGGGCTATGTTTTTTATTTGTGCTGGAAACAGTGTTGATAAAACAGGGATGTTTTCATTACTGCTGAGCAGTGCTTACACAGTGTCAGGGCCTTTTCTGCCTCTCACACCACCCCAGCAGTGAGGAGACTGAGTGTGCACAAACTGGGATGGGACACAGCTGAGACAGCTGATCCCAACTCACCCAAGGGATATTCCATACCATAGTGCATCATGCTCAGCATATCGAGATGGAGGGGGGAAGAAGGAAGGGACAGACGTTCAGAGTGATGGCGTTTGTGTTCCCGAGTAACCATTACATGTGATGGAGTCCTGCTTTCATAGAGATGGCTGAACACCTGCCAGCTCATGGGAAGTGGTGAAGAAATTCCTTGTTTTGCTTTACTTGCATCCACAGCTTTTGCTTTAATTATTAAACTATCTTTATCTCATTCCATGAGTTTTCTTGGTTTTACAGGCTCAGTTCTCTCCCCCATCCCACTGAGATGAAGTGAGTGAGTGGCTGTGTGAGGCTGGGATGCCAGCTGGGGTTAAAACATAAGACCTGTCAAAGGAAAATGTCTGCAAACTAAACATGGCAGGATTTTGACTAACAGTGGTTACAACTTGCTTCAGATACCAGCTGCTCTTGAAGGTGAGGAGGTGACAAAGAGACAGGCAATTTCTTCCAGTTTTTCTTGTTGCTCAGATTCACACACAGAGGACAGTGAACGTGAAGCAGCTGCCCACACCAAAAACTACCAGCAGCACATGGGGAGCAGATGGTCTTTGGGCAGCTGCCAACTCAGTACAACATATGACAACTCACCTTCACTGTTTTACACTTTTGATGAACTGAAGGAGTAGAAGCCAAACAAAAACTCTCTTGGTTTCAAGGTCACAAATGGATTTGGTAGCATCACACAGTAATGCTATCAGCACATTGCATCACTGTGACTATCAACAGTACAATCATCTCCGAAAAATTTTCTGTGCACTGTCAGTATGTTTTGATTGAAGGTTTTCAACTTCAGCTGGCCATGATGTGCAATACTGCAAAACCAATATGAAGATGTTCAGGCACACAGCTCAGTCGTTTACCCTTTCCGAGATGATTTAATGAAATTTTGGCAAAAGGAACTGATTTTATTATTCATACATTTCTAACACAAGTTGCTGTAGAAAGAGAAGTATGACTGTTATGGGAATGGTGCAAGACTAAGAAGTTACTTTAAGATATTTTTATCCCTTGTTACATGTAGCCCCTACTACCATCAAGTGGGACCAGGCTGGCCAGCTTTGTCAGCTACAGTAGTAGGCTTTCACCAAGGAAAACATACGAAGTAATGAAGATTTTCTATGATGCTGGAAAGCTACAGCGAAAGCAGCCTTCATCCAAATCACACAGACAATGCCACTGTTTCAGACAAGACACATATTGGTAGCATTGTGTATCGCTGTAGTAGAAAGAATAAAAAAGCTCAGTCAGAGACAGAGAACAGAAACATACCACTGAAGCACAGAGAGAAAGAGAAGCCAGGGACAAGCCTGAACAACTACTCAGGTCATGATCATGGGTGAATGGGGGAGACAAGGAGATATAAAGAGTGAACCAAGCAATTGCCACCTGTCATTTGATTCTCATTCTGTTCAAGAAGTTGCGACCAAGTGCAGCTTTTGTGCCTGAGCCACACTGGATCAGAGAGAGTTTTGACTAGTGCTTGGATACTTTTGATGTTACAGAAGGGTTAGCTGGATTTCTACACTGATCTTAAGTGGGTAGCGGAACATGGAAGTAAGTCCAAAAGCCCCAGAAGGCAGCTGCTTTTATGATAGGGTAAAGGTTCTGTCAATTTTAAATAATGTTCTCTAGATTATGCAGTGCTCTCGCTACCTTTAAATGGCTCATGGAGAATGTACTGTATGGCATGTGCCTCTTTCAGACTGTTTGTCCGAGAAGGATAACAAATCTGGTACATGCTAAATCTTTCAGTCAGGAACTAGTGCATTTATAAATGGTCTGTGATAAGCTTAAGAATGCCAATTTGAAACTGAATCCAAAGAAATGTGAACTGTTTTAAAAAGAGATAATTTTCCCTCGGTCATTCGATCAGCAAGGAAGGAATTTCTACTGATAAAGCCAAGTGAGGGAGTGCAGAACCAGATAGCCCCTTAGATCCACACAGCTTTTTGAGGCTCTGCTGTTCCTATTGTACCACACCAAAAGCTATTGCATGCAGTGAGGCAGAGAAACGTCTTGAGTAATCGAAGTGCAATGTGGTGGAGTTAGAGGGGCCACTTACAACTTTTGCAGTGTAGCCTTACACCAGCTCTGCAAATCTGTCTCATATCAGCTACAGCTCTGCGTCCTATACAGCCTGAGCCCATGGGCCCCAGGAGACTGTAAGCCTGATAGGAGCATGAAAATGCTTTATCTTGATAATTCCGGTAAAGAAACAACTGAAGACATTGTCTTACTGCACAGAACAAAAAAATGAGTAGCACCAATGGGAGCACCAAGCCGTCTACAACTCCCCGCCTGAGCCAGTTTCTAAACCAGCAGTTAGGATCACTATGAGTATGCAGACATAAAAAAAAGACCCCCACCTTAAACATATGGTATGTCTGTTGAAATAAAATGTGACTGGGAAGTATCCCTCCAGTCTTCTCACAATAACCAGTGCCGTTTCTTGGCATTTTGTGTGATGGCATCTTCCAGCAGCTTTTGGGACTCAAGGTGAGAGGGAAAAAACTAGCCTGTGCTGGGCACAGGAAAGCCTAGATAAACAGGGTCTGAAGGACAGGACCTTATCCTGTTGTTAGCAACAACAATACCATACTGCCAGATTAAAACTTTGTCTTGTGTTATATGTATCCAGTTATGAAAATTAGTCAAACAAGGTTGAGTTTGCTTTCCCAAGTGTTTACACAGAATCCAGTAGACCCAGAGGTATTCCATTAGAAGTCAGTTTTCCTGGAGATATTTCAACTTCACATCCACACCTATGGCAGTTGAATGTATGCCTTTATGTGGAAAACTGGTACAGAAAGATATAGGTATATGAAACTAAGGAAATATTCTCTAGCTCACAGGGACTACAGCAGTTCACAAGGCTGCCCAGATACCTGAATTTTTCCAAATGTGCTTCAGAAAAAAACCCTTACAAATATATCTATAAAGCATCTGAAACGTATATGGTTCAGGTAAGTCTGAGAGTTTCTGGCTTCCCAGTGTACATTCTAAAGAGTCATGAAAATATGACCACAATATAATAACTAAGAAATACCATTAGTAAGTAGCACTCACGAGTTGTTTCAATAATCCATCACTTGCAGAAAACCTTTCCATATCAACCCTCCCTTCTCCACAAATTGATGTCCAGAGACTGATACCAAGCTGCTTGCTGAGGGTTTAATGATGCTGAAACAATATGCATGGATGGTCTCAAGAACCAGGTAGTCAGGGAGACATCCAAGCATGAGAGAGGACTGGAGCTTAACTCTTCAAAAGGCAGGCTGGAGGTACATGGTCATTATTTTGTAAAAAGCAGAAGTTATTTGAAATAGATATTGCAGTTATAAATATTATATCCACCACACAACCTTCAGCTTAAACCATGAATGTTCATTTTCCTTTGGAGATGGATGAGATGACCAGGTGACTTCTAAATATCCTCCCCAGTATTTTATTTAATCATTTGCAGTGAACAAGGCACTGGTCACTGATATGATTTCTTCCAAGGAGTGCAAGGCCAGATGTGGGTGATGAGGTTCTGCCATTCCAGAGTTCCCATGTTTTTCCTACCATCAAATGCATTTGTACACCACAGGTCAACAAAGAAGCCTCTCCAACCAGGAACTGCAAACTCCTGAGCTACAGAGCTTATATCTGTAGCAGCTCTGCAACTTAGGGCCGGTTTTTATGTTTTTCTCAAAGAGGGATCCTGAAACCAAAAAGCTGCAGGATGCACTCTGGAGGGTAGCTAACATAGCTATTAGCCAGAGCAAAAGTTGCAGAATTTCATGCCAAAAAAGCTGTTAAGCTGTAGGTCAAGTTCTCGTAAGCCAAAGGCGTTACTGTGGCAGCCTAAGAGGAAGATTTTCCAGGTGTCTGGTGGGCAGCCAAAAACTAATTGGATTCATTTATTTTAGCAAATAGTCACTTTCGGCAAACTGAAATTATGGCCCACACAGGTTCCTTAAGCAAATTCAGCTGGAGAAAACACTATGGACCTGAAGTTACATAAACCCTGATGAAAAGTCATCATCCCTGCTTTTTCTCGGGCTGGAGCGCTTGCAAAGAAAGCAAACAGATCAAGGCTCACTTCTGCCTCCTCCTAAGAAATGCACATGAACTCTTCCACATGACTCTACTCGGCCTGGTCTTTCAAGTTTACCCATGGTACTTAAATAATAGCCAGAATCAAAAGTAATTAGTAACTTCCTAGTTTGTTGTTTCACATGAGCACATGAGAACACAGTATTGCAGACTTTTTTATTTGTATTTTATTACAGAGTATTTTTATCATTACTTTAAGTAAAGATGGATATCCTCAAGAGAGGCTGCTAATAAGCTTAGATCTGTATCAATATGCCCTAAGTAATTAGAAATGTAGAGGAGCACCATTCCATAGTACCGTGGTTTGAGTAATAACCTGAAAGGGCAGACTTGGTTTAAAATTCTCTCCAGCAGAAATAATAATTCATGAAGTCTTCCACTTTCCGCACAAGATCTCCAGCCACTGCATGTAAGGGGCATTCCTCTCCTCCAGTGCTCTTGTAAACGCAGCCCTTCTTTTACTCTACCACCTCAAGGACTCCAAACCAAAATGCTCAGTCCTGTGAAAGGCAATGTTTCTGTGTCAGGCAAGACAAGACTTCAGGTTTTCATTTCGTCAGCAGAAAACAAAACTTCGTTCAAGCTGCAGACACAGTCCCCTTCTCCTACTTCAGGAGAAAAACAAACAAAAATGTGCTCCTCCAGTGAATGCCCCAAAATAACATGACTGTTGGCTTCACAGGAAGTTGTTCAGCTCCCTGGCCCAACTGCAACAGAGGAAAGACAAGCTCCAGGCATGAAAGACAACCAGTGCAAACTAGGAGGTGAACCAGAGCAAACTGCCCCCTCAGATATCACCTTAACCACAAAACAGAAGCACACAATTGAGCAATTTGAGAAGGGCTGATGCAAGCTGGGGCTGGTTTTAATGAACATTGAGTCAGTCACCAAGTATTACAAAAAAGAACAGCCAGCAGAGCCAACAACACATTGTTAACATTGAAACGCCACAACCAAAGGCAAGGTGAGCCATGGCTAAAATCAGATTGTAGGAGGGGGAAATCAGGTATGACACCAAAGGCCACATCTTAGCTGGCACTAGCATGGCCCAGTCAGAAAGTCAGGGCTAGGCCTAAGGATGGCATTCATGCAAGCAAGGTGCTACACTAACACACCAATACGGCGCCTTCTGCTCCGCACCCCGGACAGACCCCGTCCTCATGTCCCCTACCCATGGCTGCAGATGCACAGCTAGGAGAAAACTGAGCAGAGCAAGAAAGGTTTGGGCATCTTTGCATTTTGAATCAATGGAGAACAACTCATTTGGCCAAAACTGCTCATTCTGCTCTAATGGATGGGTGGGTTTACTCAGGAAAAAGACATTTTTGGGGTACCTTCTGGGCTGCCCAGGTGAACATGGAAAGAGTGTGCAGGACAGCGGAACAGAGACGCAGTTAAGTTACCAAAGCAAGCTGACACCCACAGCTTGCGTTTTGTTTATTTAAACACATTTGGCTTAGGGGTTAACAGTTCTGCAGAAAATATTTAAGAGCTCTTTGCAAAATATTGAAGGTATTTTTATTCTTTAGCCAAGACTCCTTGCATAGGAGATTAATGCAATCTGTCCAAGATAAATCAGATGGGGAAAATTAGGGACAGAAAAAAAGCAAGCATCAGAAAACATATTAGTGAAGTATCATTAAGTTTTTACTATGGGAAATGTATTATTTCAAAAACATATATTAAAGCAAAACATAAATTTCCTACTATAATTAGGAGTTATTGCTCAAATACTTTTTAAAATTTAATACAAAAATTTCGATCTATTTTCTGTGTTCTCTAGAAAAACAATGAGTATTGGTAGTCTGGGAAATACGGTTTTTCCTCGTATTGGACTATAATAGCTAGAGTGATTTTATGGTTAACCAAATCTTGAGCAATGTAAATATAAATAGGATAATCATGAAGATGCATCATGGTGATGAACTTCTTTTCCTCTTGAAGAAAGAAAAAAATCTACTTTATGCCAGATGGAGGACGTGTAGCGAATTTTTTCCCCAGTTTTACTTCTTCACAGTGTATTAAGAGCAGCCTCTAGTGACAGTTGGTAGCCACTACATTTAATTATACAGACTTTAACACAGCGTGGAGAAACAGAAACACCTCCTTAACTATTTATAATACATCTTCAAAAAATAAACAAAACAGTCCCAACCTGGTCTTAGAGACCAGTCATTAGGCACACAGGGGCTTCTAAATAACATTGCATGAAACTACTTAACCTAGAATAAATGGCAATCATTAAGGCTAAAATTTATAGGTATAAAAAAATAACAACCCACCCACATAATAAGCTTCTGTGTTTTGTAAAGTTACATTTAATCATTTTAACCATAGAATGGCCTGGGTTGGAAGGGGCCTTAAAGATCATCTAGTTCAACCCCCTTGCTGCAGCCAGAGACATCTTCCACTAGACCAGGTTGCTCAAAGGCCCATCCAAGGTGGCCTTGAACACCTGCAGAGATGGGGCACCCACAGCTTCTCTGGGCAGCCTGTGTCAGTGCCTCACCACCCTTGCAAGAGAGAATTTCTTCCTAATATCCAATCTAAACCTACCCTCCTTCTGCTTAAAGCTATCCCCCCTTGTCCTATCCCTACATGCCCTTGTATAACGTTCCTCTCCAGCTCCCTTGTAGGCTCCCCTGGAAGGTGCTATAATGTCTCCCCAGATTCTTGTCTTCTCCAGGCTGTACAACCCCAAGTCTTTCAGTCTGTCTTCACAGGAGATGTTCTCCAGCCCTCCGAGCATCTTTGTGACCCCACTCCAGTTCTGGTCCAACAGATCCATGCCCTTCTTATCCTGGGGGCCCCAGAGCTGAACACAGTATTCCTGGTGGGGTCCCGTGAGAGCAGAGTAGAAGGGCAGAATCCCCTCTCTCACCCTGCTGGCCACACTGCTTTGGATGCAGCCCAGGACACAGTTTGGCTTTCTGGGCTGCAAACACACATTCTTGGGTCACGTTTAGCTTCTCATCCACCAACATCCCCAAGTCCTTCTCCTCAGGGCTGCTCTCAATCCGTTCTCTGTTCAGCCTGTATTTGTGCTTGGGATTGCCCTGCCCCAGGGCAGGACCTTGGCACTTGGCATTTGCTGAACTTCATGACACTCACCCAAGACCACCTCTCAAGCCTGTCAAGGTCCCACTGCATGACATCCTTGCCCTCCAGTGCATTGATCACACCGCACAGCTTAGTGTTATTGTCAAACTACCCAAGAGTGCACTCAATCCCACTATCCATGTTGCTGACGAAGATGTTAAACAGCACTGGTCCCAATACCAACCTCTGAGGAACGCCACTCATCATTAGAAATTGCTGAGAATGCAAGTTATGTTTCAAAAAGCAGTGGGCACTGCCATGATGAACCAAAAGGCCAAACACTCAGAACACAAAACAGTCACAACGAGCTTGCACAGACATCTGTATACAGAAGGTGAGCTGCATTCTGGCTTGATGGCTATTTTACCTCAAGCAGTTGTTTGCAACTAAAAAAAAAAAAAAGCTTCCTAGCAAAACCAGGCATGTGTAATTTGCAATCATAAATGCCCATGAACTCCCTAACATAATTCTGAGCTAGGTATTTTTTAGCTTTTTTCACCAATAGCAACTGAGACATTACGAAGATATTTCATCTTCTTGCAAACTTGACATTTTTGGACACACACACAAAAACACATACACTTGTGCTTTGAGGGATTGTGGAAACAAGCACCTGTCTGTGATCATGTGGGGTGCCTGTGCTCAACAAAATGCTGAGGGGTCATGGCAGGACCCAAACAAGCTCTGGCTGCTTGAGGTGTGACAGGGAATGGCAAAGCCAGTTCCCCCAGAGGCAGTGTTCCCCCACAGTCCTGCCAGTAGCCCACAACAATGCCCTTAGCATTTCCAAAACAGGCTTGTGTTTGTTTTTTTAATCCATTGCTTTGGGAAGTCGTATGTTCTTTTATTCCTCACTGAAAAGAGGTTAGGAAATATTTGTTTAAGAAGCCTGAGCACCTGCCTTTAAGTCATTTCTTCATTTACAGAAAAAGGACTAATCTACCACTGCCTGTGGTGGCTGCTCTCCTGCAGACATGGCTCTGCCCAGACCTCTGAAGAATTGTTCTGCCAGTCAAGCTTTGCTTATAGAAAATGAACCCAGGCTCACAGTCATAGTGTCTGTAACACTTTTGCAGCGTTACAAAGGGAGGCTGGAGAGGCAGGAGAGTTCGGGAATGTTGTCCCAGGCGGGACAGCAGCAAGGCATCAGGCTGTCCTCTCAGCACCTCAGGGCAGCACCTAGCACAGGCAGTGCAGCCCCTCTCCCTCAGCCAGCCAGGCAGGCAGGCTGGAAGGAGAAGCTGCCAGAAGGATGGGCTCCCTCGCATGGCTGGCTTCCCATGGGCTATGGAGAACAAAAGGTTGCACCCAGTGGGGGGCAGTGCTCAGCCTGGTGGGTACGAGGGTTTGGAACATCACGTCCTGGTATTCAGGCATGTCTGCTGCCTCCCCTCACACCTACCTCCTCCGATGGGGTGGCCTTGCTCTTATGCAGTCTGAGGGGACTGAGGCCTCTTGTAGACACTCATCTGACACCAGTCGAGCTGCTGGTTCACTGTTTTGAAGCATAAAGCCTCTCCTGAGAGTGCAGGTGGAGGCTTGGCCCTACCACTGGGCTCTGGGCCACAGCTGAGTGGGGTTCTGTGGCCTGGCATCCCCTGCAGCTGCACGCCTCCAGCACCTGGGGTGGCTCTGGCTTCGCCTCATGTCCCTGGCTCTCCCAAGGTCACCATCGTGAGGGAGATATATCTCTCCTAGGGGTCCATGAGCTCGCCAAGTGTTTGTCTCCACGTAGCAGGCAGGGCCATGGGAGGGAGAAGGAAAGGCCCTGCCACCATCCTGCGCGATCCGCAGCGCACAGTCCCCCTGCGGGAGGCTGGGCAGCACCCAAACCTTGGGCAGGTCGTGCCCCCCACACCGCTGGTGCACCCGGGAGGCCAGGGGCGGATGGCCGGCTGCTCTCCTTACAGCCACTCATCGGACGCTAATCCAATCATCCCGCTAATGAAATCAGGCTGTGCCGCTAATGAAATCACCCTGCAGCAGGCAGCAGGGCTTCGTAGCGCTGCTGCTCTCGGCATCGGGCTGGCTGTGCTGGTGGGCACCCTCCGCTGAGAGCCCTCCAGAGCCGCTCCGGCAGCACGGGCTCCACGCCTCTGCCACAGCAGGCCCCGTTCTGCCAGCAGGCAGAAGGGAGCAGAGAGCAGGATGGCTCAGAATAAGACACCAGCTCTTGGTTTTCCAGTTCCCTGCCAGCATGGGGGTTGCTCTCCTGGGAGGGGACACCGCCTCGGCCGAGCCCTCCTCAGGTCAGGCCTGCCCAGCCCATGTGGCACGGATGCTCAGAGGGGGAGCTGGTGTCTGCGGCGCTCGTGGCGACTGCCCAGCCAGCTTTGGGATAACGCTGCTAATAAGTATCTCCGACAAATTAGCAGAGAAGCATCCCAGCACCCTGGCCCTGGCCTCTCTGGGACTTACTCCCAAGTGTTTCCTGGGTATTTACCAAAACGAGAAAGGGCACCCGTTTCCTTATGAAATGCTTTACATCTGATACTAGCACGCCAACAGGCTAGAAGGGGATAAAAAGAATGCTAATACTGTTTTCTTTAAATGCCTTTTTTTTTCTCAGGAGACTTTTGAAGATGCCACAAAATATGTCATATCAATGTTTCTTTTTTGCTTTCAAAGCTGCGGGATGGAGGGGAGCAAATTGAAGCATTCTGCTCATGTTTGGAGTGAGGTCTACCTTAAATTAGATTTTTTTTTTTTCTTCTAGCAACTTGGAGCTGAAAGAAATGAAGGAGATGGTGATAACAGTATTGTTTGTATGAAACTTATTCATAGCAAAGGCTTTAGCATTCTGCAAGCTAGTGTGCTCCTCAAAAGGTCTTCTAGTTAATTGGCACATTGTTTAAGGGAAGATTTTAATGGTGTAGGAGGCATAAGCCTTTGTAAATAATATTACCTTAAATGCAGAAGGCCTTATCATGCACTCCTTGCTCAGGCAAGTCTCCTCTTGAGATCATCTGGAGTTTTGGGTAAGGAGCACAGAATCAAGTCCATAATGACCCAGCTGCTTAATCGAGTGGTACAGAGGAGCACATTCAAGCCGTTTCCAGGCACATCTGCTAGACATCAGTACTGCCGTGATCTCACTAGAGGGAGCAATTTATTTTGAAATATTAGTCAATATTAGCTCAGCGCTTAGCTGGGCCACCAGTGGGTCAAAATTAAGAAGACTTTTCTCAAGCAAATACACATTTTAAGATACAAAGACAAACAAGGGGAATAGAGAAACGAAAAGACGGTGATAGTTAAAAATCCCAGCTTCTGAAACAATGAGTTGTAAACAGAAAAAGGATTTTATGCAACATATGGAGATGATTTTTATAATGTTTTTCCTGCTGAAACATCTACAGTGGAGGTTCTGTTCCTGTTTCCAGTAGAAATTCCTGTTTTCAGGAATTACAGATCATTTTGGTTGGCCCTTGATGTGAGATTTTAAAACATGGATAAGCTATTCCCTTTTCTTATCATAGGCTGTAAAAAGAAATAAATTCCCAGATGCATCGAGATTCTGAGAAGCATTGCTAGCACTCAGGCTCTGTCAACATTTCCATCTGAAACTATTATTTAATGTTGAGTCATAAACACCTTTCTGTAAACATTTATTTAGTGCCTGGCAAGATCTCCTCTCCAAAGGAATGGGGGATGGTGTTTTTCAAAAAAACCAGGGGTTTTAAACATTTTAAATGATATCCTTAAAGGCTGTGTTCTAATTCTGTCACGGTTCAATACTGTCCTTATTCAAATTCTATATTGGGGTAAGTTTGTTCTGGACTCATACAGTGCCTGGCACAGTAAGGTTCTCAGAGACCCAAGGCACTGCAGTGAAAGCAAATAATACGGATTTAATACTGACTGTGTTTATGCAGTCTGACCCTGAGTACTGCTTAGCTCCTGGGTCCTGCTGTCTGGCTCAGCTACGTCTTGACTCTGTGTTGGGGTGAAATGTGGGAATGTGATCCCTCTGCTTTGCCCCCTGCCCAGTCTGGAGGGAGGAAAGGGGGTCTGTGGACTAGCAGGGAGCCAGAGTGACCTCCCTGAGGTGCAGTAATATGGAGCACCGCTGTTCCACAGGCAAGACACAGCCACCAGGATTTAATCCCTCCTCACAAAGCCCAAATGATCAGCTTGTGCATCTGTGTGAGCAGAAGCTGGGTCTTTGTTTCATGTGCTCAGCAGTCTCTGTATGCAAGATTGCTGACTCTGTTTGCTCTGGTGGGTTTTGGATACAGCCTTTAAAAGCCCTAAACTTGCCATCTGGTCCACTAAAGAGGAGCCTTCTTTCTATGGAGCACCAACTGTGTGATACAATTTGCAGGATGAGACCTGAAAAATTCTGTGTGTTAGTAAGTGAAATAACATCACTGCCACCTCCCAGATGTATTAGACCGAAATTATTGTTATGAGCAGAAATTACAAGCATCACAGTTAGTTGGAGATGGTGTTGACTCTGTGCCTTATTGAAACAAAAATCAGTTGTTATTTTCCAGATCTGACGCACACAAAGGATGGCTTACGCCCATACCGTCGCTGCATTTCGGGAGGCTGGATGGAGGTATGTGCTCCACGCTCCCCCAGGCTCCGGCCGCGTGCTGGTACAGGGAGCACAATGTTATGCTTAAGGAAACTGTGCTGGTGATACAGCAGGATCCGCCTGGATCTAGGTGCCATTTATCACAGGGTAAGAAACTGACCCCAAGGAAGGGAAGAGGAAAAGGAGGGCTGTGCGATTTTCATCTCTATCACGACCTGCAAGAAAAGCCTCGCTTTTACTGCTGCTGACATTTTACTGTCGAGAAAATCAAATCTCAATTTTCAGTGGAAAATTTTAAAAGGATGGTAAATGCAAGTGAGTGTAGATTTAGGGCTACCTTCAAAAGTGATTGAATAGTGGAAGAAAATAACTTCCTATAGTTTTAATCTCTGCCAATCCACAAGGTTGGGGATATTTTGTTGCAGACTGAAATTTTCTGGTAATACTTTATATTAAAAAATCCAGTCCTGGTTTATTCTACTTGCTTTAGTCTACAGGTGAATAGAGATTTAGTAGATGTGCTGTCAGGCAAGGAGGAAGCAAAATCTGACAGACCGACAGAACGGGCCTAATAACCGGTTCATACAGAAAGTCTTTTGTTAACATTGATGTAGCTCCTTTGCTAAGAGACCAGGCAAAAATCTGCTTGGTTCTTTCAGCAAAGCACTGAAGCACAAATCAAACCTTAACTATGTGAATATCACTGAGCTTTTAGATGTATACCTAGCGTTAGAAATTTCAAAATATTTACATATTCATTTAATTCCTGAGGGATCTCCCACTGCTTCAAGAAAATTTCCAGGAAGAAAATTCTGAATGCTTAAAGGAGATTTTAAAATATTAAACAAACATGGGTACAAATTGCTTTCACATGCCTGCCTTCCAGCTAACAATCATTTCTGGTGGCACCTGCCAATGTGTGTATACATACATATATATATATATATGTTTCTGTTCCCTTAGAATTATTGTAGTGCCTATCTTTATTGCATTGGGTCAGATAGTACTGATGTAATCGAATGGTAAGTAGCATGCAGGAGACCGTGCAATGTCTAAAAATTCCTTTAGCAGCTTGGCTCAACTGAGGCAGCAGCAATAGCCTGGATTCTGGAATACTTCATTTCTATTATTGAAAACCCAATCTAAACAAGTATGTACGTAAAGTGCACTAAAGTGTACATAATCTTTTAATATTTGATAAATCCATAATATTTAGTTGTCCATTTCACAAGAAACTTCTTTATGGACCAAGGCTCCTTTGGACTAGCAGCAGTGTTAACCGGACCAAGTTAGCTCTTAACATAACCAATTTATGATTTCTTTTTGTTTACCATTAAAATGTGTTGCCAGATTAATAGAGATTGAGATTCTTAGAATTACAGGCATTTTAGGAAAACTTCAGAGGGCTCTGTATTGCTATTATTTTAAACTGTTTGCTATTACATGTAAAGCCAAACATGTTATATGTAAAAAAATAAACAAATAGAGATGTTGCATTTTTTTGCAATCCTCAACTTAAGCAGAAATTTCTTCCTTTCCCACATTTGGTTGGAGGAAGGGGGGTTAAGCCTCTGGCATCCACCAAACTACACCTAGTTCACATGAGTAGATTGCTGTACAAAATCCACAAAGGCATCCAGTAATCAATTCTTTGGAGGAAAGTGGGTTCATCTATTTTTGCTACAAGGAAAAGTTGTTCTTTGCAAAAAGCCCTTTGCCCTTTGCCATCTGAATTAGCAGTACACTGCTGCTAGTCTAAGTGGATTAAAAAAGGGCAAAGACTCCTGGTCCATGAAAGCCTGCTCTATAGCTAGATTTTGTACAAGTGTAACTGTGTCGGCTGTGTGAGAGACCTGGTGAGGGGGAAGCACAAGGGGGGTCTTTTAACTTCATCTACAGCTCCTGGTATCAATGCACTTACAGTGGCAGGACGGTGCTTGCAATTCATTCCTTTTCCTGGTGAAGAATAACAACGTCGGTATGGGGTCTTTATGTTGTTATAATGGCAGTCACGATATGGGGTGGAGGGGAATGGCTGTGTTTGTGCTCTTATGCCCGAGTGGTGGAAGAGACACAGCTTCTGTGTGCAGACACAGCCGAAGTAATGCGCTTCCCAAGGAAGACAACAGTGCCGTTCTGCAGCTATAAAGCACTGCGCTTAAGAATTTTGCTTGTGAGCATATCAAGGAGCTTGGCATGCTGACTAGATAAATGTTTAAAAATAAGTCTAGTACCCAAGCTGACAAGCTTGTGCCTTTTTAAATATAATCATCTGAAGAAGAAAATGGGTTTGTCTGGAAGTGTGTTTCATTTGACTGAGGCTCTCATCAGGGATGTAACGCGTACTTGCCATTTTCGTTACTCACCTGAATATTTTTGGTATCTCGAAACAAGGAAGATAAAGGGGATTGTATTCTATTAATCACCCTTCTCTTTGTTCTCAAGCTACCTCTGTTCCCTCTATCCTTCTTCCAATCATACCTCCCTTGCCAAATCTTTAGAAAAAAGGTAATCACTGCTATATTCTTTCAGGGACTCCAGCACTTACTGGCGCAACATGTAATTCTTGTGTCTAATTTGTGTTTTTGTCATCTGACTGGGAGCTAGTAAAAAAAATCACATTAAAATGGAATTTTATAAATAACAGATGTGAGCTTTTTTTTGTGAAAAATGTTTGGGTTTTAAAATGTTCAAAGTTTTTAAGGAAAAAACCAATCTAATTCTGTTTGCCTTTTTTGATTTTCTTTCCTTTTCTTTTGTTCCTGTCTCTATTTTCCTGAGCTTAGAGAGCAAATAAAATTTTCCTGGGCAAGACAAAGAGGAAGAGTATTATCTTCTGTTTTATCATGGTGAAGTAAGCACAGAGAGAGTAAAGTCAAGAATTTACCACAAAATCGGGATACCAGAGAGGTTACATTGTATTCTTCAGGTATTCACCATTACATGGTACAAATTCCACTGGCATTATTCACCAGTAACATGTCTAGCAATTATTTTCACTGGACGAAATAGGGTTTGAAGAAGGATTTTGCAGAAAATTGTGTTGTTTGGTGTTACCTTAGGGCAGACACTTTGATAGCCTCCTCTTCTGCATGCCCTTCTCACCTGTGTAGCAAACCCTGTTTTCTTCTCGTGGGGTAAGAAGAGAAAGACAGGAGGCCCAGTTTGCCACACAGAGGGAAGAGAAAATGGGGTGGGCTGGAACTGGGTTCCTGTGTGCAGAATCGTGGGGATGGAAGCATGTCATTCCCAGACCAACTGATAGTGACAATCCTGCTTCCTCTCCAACCACAGCTGCTGCCACCTCAGCCCTGAGCCCTTCCTGGGTGGAAACAGCAGCCACCTGGCTTTGCATGGCTGTGGCAGAGGTGGTACAGGCAGCAGGGCCCACTCAGACTGAGCTCTTTTCCCAGCATGTTCTGCACCACGATGATGGAAATTCTCCTCTAACCAAAATCACTGTTGTTGCCTTCCTTATCCACGCTGATTGCCTACCTACAAACTCCAGAGTGGATACAGCCCATCACAGCTCTTCCTAATGCCACAGTGCTTGTCTATGCTGTCTCTCGTGGTCTCTGGCTGTGAGTGTTCTGATTCAAACAATGTTTAGTTCCCCACCATCTCTACAGAGAAAGTGCTCAGCCCTCCCTAAATTTCAGCCTGGCCTGGATAATTTAATTCTTTTGTCAAGTTCTGCTTTGAAAAAAGTGGCGATTCCAGCTGTCACTTGACCACAAACTCTCTTTAAGATCTTCCAAGCTGGCCAAGGAAAAGCCTGCCCAGCCCAGTGGAGCCTGGGCTGGATAGCTGGGGTTCAGGACAGCCTGTGGGTCTGTTTGACAGATGCCTGGGTGGTTCCAAGAAGTGAAGCAAGCAGCAGCCCCTGTCTTGCCATCGGTGCAGGGAGCTGGCTGGGACGTCCTGCAGCAGCTTGGCTTTGTAACACATCCGTGCTGGTTTCCTACAGCAGCCACAGTTTGATGAAAGCTGGGGGGGTACCACACATGTAAGCTTCAGATAATTTAGCTGCCCAGCTCTAAGAAGTCTTTCTAGAGTACATCCAAACTAGAATTGCAGAAATTTGGCTGATAATATTTAGGAAAGGAAAAGGCATGTTCCTCACACCAGCATAACCTTTTCAGTAAATTAACATCCCTGCTCCTAAGCATATACAAGCCATTGCTTTGGAGCAGGATGAGAGTGTTTTTGTCTCTTTGGAAAATGAGCCAAATGATAGATTAATTTAATTATCCCTGGAAACACTGGATGAGCCATTTGTGTTGAATCTTTAACCAAAAGATATATAAATCAGCAACCAAAGATAGACAACCATCATGGATGTATTTAGTATGAAGGAAAGTATGGCAAAATTTTAATTGTCTAAAATAGTCATTTACATGAGGCAACTTTACATTCTAATGGATGCAATGTAGTGCCATATTTCCCAATAACAGCATTTACTAATACAGGCATCTGTGTCACACCTTTTGCTAAAGCACTTCCTCAAGGAACATATTTCACAGGTAGTGTGTTAAAAATTATCTCACTTTTCTGAACACATTAGCAGTGAATGTAAATATGCTTCATAGTGGGATCTTCCCCCGGCTGCTCAGATCTCATTATCCAAACAACCTCCTGTATGCTGTCTTCCTGTCGCCTACACAGGCAAATTAAGCTGTCCCTATGCTATTCCTATCTTTGCCTTGCAGCTATGGCTGCAGGAGACCAACTTGCAGGCAAAAATATCACTGGCTTGAAGGTGTCTAAGAGAATAAAGTCCAGTCTGGGTCTTCATGATGGACCAGCAGCATCCTCTCCCTCAAGGGTCTTCAAAGCAGCTACAACCAGCAGTATCCTAGGAACGCAGTTTCCATGCAACACTTCTTTTTGGTGGCAACATCTAGTCTACTGAACATGATCCCATAGGATTCACAGCTCATTGGGGAGACAAAAACTTCTCCCAGAATCTTCACGAGCAGATCCCTGGAAGGATCAAGGGTCTAGATCTATGCCAAAAGAAGTAGAGTCTTTCTGTGGATGTGAAGTCATTGTTGCCTTTTGCAATTAGATTCATTGAGGTGGGGAGCTTAAGCAACATACCCAGGGTTACAAAGCAACCAAGTGGAAGACCAGAAACAGACATCTGCCATCCTGACTCCTATTTGTCTCTAGTTTCTATTCTCTCTTTCACTGATGCTTTCAAATCTGTAGTTACCATTGCTGTAATACATTTAGAAATGAATACAAATAAGTATTTTTTTCTAGTGGGCAATAAAGATGAGTTGATTTTGCACAGTTGTAAAATTCTGTTACATGTAAAGGATTCTTTATTTTATAATAGCTATTAGAATGTTTGTTTGTGGGATTTTCTTGGGCTGGAAACTTCAGACGGAGCATTGCTTTGAGCTAATCATTTAGCAAAGGACAAAGATGCCTTAGATTGCTGACTCTTCCTATAGTTAATGGTTCTCTCAGGCTTTTCTCTGTCAAATGTGGCAACTATGACATCAAATGTTATCTCTGTAAACACATGCCAACTCAAAATAGCACATGGGGGGGAAGGACAAAGAGTTCCTTATCCTATATTTTAGGCAAGATTATGGTCACCCGCTTGTTCCTCTCAGCACAGAAAAAAAATAGACTTCAGTTCACCTACACTTTACATAATTTAATTTTTGAAAATAAATGACTGATGCAACAAACCATTTCACTTTCAAATTAGCCACATCAGGGGATCATACTCTAAGTGCATAAAGTATGGAATTCTTACTTCTGGGATGTCAGAATTTGAGTTATATCACCTGCAGAGGGACACTATAGGCATGAGGATAGCTACAGCTATTATAGACCTTTCTCTAAAGATTTCCCAGGGCAGTAGACTGGCACTTCAGACAACCAGACTGTTTTGTTGATTTGCCACTGATCTGCCATGTGACCTTGAGCAAGTCTTTTCACTTTCCTCTAGCTCTGTTTCTCCTCCTACAATTTGCCTTATCTATTTAAATGGCAGCCTTTCTGAGCAGGGAATTTCTCACCTTGTGCTAGCTAGCAGTGCTTAGCCGAATGTGAACCCGTCTTCCTTGGGATTATTGTATTGCAAAGCCAGCAAGTAACTACCAATTAAAAGCACAAGCATAAAATATTAATAAGCTATTTTTCCAGAGGGAATATTAGTACAGTCGGAGAAACAGTGATCCCTCCTTCTCCACTACTTCAGTTCTGCTGCTCTTCATATCTAGAAGCTGAAGCAGTGACACAGCATCACCAATGCTGCCACTTTACGTCAAAGTTTTTGGAGGCAAGCCTCAAAACCATGAAGATGTGGGCTGTAGCAGCATGAAGCAGAGCTGGCCAAGCTGTGGCTGCTGGGCTGCGCTTGACTTAGGAGCCGGTCAAATCTATCCCATGCTGGGTTTTATCAAGGAGGATGAGAGGTGCTCCTAATCCTGGCTGTGAGTGAAAGTGATCTTGCAGAGCTGCCAAGGCTCTGGCTGCAGTGCTGGACCTCAGCCACCTGTGCTGACAGCCCTGGGTTGGCAGTGTGTGTTGTCCCAGGGGCTGGGTACCTCTGGTGATGGCCAGCTCCCGGGCTCACAGGCAACACAGCCATGCTGAGCCACGCAGACCGAAGTCTGCAAAGCTCTCTCCGTTTAACCTGCACACGCAGCATGGAGTGGCAGAGGACAAACAACCCAGGTGGTTCACAGCCCACCAAGACCTCTGTGCCTGAGGAGGTAATTTAGAGGCAGCTGAATGACATGACTGCTCGGCAGCAAAAAGCCACAGCCTGCCCTAGTTTTTCCTAGCGTGGATAATTGTCACTGGAACTGTCTCATAATGAAACACACTGTGAATAAGAACAGGTACAGAGTACAGAGGCCTGCTTCACTGGGCAATGGTGCACCTGTCCAGAATTATTAAGCAAGAGCCTCACATAACTTAATTTAGGTATGTGACACCTGTTCCTGAACACTGAAAAAGGTATAAACTAAAAACCACCCTAAATGGACTTTTCTTCATTTTGCATGGCTTATTATCCATGGACATCTCCAAGCAAGCAATCTGTACAGCCTGTGGAGTTGTATCCCACCAGACTTTTGGTTAGGGTCTTTGACGGATAGATCAGTAGTGCAGGGAAGCTCTGTCTTCCCCCAGAATCAGTGGCATTAAGCCCTATTTGGAGTGGAGAGGTTTTCTGGGGTTGAACCATAATTTTTGGATGGAAGGTATTTTTTGGTGGTGATATAATATGTGCTACAGCCTATGTTGACTTTGGCGAAGCAGCTTATTATCCTAACAAGGAGTTGTTTGTAAATTTGTCCAGAAATACCTAATATATTTTACAAGCTAGGTGCAAGTTGTCAGCCTGCAGCACATCCACAGTAGAGCCATTTCCTTGGCATTCTTCCCACAAATTAGACAAATGCCCAGCCTATCTAAGGCAGCAGTTCACTTCACAGAACAGGATTTCTTAACACGGGTCCCAGGAGAAATGGGCCTGCCTAACTCATCTGCGCAATTTGGGAAGCTGAAGCTTTCTCCCAAAAGGTTTGTATGGCACATGCTCATCATCCTGACAGCATCCTTTTCCCAGCCAAGCAGACACTTTCCCCCTCCATCTGTGAGCTGGGAAAAGCAAGCATAGGGGAGTGCAGCCTGTGCCTTTCTCTCGCGCACACACACATGGCAAATCCCAGAGCTTTCTGCCTGGAATCCCCCTGAGTCAGTAAACAGCTGGATTTGTATCCCAGTCAGGAGGCAGCTCTCAGAGGAACATCTGGCTCCAGTCTCTATCTTGTCTGCTGTTCCTTCACACATCTACTTCCTTAAAAAGAGCTTACTGGGGTGAGCAGGAGGGAAAACTGGCTCCAGGTCCTTTTGGCTACTTAAAGAGGACCACCCTGTTGCACTGTCAAACAAAAGTTATATGTTTCCTACAAAAAATACAATACTTAAATAAGGGAGACAATTAGATGTAGTAGCCTATTGCAACTAAGGCAGCTCCAACATCTTTGGGATGACTCGGAAGTTTATGTGGGCAAGAATGCTGACTGCTGCTCGCCTTCTCTTCAGTTTGTTCTTCCAGGCTGTTAGAGAAAGGGCTCTGCACAGAAAGGAGTGAGCAAAACTTTTGGGTGTTTGGGGGAATGACATTAAATATTAAACATGGATGTCAGTCTGCTCAGACTACCAGATGACATCCTTGTTTTGCAAATTGCCCCAAAAGAGGCTAGTGGCAATATTTTTAGAGGCTCGTATTGCTTAGCGTGAATGACAGCAGCTGAGTGTCTTCTCCGACAGTCTCCAAATAAGCACAAGCCTAATGAGAAAGGAGAAGAACAAAGAACACTGCTGTGGGGCAATAGATTTGAGGGAAAAAACTGTGATTTTGTGGTTAGTCAAATATGGAATGTGCTGATTGTTCCTTAAGATTTTCTAATGGAAAAATCATAAGCTGCAAATAGTTAAATCAGAGTCTCTATTTCTCAGCAAACATCTTAAATTACACATAAAAAATCTCTTAAACACTTTAGCTTAAGGGAGGCCCTGTCTAGCTCTAGATCCTTTGCCTTTTGGGAATTTTGCAGCAGACCACCCACTGGGAAAATGAAAAGTTGGCATCTCTACCACCGTGGCACTTTTTCTGGAGACGAGCCCCTAAAACGCTGTGCTCTTTTCCCTGGGAAGACCAAATGAAAAGTTCTGACTTGGTCAACCCGATTTGACAAAGTAGAGACGTATAAATCACTCATGGCATAGTACCTAAACTATTAGGTACTCTATTTATGTGTATTTGGACCAAACGTCCTGCTTCACCCCGCTACTTACATGTAATGTAATCAGCTCACAGTTGTCTACAATTTCACAGAGAGACATGCTATATGCTGTAGATGCCTTGTCTCAGCTAATGAGCTAGTTGTACTAATTATTATAAATCTGTCCCAGCCTATTAAAGTCTTTCCTTAATGATATTGCAGTGAGGTGGCTGCTTCATTCTGAGTCAGTTTTTCCTGTAGCTATGCCTGTCTTTTTGCTTGAAACCTTTTGTGTTTCCTTAGTGAAGGTAGCCAATTTCCAGTTTATAGGCAAACAAGCCAATTTGTCTCCAGACAATTTTATGAAGATTATGTTTTTCACCAGAATAAAAGGTATGGAGTTGGAACATCAATCTTATTAATTAAAAACCAATAACAATAAGAAGAATAACAAAAATAAAAATTAAAAAAAGACAAACAACACAAAAATTAAAGTGTGCATTATGCATAGGAAGTACCCATTTCTAGATAGAAATTAGGGATTTAATTTGTTGTCCATATGCTGAAATGCTCTTCCTTACCAAGTTAATGGAGCATTTCACAAACACCAATGCACTTTTATCTTTACCCCATATGGGAGACAATTGTTGCTCTAGTTAGGCAATTGTTGCTCAAAGGGCAGCTGAAAAAGAATGTCTGCATGGCATATGAACTACACAGGACCTTCTGGGTGCACACACCAAGGACCTGATGAGAACACACTGTAATTCCCTCTAAGCTTGCTTGCATGCCTGGTTTCCTTCCTGTGGTTGAATCCATGGGATTATTCAACACGTTTTTGACTGCTTAAAGCATTACACCAATCTAGACGACCAGGATATGCACTTGGATCTGAAGGTCTTGAAGCATCCCAGATCCTTCAGTTTAAACACTGTCCTAGTGGCTTGACCTTGTCTGTGTGCCTGAAACATGAGCTAGTGCCGGTGTCCTGCATTTCACTGAGTTCAGCATATGTACAGCCTATTTGCAACCTAGTTGGCTAGGCCCAGCTTCAGAACCTGCCAGACTTTAGGATGGGCCCATAACACCGTGGCCAAGGGCCCTCTGTGTAGAAGGGTCCAGGAGACACAGTGCGTCTGTCTGACCCTCTTTGCTGAGGGCAAAAGATAGGGTCATTGTATCCAGCAATTGTCTCACCCTCCTGGTGCTGGGGGCCCAAACCCAACTCAGCCGCTAGCTCCCTTGGGGTTTTACTGTTTGCTCACAGAGGGAGTTGGTAAGAAGGGTTCACTTCCAGAGGAGGGAGACATCCCATCCATAAACACATCACAGGGGAATATGGGAGAGTGGGAAGAAGCTGAAAGTGGGGTTACTACCGTGCCTCCAGTCAACAGCAACTGTCGCGGATTCTTGGCTACAGTCTAAAACATGAAGAGCCCCTTGGGGTACCGTAAGTGTCTCCGACACCAGTCACTACGCCAGATTGCATGGCAGCAGTTTAATCCCAGAGGCCATGGAGCCAGGATTGCATATCTAATGTCACGCCTTTAGGAGTCCAGCGGTGTTGGACTATAGCATTATGCGGAGACGAGTGTCGGGTGCTGTCTTGAGTTTCTTGCCAAGATATCAAGAACTGCTTTTTGCAATTTTATACTTCTCACTCATTTGGCTAAAGCCCATATTTCTAGCCTCAAATCACACATCTCCTAACGGACAGAGGGAGGCTTTTCTTTGTACCTCTGGGAGACCTCAGTGCACTGAGAAGAAATCCTCGAGCAGGTACCTTCTCAAGAACCCTACAGTTCCCTCCAGTGGAAAAAATGGCAGGACAGGACTGGAGCATTATTTCTTGAGGGCTTTTCTAGGCTCTGCTTTTTCCTTTGTAACAGCCTGACATTCCTAATCCTCTGGCATAGTCAGGATGGCATTCTGCCCACAACACTTCACACGCTCTGCTGGTATATACATGTAAACTAAATTTTGCAGTGAAATTAATCAGAGGCCATGAAGAATAACAAAGAATAAATGATCTATAAAGGTATCTTCATTACCTTTATAGAATCTACATTACGACTACCAACTTAGCTGTCCCATTTTCCCTCTGCAGGTTTATTTCAATTAGATTGCTTTTAAGAAAGTGAAAATGTGCCACTAAAAAAAACCAGTAAAACAAATTTGCTTGGGTTACGTCACCAAAGAATTAGATTCAAAATGATCGCTTTGTAACATACCACCCCTGAGCTGATCTAGGGAGCATACAGATTTTTCTTAATATGACAGCACATTGGTTTCAGTGGCATTGTATTTGATGGAGGTTTCTTTGTGTGACAGTCCCTGCACAGGACATCTCACAGGAACCAGAAATAAGATGTCTTTTCTTCTTCTCAAGCTGTTTCACCTTTTCTTCTTATTCATTTTTTGGCTTCATTTCTCCAGCCAGAAGAGAAAAGTAAGGGAACCACTCTGTGATTTTTAATGCAATGTGTTTCATCTGCATGGTGTCTGCCCATGCCTGCAACCTCCACACAGGGTCAGCATGGTCTTCATAGCCCAGGCAGCATGGTCTCTTCCTTCCGCCATTAAAAGTCTTCACAGAGCTCCTTTAGAGGGTTTTCTCCAATTTTAATTCATCTATTTCCCTAAACGTGAGACATACCCTGGTTCCAAACAGCTGATCGGTTTCTGTTGCCAGAGGTTAAATATTTTCTGGTTGGGTGTTTTTCTGTTCTAGGCACTGTAGAACCTGCAGTTATTCTGCTTGCCCAGCCATGCAAGATTAAATGAGCCTGTCTAAGGCCATGAAAAGGGAAGCTGTTCCCAGTCCTTCCTCTCCAGCCTTGGAGCCTGGTCCTGGTTCAGCATGTTCTGTGGGCGCATGCTCCATTCCTGCTGTCTTCCAATCTGAGTCAAGTCGTACTCATCCTGTTCAAATGCCATCGGAAGCCAATGGGATTTATGTATATGCGTACGTGCCCCATTGGATCGACAAGCACGTCACAGCTTCTGCTCCTTCCAGCACAAGGAGGAAAACACTACACTGACCAGTGCAGGCCCATAACATTTCCATGTAAACAATGCTTGCCTGGGTGCCCAAGCAGTGTTATTTATGTCCCCAGAATTGCCAGCTCTACCAGAGGGAATTTGAGTGGTCTCAAATAGCAGTGCCTGGCCATCACAAGAATTAAGTACTCCATTGTCATGGAAAGAATTGTTAGAGCTGTGCTCCAGTTTCAGAAGCCTTTTTGTTCAGAAGACAGAAAAATGCAACAAGTCCTGTGCCCTAGATAATTCAAAGGAAACACTCTGTAAGTTTCTCAGAACCTACAACTGCCCGTTAATGAGCAATGAGACCACTCTTCGAGGTAATTAATATCCCTTTTTGTTGTGAAAAAAAAAACCCAAACCAAAATAAAACAAAACTACCCCTGTCAGTAGGAGCCAATTTTTCTGCTCTGCATCAGGGGGTGAAGTTTTAAGCAGCATCTCAGGTGCATGGTCCAGGACTGAAAAAATGACCTGTGCTCAGGTCCCCAAATATCCCTCCCCAAGTCCTTTACTTGGACTCACTGAGCCATAGCTGTTGACATGTGAGAATGGCTGTTGCCCTGATCGTGTCACGCCAACATTATTTGTCAGGGATGTTGCCGGTCACCCACTGATTACAAGCTAAAGTCTCTGACCTCCTGTCTCAGCCAGCAGTTACAAGTACATCAAGTAGGACAAAGGTGTCCCTTAACATCCAAATAAACCATGAGAATAAAGCCGAACTGCCTGTTGGTGTTAACAAAACACATGGAGTATTTTTATCTCTGGAAAGCTATTTCCTATTTGTAATACTACTTGAAACCCCTTCCAAGTTTTCAATTGATGTTTCTCGCATTCATATATTTTATGTATCTTATTTTCATTTTCCAAACATGTTTATTAAAAAATGTTCTCAGGGTGATGGGCCTTGTGGTAGGAATTTCTGTTTTGGGGAAAGAATGCCAGAGTTGGAGGTTTTTGCCAGAAGGATGTGAAAGCTGAAGGAAATAACAATGACTGGGGCTAGAGATTTGTCACAGGGAGTTAGAACATGAAAATTTACAGTCTGGCCATGAGAGAGTCCAGGCTAAAGCCATGAATTTATAGGAAGCATTGCCAAGAGCTGGATACTATTATTTTACTCAAACTCCGTTTTGCTTTGCATGAAAAAATTTTTTTAAAAAAATTGAGGAATGCCAGAGACTTTGGCTCTGCATATAGAAGAAAGAGGG
This sequence comes from Struthidea cinerea, assembly GCA_013397865.1. Lineage (NCBI taxonomy): Eukaryota > Metazoa > Chordata > Aves > Passeriformes > Corcoracidae > Struthidea > Struthidea cinerea. The sequence goes on from VZTI01003491.1 coordinate 1,847,857, forward strand.
CAGAAAAGCCACCTCCTTCTCCACTGCTCTTCCCATCCCAGCTGAGGAGTGGGAAGCACGCATGACCTTCCCTGGAGAAATCATGGGAATTCAGCCACCCCAAACCTCATAGGGAGAGTTTCTGCTTGCTTGGGAACTGCCCTTGCACTGAGCACTGCCAGCTCAGGCTCTGCTGTCTTCAAAGCAGCACCAAACGGGCTGGGACCCACTCACACTGACATGTCGTCCTCCAGCCTGGCAAGAAATTCCTTCATTCCTTAGTTCTGCATCCACCAAAGCAGATGCAAGAGTTTGTAGCTTGGAAGCTTGAAAACTACATCGTCACAGGCTTGTAGATTCCTGCTCCTCTCCAGATAATGCAGCCTTGAAAGTGCCCATCAAGGTTTTTCGTAATGGAAAGGCTTTATACTCCTTTATGCTTTTATTGTCCCAGTGACATTAGCTGTTGGTGGGGTTGGTTTTTTTAACTGAATTAAACAAAAGAGTTCTCTTCACTTTTATCTTAAAAGTATGAGATCTGGATGTGCTGGAAAATTACTTGCGAGATCTCTGGATCTCTTTCTTGCACAGAAGTAGCCACTTATATTTATTGCTTTACATGTGGCCACGATCCAGCAAATCACTCAGGCATGTGAATAACTTTTAGCATGGAAGTAGTCCCCCGTGAGGCAGTGGGACTACCACCACACTAAATATACACATCAAGTGATGAGCTCGGCTCCACCCTCGTGTTTTCCTGAGTGCTGCCATTTCTCCACATACACGCCCAGCAGGCCGGGGGGCTTGTTCCTTTCCAATTGCGTAAATCTCAGCTGCAGATTTGAATTGTGGGCTGCATTGATGGCTATGCGCTCACTGGCCCTTACCCGTGTCTGCCCATCGAGGCAACACAGTACTGCGCCCCAATCAGATTAGATATTCTTCCTCTTTTCCCTTTAATCCGGAGAAAAATACATAACAAATTTGCAAGGGGGAGCCTTGATGAGTTTTACAGAGCCTTGCTGCAATGTATGAGTAGCTCTTCTTATCGCAGGCACAGAGACACAGACCCCTCGAAGGGCGGGAGCAGCAGGGACAGCTGCGAGCCGCCCCACCTAGGCTGGCCCCGGGCGGTGGGGGCTCTGCCGCCCTGGAGGGTTGAGGGCCGGGCCTGTCCCGCTTGTTTTTCTCCTCGCCGTAGTTTGGAGAGAGCGAGGCGGCCCCAGCGCCCCGAAGGCTGCGACCCTCGGGGGTCCCCCGAGAGCTCTCCTCACGGAGGGGTGAGACTGCATCCCAGGGCTTGTGGACCCAGGGTTAGGACCGCAGACAGCCAGTGGGATTTCGGGGTAGAGAAAAGGGGGGAGAGGAGGGAATGGCAAATACTACGTAGCAATGGTAAGACGTGAAGCTGAGAGCACTAAGTGCATACCAGGATTTATAGGTGGACTTTACAGGACGTTTTACTACAACCTGGGAGATGATTCATTTTTATACATAGCCTGTTACACCGCGGGGCCGCTCCAGCCGGTTAATGTTCAACGCGGGCCGGGATTAGCGGTGGGCGCAAACCCGCGGCCGGGGAAGGGGCTGCGGCCATCGGCCTCGCTCTGCGCCGGGCGCCGCCACGGCCCCTCAGCCCCTGGAGCTGCGGGGGGAAACCTCAAAAAAAGGTCACACGCCAGGAGATACTGGAAGGTGATCACACCCCCCCCATTCCGATCAGGCGTGGGTTTCACCGTGGCGGTCTGTGCATGGCCGGTCCCAAAGCCTCCGGAGCATCCCTCTCATCTGCGGGCGGCGGCTACAGAGCACAGCCCGCACAGCACTCTGTATGTATGTGCGCTTGTGTGTCTGTGTGTGTCTGTGTAAAGTATGCGTGTGTGTGCAACAGATAGGCGTGCGTGTATTACACACCTATGTGTGCATATGTGCGCGGGAGTGAACCTGAGGCGCTTCCCCGCTGCACTCCGGCTTGGTGGGGACGCTCAGGGCCGGGGCCGGGTCTCTCCCACACTCTTGCACAGTCTTTGCGCACTTGTGCACACACACAGGGCTCACACGGCTCCTTCCTCAGCGCCGCGCCCCGCCGCCCGGGCAGGGGGCTGACTCCAAAGGGCTCTCAGGTCTTCCACAGCGCCGGAGCGAGGCACTCACGGCCTCCTGCTCCCGGGTGGGCTACTGGGGAGTTTGTGCCTTTTTTTTTTTTTTTTTTCGCAACCTTTTATTTTTTTCTTTTCTCCTGGTTTTGGGTTGGCCATCAGCCGCGTCCATACCCCGCTCCCGACGGGAGGCTCCAGCCGCGCAAATCGCGCCGCTCGCCCAAAACTCCTGGGGATATGGCTTTGCAGAGTCGCGGCCGCGCAGGGCCTGCCGAGCCGCCCCCTCCCCGCGTGGGGTCCGGCCCAGGCTCTTGCCGAGGCGGTGCCGCGGGAGGATACGTGTCCCCACCTCGGTCACGCTGCCTCCCTCCCGTGGGGCTGAGGACGGTGAGGCCCCGCTCTCCCGCTGCCACCGCCGGGCTGCGTCGCCGGAGCTGCCGGGCACGGGCTGCCGTGCGAGGTCGCGGGGCCGGGGTCGGGCCGGTGGCCCCCCCGCGCAGTCACAGCCCGCCCTCCGCGAAGGCAGGCGCGGCTCGAATCCCTCTGTGGCTGCAGCAGCGTTTGCCCTGCCCCGCCTGGCTCCGCGGCAGCGACCCGCGCTGCCCCCTGCACTTCGGGGCAGGCAGGGGGTGGTCACAGCCGCAAGGAAGAAAGCGACCAGACAAGGCACCCTCGCCCCCGAAATCACGGATCGACCAGAGGGACGTTCGTCGAGCACCGCCAGAGGGCTGGCTCCCTGCGCGGGGGCGCGGAGCACCGGCTCCGTTCTGCCCGCTCCAGTCCCGCGAATCTGCCTGGCACAAGTGGGGCCGAGGTCCCGAAAAGCGGCCTCAAATGCCTTTTTTTTTCTATTAAAAACCTCCAACAAAATAAAACACACAAACAAAACAAAACAAAAACCCCCAAACAACAAAAAAAAATTTCCTTGCCCCTTAAAACTTGCAAGTTAGAGTTTATGTTATTTCCCCTCTTTTCGTCTCTTAGAAGTAGATGCAGGAGGCTGGAGAAATTAATTCCAAAAGGGGTTCGCATTTAGAAAACTTCAGATTTAGCAATCAATTAGTCCGGCATTGTATGGAGCTCCGAAGGTGTAAATCCTTCCAAGTTTCTGGATTATTGACTGTTACGCTCTATCGGGTGCCTAATATCCAGACCTGCATGTGTAATACGCGTACCAAAGCAGGCATTTAGCAAGGTAAATTACAGGCCCCGAAAAAGCGTGTTAGCACCAGTGCCGTGAGCCCGGCCCCTGTCCTCCCTCCTTGTCTTAAGCCGGGATGTGAGACCCCCCCGCCGCCACTCGCACACCCCCCGCAACCCCGTCCGCGCCGGCGGGGGAAGGCGGGCTGCAAACCTGCAAGTGCCATCGCCCCTGCTCCACAACGGAGCATTATTGAAAGGAAAAAAATGTCCCCGAAACGCAGTTTTATTGAAGGAAAAAAAAAAAAAAACAAACCCGACAACAAACCCTTCCCCGGGCTCAGATGTCAACTATTTTCCCAAGGAAGTTACTTCCCTCCAAAATGCTAATGAATGTCTAAGGAAAAAAAAAGTTCTTTTATTTAGGTAGAAACAACTGTACAGGTATATAAAGACCGGTATCTCGCTGGTTTGGGAAGGCACACGCGGATGAGCGCGCGCGTACTAAAAACAAAGCAAGGAGAGAACAACGGGAAACACAGACAATAACCAAAAGGAGATACATCCATATCTGCGCGTCATTTTGACCTTTGCGAGGCGAGGCACTCCGATCTGACGGCCAGGGACTCGCGCACGCCGCCGGGGTTCAAAGTGCGGGAAGGCACCGTCCGAAAACAAAAGAACGGAGCCGTGCCGGGACACGGCCCCGGGGCCAGTGCGGGCAGAGGGAGCCCGGGGACCCCCGGCCCCGGCTGGAAGGGGCGCGCTCCCGGCGCTGCTCCGCGGCCGCGGCCGCAGCACCGGTCGGGGGTGGTGGGGGCTGCGCGGGCCGGCAGGACTGTGGATTGGGATGTGGATTGGGATGTGGATTGGGAGGCAGACGGCGCTGCCCGCTCGCACGCCCCGCGCGGGGGGTTGCGCAGCAGGCGGCCTGAATCGGCCTTTCCGAGGGTCGAGGGGGGTGCGAGGGGATGTGAGCCCCTTGTTTAACCACTCTCCCCCCCGCTTCTGCAAATAGATATTTTGCAAATTCCCCATTTCGTTGTGGCTTTTTCTCCCCCTCTTTGCGGCCTCCATTGTTCCAGGTTCACACTGCCACCGCCGATAAGGAGAAGGAAAGCCCCCGGAAAAAAAATGAAAGAAAAAAAAACCCACCACGACCCAAGATTTTGATTTACGACCTAATCAAAACATTATATCTTTGGTCAAGTGGCGCAGAAAAATGATGACCCTCAAGGCTTCAGCTAGGGGGAGAAAGAGAAATTCAGATTACTCTCGGAGTGATTTATGTCCTCTCTGAGCGGTCACGTTGATTTTTCATCGTTTGAGCCATTACACAGTAGAGTGAAAAACTCTGATCCAATTTTTTTTTTTGGTCCGGAGTCGGTATATATTATTCTTCTAAATATGTATGCGTATACTACGTATTATATATCGAATATTTCTCCGCACACACATATTCTAAATATATATATACTGACATTTTATATGTATATACATATATTTGTATTTATATTTATAAGAGAGGTCTATAAATAACCAAAGCCACCGAGAAGAAACGAGAGCCGAAAAAAGCGTGTAAAATACCGTGCCGATACCCGCAGCGATCCGCTCGCTGGTTTCCAAGCCCGTCCCGCCGAGAGGGTTTGGGCAGAAAAGCTCTCTCGTTTCTCCGGCTCCCCCGATCTCCGAGGGGGGCTCCCGGGCTGCCAGCCCTTCGCCGCCGTCACCCTCAGACCTTTCGCCCGCAGCCCAGTGAGGAAGAGGAGGAGAAGAAGGAGGAGGAAGGGGACATTTTTGGCAGCTCCTGGCACTCACCCGGGTGAGGTGTTGACACGGTGCGAAAAAACCGAGGGGAGCGGCGTTGGGTCGGGGAGGCGGCGAGGCCGAACAAGCGTGGGGGGGGG
>VZTI01003492.1:8789-24365 GCA_013397865.1 Struthidea cinerea
CCGGGGCTGTGCCGGAGCTGTGCCGGGGCTGTGCCGGGGCTGTACCGGGGCTGTGCCGGAGCTGTGCCGGAGCTGTGCCGGGGCTGTGCCGGGGCTGTGCCGGAGCTGTGCCGGGGCTGTTCCGGGGCTGTGCCGGGGCTGTACCGAGGGCTGTTCCGGACTGTACCGAATGGCGTGTTTCCGCGTGGTTGGCATCACTCAGACACCTCCTCGGCTGCACTGGATCCCGTCCCCTCTGTGGTGTTGGGGGTGGCACCGTGGAGCAGCAGGATACAAAGCAGGGCAGGGGTGAGCCCAGAGCTCCTGACAGAGCCCCTGGGCCTGGGGTCTGGTAACCCTCTGGGCTGTCCAAGGCTGTGGTGAGGGTCTGTCCTAAGAGGACAGGGCATGAGGCTGATGGCACGGCAGGATGGTGCCCAGGTGCCAGTACAGCTCCCCAGCGTGCACAGTCCGTACTGCGGGGCTGGGGTCCGCACAGCAAGCTGGGCACCCACACAGCACAGGGCAGTGCCCACAGAGCCTGTGGCACCCACAGGGCCATTGGCTCCATCCTAGGAGCAGCTCTTGGGAGGCTGGTGAGGGAGGCACATCCAGAGGCCATCAGAGAGCAGGACTGGAGGCAGGCAAGCACTGGGGAGCCGAAGGAATCCCTGTTGCAGCTTTCCTGAGCTGCATTCACGTTGCCGGGGCTGGTGGCAGCCTGATGCAGACAGGCCCAGGCTCAGCAGGAGAAAGCATCTTCCAGCAGGTGTGGGACCTACAGGGGACTCTGAGCTCTGCAGGTTGGTGTCAGTGTCAGGGCAAAGAGCAATGGAGCGTGAGGGCAAACTGAGGCACACAGAGGTTTCTTTTGAGGAGTCCAGGCTGTACCCTGGGAGAAGGATAGCCAGGACATGCCAGCACTGGTGGCCAACAGCCAGCGAGGCAGTGCTGTGCCTGGCACAGAGCCCAGCGCCTGCCCTCTGCTCTGGAGTCTGGGTACCTTCACCTCAGCAGCACTGTCCCTTCACCCCGTCCACTCGTGCTCCTCCCAAGGTGCCAGGACCATGGGCCACGTGCGCACAGGACTCTGCATCCTGCGGGAGCTCCTCGGTTCTGCTGGGATGGGCACTGTATGCTGGTACAAAATCATGGGGATGAGCAGGACATGGCCTGTCTGTCTTCCTGCAAGGATGTGAGGAGCTAATGTTCCTCCTTCTTTGTCCCATGTTTGCACCCATGTTCCCACCCCAAGCTGCTGGTTTTCCTGAGGCTGGACTCTTCCCCACTGAAGCTCCAGGCAGAGAGGGGCAGTGACTGTGCCGTGATGTTGCTTCCTACTCCCACCCACGTGCCAGCTGTACCACAAATCACATCTGTCCCCCAGTTCAGCCAGAATCAACTGAAGACACACCACACACACCTGAGATGGAGCAAATCATGCCCTGCGCAGCCCCAGACCCCAGGAGAGGGTGCAGAGGCCCCACCACAGTGGTCCTGTCCCCACCATAGTGTCACCCTTCATGTTTAGAGTCCCCGGTGAGCACCCACCTGTCTCGGCAAGTGGCACACGCAGTCCTGCACCTCCCTAAACCCACCAGGAGACCACGACCACTCACTCACCCCATAACATGTCCTTGACATCCCCTGCAGAGCAGCTGCCAGAGCCAAAGGGCCAACCCCCGCGTGCCTCCATCAGCAGTGTGTGTGTGAGGGTGTGGGTGCGAAGGGGTGCAGGTCCTGCCCCAGGGCAAAGAAGCAAGAGGAAGGGATGCAGCAGTTTCCCCCACAGCATCCATTTCTGCTGCCTGCACGCTGGAGGGGAAGCTGCACTGCCACGGCCAGGCACCAGGCTGGCTCTGGTGCTCAGGCTGCAGCTGGAACTCAGCCTGAGTTAATAAAAGTCATGCTGGGGAGCAGGCTGGCTCATTGATCTGCTCCTCCCCTGGGACCCATCCACTCCCTGCATTTTAATATCTATTAGGTGCTCAAGAGCCCCCCAGTTCCCAGTTAGGCTGGGCTGGGGGCCCTCGGGAGCCAGATCCCACCAAGGAGCTGGGCTGGGAGATGGGGCTGCCCCAGGGCTCAGCACCCAGATCCAATGGGGGCACTGTGGTCTCTAACACAACGCCTGGGCAGCCCCGAGAGGAATAACCTCACTGCGCAGGCAGTGCTGGGAGCGCTGCAGGAACAGCTCCACGCTCTCCTGGCCCATGCCCTGCTGAGCTGTGGGGATGGATGTCACGGGCTGGACCTTCCCAGAGACTGGGGTGGATGCCTGACCCCAAGAGCGCAGTGTGGAGATAGTGGAAGGGGCAGAAATGGCATCACAGTGTCCAACTCTCCTCTTGGCCAGCCCCAGGCCTGAACGTGCTTTCACACCTCTGCCCCATGCGCTGGTTCATACACAGCTGGGACAGGGAGCCAGGAAGCCCCCAGGCCCCATTTTGCTGCCCAGCCCTTGGCACATCTCCTCCTCACAGGCCGGACTTGGCTGCAGGCAGGGAGCTGCAGGCTCCAACAGAGACATGAGGATGCAGGGTCCAGTGCTGGGATATCAGGAGACCCCCAGAGCGTGGCAACCTCAAAATGACTGGACAGGAGGCTGCCACGCGAATCACTGCCAGCTCTGCTTACACGTGGTCTCGCATTTGCAACCCCCTCCACTGGCTGTGCAGGCAGGGCGGCAGAGGAAGGAGGGGAGGGGGATCCAGAGTCACACAGCAGGAACACTTTAATGACCTGTCCAGCTCTTGCAAGACCCTGCTGGAACAGCGTTGTCCTGTTCCGCACCAGCATCCCAGACACCTGTCCCGAAAATAATGCCACAGCTGGCCAGAGTAGCTCGGGACCACAGGCAGAAGCAGGGAACAGTGTGGCTCTGCCCCAGCACCCCCCGTGACAGGACCCTGGGCTACTGCAGCAGGCAGCTCACAGGCGAGTGGCAGTGACAGTCTTTTGGGAGGGGGCTGCACCGAGCCCTGGGGAGCTGCCTGGTGGCACAGCTGAGGTGTCCAGTGGGGCAGAGCCAGTTTTTGTGCCCTGCAGTGTTTCTCTTCCCTTCAGCAGCTCCACGGCTGCTTTCTCCACTTCGTCCATCTCCAGCTGGCTGCTGGCTGCCATCTCGGCCCTGGTCACTGCTACGAATGATGAGTCACGGGCCAGAGCCTCGAGGCCTCCGGAGATCAGAGCCTGTGCAGAAGAGGAGAGCACAGCCTGGGTGCTCGTCCTGGGGAGCTGTCCTGGCTGCAGGCACCCACCCTCTTCTCCTCCCTTCTGCCCTCTGTGCTGGCACATACCTGCTGCTCGCCCTTGCAGCTAAGCTTTGCCCCCCAGCCTCCCATTGTATCCCTGGAACTTCTTGTCCCGTCCCTGCTGTGCCCTCTGCCAGGCTGTGCCCTTGCCTTACCTCCTGAATGAGGAAGGTGATGGCTGGGGTGGAGGATGTTCCTGGCTGACCAGTTTCTCCCTGCTGGAACCTTGAGCTGGATGCTGTTCCTGTCACAGTGCCATCCTCTGTGGGCAGCTGGGTGAGAGTAGCACAGAGCTGCAACCCGGGCTGGGACACTGCCCAGGGAAGACCTCTCCCACGTTAGTGTGGGGGCTGCAGGTCCTGTCCCCTGTCCCTGTCCAGGGCCTGGACAGGCAATGCCATCCTGCTGGAATTGCTGGGGGGTCCAGGGCACCCCCAAAATGGGACCAGCAGGGCCATGTGAACAGAGAGCTGGGAACCAGCCCCGGCCCCCTGCCCTGGCACGTGCTGGGCACGAGGCACTGTGGCCAGCAAAGGGAGCATGGGGGCAAATCTGATGCACCCCTTCTGCCTGCCCTGGCTCTGGAGGCAGATGGGGAGCCAGAGGAATGTGCTTGCAGCTCTTCCAGCTTCCAGGAGCTCCCCAGGACTGCTACAGCAGCGGGGTGGCAGCCCAGCTCCATCTCCAGGCTGATCCAAGAGAAAAGCTCTGGCAAGGCTGGATTCACACAGGGAGCCCTGGAGCGTGGCTCCGTCCCAGCCCAGCTGTGACAGCCTTTCCCAGGATGGGAGGGAGGTTCACCTGTGTCCCCCGCGTTACATGTCCCCTCTGGACACGCACTGACCCTTTTACCTGCTGGGGGAGGAGTGGCCCTGGTGATGAGGGACCCCCAGAGGTGGCCCCTCGCCTCCTGCTCAGCCTCTCCATGGGTATGGGGCGGCTGTGCTCTGTGGGAGGGAAAGGCAGGGACATTAGATGGGTACACGAGCAAGGACACCACTGCCAAACAGAGATGGGAATGGGCTCGCTAGACTGGGGGAAACAAAGGATTTAGGAGTTCAGCAGCACCCAAAGTCCCTGTCTGAGGAGGTCTTGTGGCCTTGCTGCCCTGGGATGGCCAGTGCTCCCCCAGCCTGAGGCACTGTCTCCACGTTTCATCACCCCAAAGGGTAGAAGGAGGAGAAGGGCCTCCTGGAGCTCTCCAGAGAGGTCCTGCTGTGCTCAGCGCTCTCAGCGAACCTCCAGTTTCCTGGGGCCTGCATCTCCTCCTTCCACCCATCCACATCAGACCCTTCCCCCTGCCCTGGCCCCTGGGCTGGTCCCAGTCCCGCAGAAGAACAACGAAGCCGAGACTCACCCCACGCTGGGCACCTGCGTGCTGCTGGGACCGTCTTCCTCAGCACCTCATCCTCATACTGCACCCTGGCAAGGGCAGGCGGGTGGGTCAGCCGGAGTGGGGACCACGCACTGAGCCCAGCTCCCCCTGGGGTGCAGCCCTCCCCACCTCCTCCACCCTGTGGGGACAGACCTGTGGGGACAACTGGAATGGATGAACAGGGTGGAGACCCCAAGAAGTACATTGGTAATCTCTGTCCCTTCTGCCTGTGCCCAGGCACGTGCTGGTGGCCCCAGCCTGAGCCTTGGCCCTCAGAGATGGGCAGGCAAGGGGGAGGGATGGTTCCTGCAGTCCCTGGAGCCCTGCTGTCCACCTCCTTCCTCATGGCACTGAGGTGAAGGTGATGGGACGGGAGCCCCTGGGTAGGCCAGGGTGCAGCCAGCTGCCAGGACAGCCCCAGGGCAGTGTGGCACGGCCAGCACTGCCCCTCCCTGCCCGTGCACTGAGGCTGACCGCCCTTACCCCTCCAGCCAGCTGCCGCTGTTGGCGTTGTTGATGTTGGTGTTGCCTTCCTGGGGGAAGTCATCGAGGAACACGGGAGAGTCGAGGTCCTCGCTGCCCACCTCAGCGAACTGCAGGGGCCTCTGGCTGGCCACCTGGGGCTGCAGCGGGCTGCTGGGCTCCATGAAGCTGTCGACCTGGCCAAACAAGCCTCCTGTCCTCTGCAACCAACGGGGAGGGCATCAGGGGAAGCCTGGAGCTGCAGGCTGCTCTGGGGCCATTCCCATGTCGAAACAGCGACTGCTCTGCTCAGGCCTTGCAGACCCAAAAGCCTCATTGCCCAGGTGGGGAAACTGAGGCACTGAGGGTCGACGGCCACGCAGCAGCACTGGGACAAGCCAGCCCATGACAAATCCTGTCACCTCCGTGGGACGGCCTGAGGTGGTGGCACCTCTGGACACAGAAGGAGGCGCAACTCTGCAACCCCACAGCTGCCCAGGCTGTCTCTGAGACTCCCAGGGAGTGGGCAGTGAATCAGCTCCGGTGACCCCAGAGCTGTCCTGCCTTAGCCTGGCAGAAGGTGCGAGTGGGAACCTCCAAAGCAGCAGGTAAACATCCAGCACAGCCCTGCCAGGCACATGGGCTGGGTCCTTTCACAGAGGGGAAACTGAGGCAGAGAGCAGCTCGCCCAAGATGACACAACCAGGATGTCCTGATGCTCACAGAAAGGAAAGAGGTGCTGATCATCCCTGCGGTCCCCACCCTGCAGACTGCCCCCAGTGCTAGTAGCCAAGCTGACCCACCAGCACCACTCTGCAACCAGGGCTGGGTGGGACCACCAAACCGCCCTGAGGGCTGAACTCACCCTGTATATCCCTTCCTCCAGGGCAGCCTCCACCATGGCTCTTTCCAGCTCCTCCTCGGCAGTCAAGTCCCCAGAAATGGCCCGATGGATTTCAGGAGCAGCTTCTTCTTCAATGCTCCTCAGCCCAGCCTGGAGGGCACAGGAAGGCAGGGCTGATGTGGCCGTGCCCCACCACCCCTCTCACCTTGGTCTTGGGAGAGGGAAACATGACGAGGCCTGGCTCACCTTGCCAGGTGTCCCACCAGGGACAAGCCAGGGCTCACAGCCTGCAGCTGGCTCTGGGCTTGGTGGAACTGCTTCTGGGCTCAGGCTGCCCCACAGCTCCTGGGCTCAGGCTGTCCCACGGCTGCCCCACAGCTCCTGGGCTCAGGCTGTCCCACAAAAGGGAATGCCAGGGGCAGCCTGGCAGAGGGTCGGGCTGGTGACAGCCGAGGGCAGGCTGGGCCTCTGTCCCTGATCTGGGACCTGGCTCTTTTCCTTGCTTTGCACCTTTGGGGCCTGGTGTTTTACCTCTACAGGTGATTTCCTCCCTATAAAGTCAGGAGAGGCTAGGGGCATCCCAGCCTCCTGGCCAGGCACAGAAACCCTCCACCAGCACCCCTCAGGCCTGCTGTGCAGGCGTCTCTGACTGCAGTGGTCCCACTCAAAGCCAGCCACGTTGACCCCCCTCCACCTGATGCTCTGCAAGGCTGGGAGAACAGAGAACTCCAGGCACACGGAGCTATCCAGACACTGCTAAGGGGAGAAGAGGGAGAAGGCCCTGGGACTGGAGCAGAGCAGGTGGGTAAGGGCTTGGATGGGCAGCATGTGGCACAGACAGTGGTCTGTGGTGGGAGTTTCCAGGTCTTAAAACTCCTTGGTGAGGCACCAGATCCTGCCAAGCCCTCCCTACAACTGGAGTCAGTGGAGCAGAGTCAAACCCCCCCTCTGCTTTCTGCCCCCTGGACACTGAGGTCACACTCGGCGCTGGGGTCCCATGGCCAGTTCAGGGCTGGCTTATTTGGGGTCACCTCACTTCCAGAGGCCCGAGGCACAGGGGTCTCTGCAGCTCTCTGAGTCCCCCTGGACTTGCCCAGGCTGGGGGAAGCCTCTTCCCTGACCTGCAGAACTCCCTGCAGGAGTCACCCCTCCGGCCCCACCCACACACCAACCTGGATCTCCACAGGGTTTTTCTTGGGCCGGTACCCATAATATTCCTCCTGGCGCTTCATGAACTTCCTGAAGTGTTCTTGGATCAGGAAAGTAGCGTAGAATTTGCCCACCGTCACCTCATCATCTGGAGGGAGGAAACCAACAGGATGATTCTGCCTGTCACAAGATCCCAAGTGGCTGGAGCAGCGAGACCCTGACCAGGAGCGGCTCTGTCCCTCTGGGAAGTGCCACCTGGGGACATACCTCCAATAGGTGGGATAACCTGGTCCAAAAGCTTCATACTCGTTCGCTTCCAGATTTTTTTGATAATAGCTCTGAGCTCCTCATTGGCCTGTTCAAAATTACCTGTGAGGAAAGCGAGCAGGACAGAGCAGTTCATTTCCAGGGATGTGAGCAGGAGTGAAGACAAAGCCTGTGAACACCTGGCCAATCTCCTCGGGGGTGTGACAGCTCCTCTCTGTCTCCCCACCCAACAAAAACAAGCTTAGTAAGAGCGAGGCTTTGATTTGAGCCAAAATACTTTACAGATTTTGACCTCCCCTTTGATGCTCCCACAGAGTTCAGCATTCCTGAAATCCCAGTCTGCTCCCAAGATCTCCTGTGCTTCTCCCAGGCTGCCACGTTCCCGCCCCAGCCAGAGGGATGCAACATGGCACACTGCTGGAAGACACTGATCCCAGCAGCCCACCAGTGCCTGGCCTCAGCTCCTGCCGCAGCCCAGAGCTGCTCGTGGCACAGGAACAGCCCACAGGCACAGGAACACAGGGCTGGACACCTTCCCACAGCAAATTGTGCTGCTGGCAAGGAAGGGGGGAGAGCAACTCCTCCCCAGCACAGCTCAGTTCAGAGGATGGCAGCCGAACCAGCCCCACTCCCGAGCTGTTCGGGGTGGCACTGGTGGCACTGGTTCGCTCCTGAGGGCTGCAACACGTGGGCCTTCAGCTAAAAACGCCCTCCAGGCTCGGCCTGAGCAGTGCCATGCACGCACCCAGGGCTCTAGTCCCAAGAGATGGGCCATAAACACGGAGCTGAGGCTTTGCCCAGAGGCTCTGATCCCACAGACGAGTGCCCCGAGATCCCCAGCCAGCGGTGTGGAACCCGCACCCCGCACCACGGGGAAGGCCCCCTGGCAGGCTGTGGGGGCAGACGGGATCCCTGCTTACCTTCTGTCTTGATCTTGAGGGCCGTCCTCACCAGCGCGAAGAGGGTGGCGTTGAAGGTGACGGTGCCGTCGCTGTTCAGGGGCATGTTCATGCACACCAGGCGCTGCACAGCAGAGCAGCACCGCTGACCCCAGGCGGCAGAGCAGGCTGGCAGCCCCCAGACTCAGGGCCTGTCCTGGCCAGGGGCTCTGCTCAGGGCATGGAGCCCTCCCAGCCCTACCTGCCCTGGCCCAGGGGCTCTGCACCACCCCTGCTACCACAGCTGCCAGAGGCAGGGACATCCCTTGTCCCAGCCAGCTGAAGCAGGGCAAGGGATGGGTAGAGCCAGGGGAAATAACCTACAGGGACTTGGGTGCCATGGGAGAAAATCATGGAATCACAGAATTCAGGATGGAAAAGATCCGTAAGATCATCAGGTCTAACCGTTCCCCCAGCACTGCCAAGGCCACCAGAAAAACCAGGTACACAAGTGCCACACCCACACGGCTTTCACATCCCTCCGGGGTGGTGACCCACAACTGCCCTGCACCACCTGTCCCAGGGCCTAACCAATCTTTCCGTGAAAAAATTTTCCCTAGAATCCATGCTAAACCTCTCCTCATGCAACTTAAAGACTGTTTCCTCTTGTACTGTCACTTGTTGCTTGAGAGAAGAGACCGACTCCGACCTGGCTTCAGCCTCCTGTCAGGGAGTTGTAGAGAGCAAGAAGGTCCCCTCTGAGCCCCCTCTTCTCCAGGCTGAATCCCCCCAGCTGCTTCCAGAGAGACAGGAGCCATTTTGCATTGTGCTCCCCACTCCAAAACACATTCCAGGCTGCTGTGAGGAACCTGGGGATCAAATCTCCTGATGCGTTTGCCCAAAACCCAGCGGGGATGACACCAGTGCCTGAGCTCCTGCCCATGCACCTTACACACGAGCCTCACGCAGGCTCTGGATTTGTTCAGAAGGAGCTGAAAAGTGTATTTCTGCCAAGAAAGTTGGGGTTTCCCGCTCCCTAAGCGCTATCAGCTCTCGGAAACAAGCTCTGCAGCCCAGCTGAGGCCCTGCACCGCCCTCCTGCACTGGCTGCACAGGTGAGGTCTGGCAGTCCCCTGCACGGAGCACTCCGGGCACAGCCAGCCCTTCAGTGCCACACCTTCGAGGCAGGAGGCGAGCACAGGTAAGTGCTGATCTTCAGGAGCCTGAACCACATCAGCAGCACCTCTCCTTGCCCCCCCAGTACTCCCCTTCGTTAAAAAGGAGAGGCCAGAGCAGAGCAGAGCAGAGCCATGGCACTGGGAAGCTGGCTGGACTGTCCCTCTCAGCCTGCTGGGAGGACACAGTGACAGCTTGCGGAAGGTGTCCCTGTGCTCACACACCTTGTCACCCCCTTGGCTCTTACCTTACAAGCTACACGGTGGGGGCAGAACTTGCCAAAGCCCAGGGGAGGTTGGATACGCCTCAGCAGAGTCACCACGTCCAAGTGCTTGATTCTGCCCCTGCAGGGGGAACACACCAGCTCAGCAGGGAGGCAGCAGACCTGCGTGACGGGGGCTTGGGGAGGTGCTCTGGGGGCTCATCCCTGGGATCTCCCCCACGCTTCTGTGCTGGGCAAATCCCTGCTCTTCCCAATGCTCCCCTTGGGGAAAGCAGCTGCTCCCTGTGGCACCGGGGAGCAGGGAGAGGTGTGCAGTGGCATGGGAAGAGTTGGCGGCCTCACCACAGCTGGATGAAGAGGGAACTGGAAGTTTTACGTTCCCAAATATCCTGATGGCTTTTATCAGACCTGGATCAACTCTGGCAAGCCCCATCCACCTCTGAGGTGCTGGAACCTAACTCGCAGGCAGTGCCACAGCTCGCCCTGCCATGCAGGTCTCCCACTCCACGGAACACCCTCTCCGTGCTCACCCACCGACACTCACTTGGCCTCGGGGTCGTACTCAGCCCAGATCCGTTTGAACTCGTCCAGGTGATGGGGCCCGAGGATGGACCAGTCCCGCGTCAGGTAGTCAAAGTTGTCCATGATGACAGCCACGAAGAGGTTAATGATCTGAGGGCAGAGGAACGGACGGGAGGGACCCAGTTAGGGGAGAGAGACCCAGGCAGCAGCAGGAAAACATGGGAGGATGCGTTCTGGAGCAGAAGGGGCTTGGGATCTCCTGGAATCAGAGGATGCTGAGGGAGGGTCTCCCCATGCAGAGAGGAAGCTCCTGCTCAGGCAGGGCATGTGAAAGGACAGGCACATCGGCATCTCGCCCCTCTCCACCCCGGCAAAGGCCAGCACAAACGCATCTGGGAGGCAGCACACGGAGGCTGTGGGAAGAAACTAAAAGGGGATCCTGGGTCCCCCAGGAGGGCAGTGCCAGCTTCCAGCATGGCTGTAGGGTAGGTGGGCTGGGCGATGCTGTCCCTGGGAGGAGGTGCTGTGGGCTCACCCCATGGGACACAGCTAATAGCACCCTGTTATTTCTAACAGGGGTGCCAGAGGGGCCCTGTGGGAGCCAGCGTACCAGGAAGGCACAGAGCATGTAGAAGCTGATGAAATAGAAGTAGGCAAAGCCGGTGCCACAGGTGTACTCCTCGCCCTCGGCATAGTCCGACTCTGGGTCGCAGCGCTGGCCGTAGCTGCAGCCCAGCAGGATCTCCTGCCAGGCCTCGCCGGTGGCACACCTGCGAAGAGGGGACAGCTGCTGGTCCCTGCCTGTCCTGGGCAGGAGCTGGGCATGCAGGGAGGGCTGAGGCCAGCGCACAGGGGACTGGGAAGCTGCTGGGAAAGGAGCAGTCGGGATTCTGGACTTGCTGCTATAGGGCCACTGAAAGCTTCCAAGTGAAGTGTCTGGAGTCAAGGAAAGCCTTGGGCTGAGCTCCTGCTTCCCATGAGTTTCCTCACAACTCACAAATTAAAATCCAGTCTGGGAAGGAAATACTCAGAATAGCAACCCCAAAACGCCCCTCTCTGCGGCAGCCCAGCCACACCAGGTTAACCCACAGCCTCTCCTGAAGCCCTCCCACTGCTGCAGGAGACCTTTCCGTGGGACAAAAAGGAAATCAGCTGCTGCAACGCTGGTGCTCCCTCACTCCAAGCTGGGCATTCCCACAGGCTCAGAGGCCGGCTCCCTTCCGGAGCTGCTCACACGACAGGACAAGACTGACCTGAAGAGCAGCAGCACAGCTTGTGGAAAGGTCTGGAAGTTGTTGTTTCGGTTGATCTGGGTCCCGTCCACCATGGCGATCTTCCCGAACATCTGCAAGTCCCAGTGTGAGGTCTCCAGGGTGCCATCCTTTCTAAGGCACCGACCACCCTCCAGAGCACCTCTGGTGCCTGAGCTCCCCTTCCACTTGTTTATTTGGCTTTGGGCATCCCCAAAAGAGATTGAGATTGGGGTGTGGGTGCTCTGGGGCTTAGAAGCTACTTGGACATTCCTGCCAGCGCTGCAAACACCCCTGGCTACAACTGCACTTCATCGGGGCCAAGGAGACAAGGTCTCCTCAGCCAGCACAAGCGCTGGTGCCTGTGTGTCTGGGCTGTGCCACTGACTCCCCAAGTGCTCTCTGACATGTGTCTCAGCTGCCCTGGCTAAAGCCCAGGGATGGGCGGCTGCTGGGGTGGCAAACATCCTTGCAGACCAGGGTAAACAGGTCCCACCATGTGCAAAGTCCCAGAGAGGGCCTGGCAGAGGAACCAGTCCCTCCCTGTGCCACCTCCCCAGGTGCCATCAGGCTCAGGGCATCTGACAAAGACCAATTCCCAGCCCCCTGCCCCTGTGCCCCTCACCTGCATCCCAATCACAGCATAGATGAAGAAAAGCATCACAATCAGCAGGGCCACGTACGGCAGAGCCTACGACAAAAGGAGCATGGCTTGTGTGAGACACAGCCCAGGGACAGGGCTCAGCTCTGGAGGTGCTGCAGGAGGCCAGCATCGAGGTCCCTGTGTGGGGAGGGACAGCTCACCTGCTGCTCTCACCACCCCCCTGCTGGCCCCTTCTCTGTGGTGCTCACCCACGGGAGGCTGATGGCAGCCCCCACGGGGTGTCTGTGGCTGGACAGAGGCTCAGCACACCCCAGGGCTGCCCAGGGCTGAGGGAACTGCCCAGGCCAGGGCTGTGAGCTGATGCTGCAGCATGCCCTGAGGTACCCACCTGCAGATCCCAGCCAGCTGGGAGCAGGACAAACGGGCTGCCCAGGCAGGTCCTGCCAGCACCTGGCCCAGCTCTGACACACCGTGCTGTCAGCCAGGCAGTCCCACACACCTTCCCCCCACATGGGCAGTGTCCTACACACCACAAGCCCCCGGCCCAACCTGAGGTCAGCAGCTGCCAGCGCTGGAGCTTTCTCCCCTGCCTGGTGAGGACAGGCTGCTCGCGCTGCCAGCCTGAGGACCAGCCACTGCTGCCAGCCCCGGGCCTGTGTGCGTTCGGGAGAGGAGCACTGCTCCTGACACACCTGAAAGGACTTGATGAAGGTCCACAGGAGGGTCCTGACACCTTCGCCCCGGCTCAGCAGCTTCACCAGACGCATCACCCGGAACAGCCGGAAAAAAGTGATGGAGACGCGGGAGTTGTCATCAGAGTCCTGCAGGCAGAGCACAGCAGCTGGAGGACAGGGAGTGCTGAAGCCTCCAGGCTTTTGAGGCGGGGGGTCCAGGTCCTGGGGTGAGGAAGGGTAAGGAGACCCCACCCCCAGGCACCAGTCATGGTGCCCACAGCCCTCGCCTGCACACAGGATCAGACTGCAAGGAAGATGCGCTGGTGCTTTTCCCCTGGCACTTCTCCCCAGCCTTCCCAGGGATCTCATCTCCCCAGGCCCCCATGCTCACACCTTGGACACTGGGATAATGCAGGAAGGAAGACATGCTGCCACAGGGACTGGGAGAGCTGTGAGGGCCCCAGGGCCACCGCACACCGGCTGAGGCCCACCGGGCTCTTGCCCGGCACATCCCGTATTTGTAGGGTGAGGTGTAGGGTGGGCACCAGGCACAGGAAGGGCTAATGACAGCTGTTTAAGCAGAGAAGGGCTGTTTTGAGAATGTTCCAGCAGGACTTTAACCAGAGGAGGGACTGAAGAGAGAAGTCTCTGGGGGGTGCTGCCCAGTGTCACCCGGCCGTGCAGTGATGCCTCCTCTCTGTGAGTATCCCCCTTGAAGGGGGAAGCAGCCATGTTCCCAGGGGTTCAGGGCAGAGTGGGCAGGCAGGAGGTGAGCCAAGAGGCACAGCTCCTGGCCTGAAAGGAGCAGGTTTTCTCTGGGAGCACCTAACATCGGTGGTTGGAGAGGCTGGGGGCTTGGTCCCCTGTGCCCTTGATAGCTCCACCATGCCACAGCCTCAGCCACAGTCTCTGCCACCAGGAGCCCTCCTGGCACAGACCCTCCTGGCACTGTCTGTCGACTCTGTCACTGCTTGGGATGCTTTTCCCACTGCCCCCTTAGCCTCCCAGAGCTTTACTGCTGCCACTGGCTCCCTCTCACTCCCATCACTCAGGCCACCCACTCCCAGCTATTTCAGGGCAACAAAATCCAGCTGTAAATCCCCCTCCCAGCAGCTCCACTCTCCTCAGCATCCCACTTCTGAGCTCCCAGGGCTGCACTGAAAAACTCCATCTCCTCTCCCACCTCTTTCTTTCGCCTGTCGCTCTCCCGGTGCCTCGTGCCCATCCAGCGAGTGCCGTGGTCAGGAACATCCCACCAGCCCCAGGGCACCACATCCCCACCACTGGCATCTGGGCAGTGTCCTGTGCAGACCAGCTTGCACCCTGCAGTTCCCAGCCCCAGGGCCCTGCCTGGGAAGAGGCTCTGGCACGTGGCACCCCGCAGTCAGCTCCCTCCACATTTTCAGACCAACCTAGGACACCCCATGGCCACTGCCACCCCCTTGGTGGTCTTTGGCCACCAGTGCAGAGCTGGGCTCACTCAGCCCCCCAGGACATTGGGCTGCACCCAGGGGACACAGCCAGCTCTGGGGGAAGGCACAGTGCAGGGATCGCCCCTTTAGCCATTTCTCTAGCTGTCAGAGGCTGCATCCCTCCGGGCTTTAGGCAGCCAGGGTGATGGGCAGGAGGACCAAGGCCAGCTTTCCTGCCCCCTACAGCTGGAAAGGTCCTCCAGCATGGCAGTTCCAGCGGATGGGATGGTGAAGGGCAGGGCTGGATGGGCCCAGGAGGGCTGGGGAACAGCCTTGCACCTCTCAGGGTGGGAAGGGGTGTCTGTGTGGGTGGGGTGTCACCCCCAACCCCTCTCGGCGAGGGCAGAGTTACACCCCAGAGAGAGCAGCGGGCTCTGGTGTGCCTCGGGGACATGCAGGGCACATGCCAAGGCTGGGCACAGGCAGAGAGGAGCGGGGTGCACGGCAGGCACATGCAGCTGATATTTACAATGCCATCGCAGCCTCCGCCGAGGCAGTACAATCCGCCACTGGGTGCCAGAATAGTCTGTCAGGAGAACGAGAGAGTCAGCACAAGTGAGGCAGGAAGGACAGGGAGGGAGGGGTGGTCACACAAGAAGATGACACGGACACAGAAGAGAGAGTAAGGTGGAAATTGGAGAGGAGGGGCACAGTAAAGGGCAGGCAGAGCCCCTCCATCCCTTGGGGCCGGGGACAAGGTGATGTGACTGCTGACAGGCAGAGCAGCATCCGGGCGAGCGAGGAAACCACAGACCGTGAGGGGCTGCCCCACCGCCGTGCCCTGCTGTGGCACACCCTCCAAGGGGCAGGGCTGTGCCCAGGACAGCCGGGCCAAACCTCAGGAATTCTGCTGCCTCCCATGGTCAGGCCCAGGGATCGGGAGGCAGCTGAGCTCCTCTGCAGCAAACCGGGCTGCTCCCGGCTTGGCAGCTTGGACACCCAGGTGAAACTGGGGCAGGTTTGCCACCCAGACTGGCAGTCCCAGGGGTGGGCAGCAGGAAAACCCCCTGAGGCTCCTCAAAGCCAGCCGGAGACACGCTCCTCTCTGCAGAGAGCCTGCGATACTCTGGGGCAGGGGGACCCAACACCAACCCCTGACTCTTGGTGGGGTGGTCCAGCCCCTGTGCCCCTGCCCAACCCAGGCTCATTCCTGGGGTCCCAGCCAGCACCCGGGGGGTGGGTAGGTTGTGGGGGTTGGCCCTTGCCAGGGGCTGAGCTTCCAGGGCAGTGACAGGAGCAACACAGCAGCGGGAGCACTCCAGTCTCCCACATTTCAGAGGCTGGGGTAGCACTGCCTGGGGGCCCCCATCCCTGCTTCCCTCAGACCTCCCAATAGCCCCGGGATCTGGGGACCTCAGACAGGGACTGGGGAGGGGAGGGGATGTCCCCAAAACAGACCCTGTCTTGAGGAGGAGAGGGAGAGGAGAGGAGAGGGAGAGGAGAGGGA
>VZTI01003492.1:24799-63594 GCA_013397865.1 Struthidea cinerea
TGATGCAATGGCTGCAAACAGCTCCTGGGGAGGAGAGGTGACAGACCCACCGTGTCCTGACCTCTTAGCAGGAAGGAGGCTTATCAGAAGGGAAGGTGAGGTTGCCCCCACCCCCTCTCTCCATGCCTCCTAATCCCAACCCCCTGCACATCACCAGATGGCTGAGAAACACTTGGCAGTGCTGAGGGAGATGTGGGAAATGAAAAGACAGCACATTGGGAAAGGTAAGGCGGAGCAGGGCTGGCTGTGCCAGAGGTCCCTGAAGATCTTGGGGGGCTGGGGAAGGAGACCAGTGCTCTTAGTGCTCCTGCACACAGACACGGCGGAAAGGACCTAGGAAGCTCAGGCCACATAGAACATTCCCAAAATTCTGCCTGGCCTTCTGCACAGCCCTGCTGCTGTCAACAGTGCTGCAGCACACAGAGCACAGTACCTGGCTCAGTCCCTGCCAGCCCAGTCAGGGCACCAGACCCCTCCCAGTGCCTGTGATCTGTGTCCTGGGCATCCCCACAGACGCTCAGCCAAGGACAGCAGGATTTTGGTGTCCGTGCCAAGTGGTCTCTTGCTCCAGAGGGACTGAAAACCACTGCCCAGCCCAGGGCCTGGAGCACCCCTTGAACTTCAGCTCTGAGTGACAGCAGGCTGGGGAAGGAGGCCTGATAGGAAGGAAACCAAGTCACAGGTGCAGAGAGCTGGTGGGCAAGGATGAGGAGGAGCTGCTGACAGATGGAAGCTGTTGGCACTGGCATGAAATCTGGGAGCCCATGAAGTCTGAGAAGCCCAGAGGATGGCTGTCCTGATGGGCAGGACTGTGCAGAGAGGGACACAGGGCTCTCACAGGAGAGGAAGGTGGATAGCTTTTGCTCATCCCAGCTCTGTGTCCAGGCCTGGACCACCCTACAGAGAAGAAGGTGACTGCTCCCAAGGGTCTCTGAAAACCTCACCTTCCTGCACAGAGGACATCTGAAGGTGACCCTGTGCAGGGGTGGCAGAGGCAGCAGCAGTGCCAGACCCAAGCCCTGCCCCTTTGAGGAGGCACTGCCAAGTCACTGGAGAGGGTTAATGCATCATCTACCCCATTCCACAGCTGCTCCTGGAGCTTCCATCAGGCCTGCTGGACGAAACACACACCTCCCACAGCAGGGGGGCATTTTCAGGGCCAGACGAAGGTGTGATGTCCCCGTGCTGTGCAAGGCAGGGCCTTGCTGGCTTCCTAGCACTGCTTTGAAAATGCTCCCGGCAGAGCACTCGCCACACAGGCACTGCCTGAGGCTCCAGCCCCATGGGTTACACGGTGCAGAGCTCCTGCAGGGATGTCTGCAGCTCACACGGGCACACAAACACCACCGCTGTGTGTATGTGTACGGGCTGCCCTGTAAAGGGACACACACAAAGCAAATGTCCTGAAATCTGACGTGTCTGATCGTTCCCATGGGCCAGCAGAGTCCCGTGGGGCCAGCGAGCTGTGGGAGCCCTTTTACTCCCACCTGCACTGATCTGAGGCTGATGTGTGGATGCCAGTCCAGGCATGCCCAGGGTGAGCGGGGCAGGGGCTGGCACACAGCCTGCTGCCTACGGGCTTGTCCTGAGCGACCGCCTTCCGCAGGACTGCAGCGCCTACAGATTCGGGGGACCAGAGGGGAGGGGCAGTGTGCCATGCTTGGGCAGTTGGGGATGTTCGAACAGAGCTTCAATGCTCCGAGGGCCACAGCTGTGCTCTCCATGCACTCATGCCATGTGCTGATCCTGGCTTGTCCCTCCTCAGAACCGAGCAGAGCAGGGAGGGAGGAGAGGACACCACCCCCCTGCAGAGCTGCAGAGCTGGACACCATCCCAGCACTGCTGCCTCGCCCCAGGGCAGGTGCTACAGTGCAGCCTTGGGTGGGGACACCGCCGTGCCCGAGCCCCCCGCACTTACGTCAATCTCGCTGAGGATGACATCGATGATGCTGCCAATCACTATGAGGAAGTCAAAGACATTCCAGGGGTCTCCGAAGTAGCCCTGTCAGGGAGGAGCCAGAGAAGAGTGAACATGCAAGGGTGTGAGTCAAGGAGGAGACAGATGCTGTAGCCCAGAGGAAGGGGTATGGAAGGTTCCTCAGTGACTGTGACCCTCAGAAGAAGGGATGGTGGCCAGACCTGGCACGCTCTGCTCGGTTATTTGGTCCTGTCTTGCAGTGGAGGGGAATGAGGAGGAGGATCAGGATGGCTAAAGCTGACCCCACCAGTGACCCTGAAGATGGGAATAACGGCCAGCTGGACTGGGTGGGATTTGGCTAGCAAGGGTAGCCCTGACAAGCAGCAGTCCTCCCAGAAACTCCAAGGTCCTGCGCAAGGGGGTGCCTAAAGGTCTAGCAAGGAGAAGTTCTCTGGAGCTGCAGGGCTAGGGGTGCTTGTCCTCAAGAGATGCCAAACACAGGACAAATGGACCCCCTGGCCTGGCCTGCTTTCCAGGCCCATCATGCTCTTCTCTCACCTTGACTTTAAAGGCCATGAGCTTGAGGACCATCTCCAGGGTGAAGAGGATGGTGAAGGCCACGTTGAGGATGTCTGAGATGTGGTTCATTTCTGCAGACTGGTTGTAATGCTGAGGATAAGGCAGAAGGAGCCATCAGCTGATGGCAGATCCAGCCTCCATTGTGAGCTCAGAGGTGTGCGCTGGATGCAGATCCCCCTCCCACAGTCAGGCCTATGGCTCAGCAAAAAGGAGTTTTCCCCCCTGCAGCCCCTTCTCTGGGGTCCCCACATCCCACTGATGCCATGATGATTTTTTGCCTTTTCTTTTAAACCCCTTTTATACCTTTTTACAACTTCTGTATTCTTAGTGCTTTTGCCGACATTCTTGGACTCGTTTGTCAAGCCAGGAGACTCCACATGTTAGAGGTTCTGTAGTCAGGGATCAGTGTGCCCAGACACCAAGGTCCTCTCGGGAACACATTTTGTAAACTGAGATAGAACCATCCAGGGGAAGGTTCCTTGGGGAGGGGGGCTCACTCCAGCCACCCATTGGAGAATTTTTGATAGATATGCTAATTAGTAAGACCTATAATGTGATACCAGATCTTTTGGGGGGTGGGCATTGCAGGGGGCATGGAGGTGCATTCGACCTGGACGTGGTGCACCCAAGGATCCTTAAAATAAATACCAAGGTAAAATCCCTTTTTCCCTTCTAACCGTGTTTGACTCTTGATTTTAAGACCAGGAAAAGGCACCCCCACCAGTCCCTTTTGCCCCTATCATACCATAAGCAAATACCTCCCATCAGGAGGCTCCCTTGGGGATCACCAGGCTGAGCCAGCCTGTGAACTTCCAGACACCCCTCCACCACCCCCGTGCCCTTACCTGCATGCCCAGGCAGATGGTGTTCAGCAGGATCAGGAAGAACATGAGGTACTCGAAGTAGGAGGAGGTGACCACGTACCAGATCTGGTACTGGTAGGGGTTCTTGGGGATGTAGCGGCGCAGCGGGCGAGCCTTCAGCGCGTACTGCACGCACTGGCGCTGGGGAGGGAGGGAGGGAGGGAGGGCAGCTGTGATCCCACTGCAGGGCACACACTCAGCACCACCAGCAGTGCTGCACACCCCCCAGAACCAGGCTGGATCGCCCTTCTCTGCCAGCCCTGCCACATGGGCCAGCTACAGCAGCGGGGCACGCAACCACTGTGCTTCCTGCAAAAACACCCCAGAGCACCTGTGGCAGCCAGTGAACATACCTTTATGGTAAGGCTTTTCCTAGGGTGCATGGTTCGGTTAAATTAATCTATTCCAGTTTGAATTCCCCGGTTGGCTGCTGGACTTGGCCCCCTCGCCATTCCCCCGGGGCTCTCCCATTGGTGCCCGCTCCCTGATCCTGCCTTTTCCCCAGCCCCGGGAAAAGCCCTAAGTTAGCCATGTCCCTGATCCTGCCTTCTCCCCGGCCCCGGGAAAAGCCCTAAGTTAGCCATTGTTCTGGTATTTGCCCCTGCGACCCTCGACAGTGAAGATGCAATAAACTCTCCTGCCGAAATGGAAGCAAATGCCCTTCCTGACTCTTTGCTACTGACTTAATACTGAACCAGCCCAGGCTTCTGTGGGAGCATGCGGGACCCCACGGAGCCAGGCAGGGACGGTATTAAGCACCCACATGGGACAAGTTTCCGAAGTCATCTTTCGCCTCCAAAGACGGCCATGCTGCCCTTGGCCTGACCCCTCCAGCCCAGAGCCTGCCTGCTTACCCCAGCATCTCCCCAGGGTATCTCAGGACCAGCTTAGAGCACCCTGAAGACATCATGTGAACCAGGCGTGAAGGGGGTACTGAGATGGCTGCACAGGCCGGTCCCTCCCCAGCAGCCCAGGGCCATCTCTGCTGGGTTTCTGGGTTCACACCCCCCTGGCACCCCCAGCTCGAGCCGCCCCTGCTGCCTCAGCACAGGGACGTGACAGCACTCCCGGGCCAGCAGCCAGCCCTGTCCAATGTCCTCCCCAGCGTGTCCCACATCCTCTGCCAAGGCCTCTGCTGCTTCAGCCTTGCTGTCCCCAGCCAGAAGGACGGCATGACAGCATCACAGAAGGGCTGCCAGCGGAAGGTACCTCTGGAGCTGACCTAGTCACAGCTTCCTGCCCAAAGCAGGGCCAACTGCAGCATGCTGCCCAGGACTGTTGGCTTTTGAATAGCTCCAAAGATGGAGGCTTCACAGCCTCTCTGGGCAACCTGTTCCAGTGCTTGACCACCATCACCATTGAAAAAAGGGCTTTTTTAATGTTTAAATGGAATTTCTTGTTTTCTTCAGTTGGTGTCCATTGCACTTTTTCCTGTCACTGGGCACAACTGAAAAGAGCCCGGCTCAGTCTCCTCTGTACCTTCCCATTGGTGTTTACACCCATAGGTCAGATTCCTGTGAGCCTTCTCAACACCAGACTTGACTCCCAGACCCTCCTTAGATGCTCCAGACCCTCCATCACCTCGGTGGCCCTTTGCTGGACTCACTCCCATACATCTATGTTGCTTTTGTGCTGGAGAGCCCAGAACTGGGCACAACCCTCTGTTCCAGCTCACTCTGGACACCCTACCTGCCCAGGGAGGCCCACTCCCTGTTTCTGGTGCCCTCTGCCCTTCCCTCAGAAGGCTTGTTTTGTGCTAGACATGGGTCCAGCTGGCCCTGCCCCAGCAGCAAACACACCTGGGGCAGGTGCAACTCATCTGTGTCAGCAGTGCCACCACAAAGAGGGCTGATCCAAACCAGCCAGCCCCAGCAGTGCCAGACCCAGGGCTGGTCCTCCTTGTCCTGTGAAGGCAGCCCCATTACCTGGTTCTTGTCCAGCTCACAGTTCTTGTACTCATTCTCCCCTTGCTCCTGGAAGGTGACGATGACGAAGCCCACAAAGATGTTCATCATGAAGAAGGCAATGAGGATGATGTAGATGATGAAGAACATTGCAATCTCCACCCGGTAGTTGTAGATAGGGCCTGTGTCCTCAGCATTGGTGTCAATGGCCCTGTACAGCAGCCTACAGGAAGGAAATCAAGGCAACAGAACTCCTAAGTAGGTGGGAAAGGCTACGTCTCCTCTTGAAGGTTATGGAGAGCTTTGGGGACATCCAGCAGCGGTGGGACAGGGCTGCTTGGGTAACCTTGCCAACTCCACAGCCACTGCCAGGGTGACTGGTCCTGCTTCTCAGCCTGGATAGCTCTCCTTTCCCTACCCTGGCCACGGCCCATGGCAGTGCCCTGCTCCCAGCACAGACCTTCCCTCAGCACAGACTCACTCTGGCCAGCCCTCGAAGGTGGAGACTGTGAAAAGTGACATCATGGCTGAGAAGACGTTGTTGAAGTGGAAGTCGCTGTGCACCCAGACCCGATCCTGGACCTCAATCTGCGTGGGGTCCGCGTCCACGTAGTTGATGAACTGACCCCTGCAGCAGAAGGGACACAGTGCTCACCGGCAGGGCCCCCCTCAGCCCACGGGCTGCAGCACTGGCCTGGGCCTCCTCGGCCCCTGGGACGGGAGGACAGCCCTGTGCTTGTTCCCAGTTTACCCCAGGGTGAGGGAGAACACGACAACTCCTCAAGTCCGCTCTTTGGATGCAACATTCCCACGCAGGAACACAAGCATCCCCCACCACATCCCCCCCAGCTCCCACCCCTGGCCCCTGCCCACCTGGGAGCTGCAGAGCGCTCTTACCTGCACTCCTTCTCCGTCAGCTTGGATGGGTCTGTGCACCCGTAGAACTTGCCCTGCATTCAACAGAGGCCAGAAGTGGCCATGGCGTTGCTTTGACTTCAGAAGCCCTGGGGAGCTTTGACTTTCTCCCAGCCCTCAGCCAGTTCCTCCCCCATCCTGGCCCACTGTGGATGCTGAAAAGCTCTGGTAGAGAAATCTTTCGGCTTTCTGCAGCGTTCTGGGAGACCTTTGCAGTTCTCACAGAGGCCATGAAAACACTGCTATGGGTTTTGTAAACTAACTCTGTATCTTGCACCTGGGTTTGTTATGCAGGATTGTTATGGTTCTGGCCTTCTGATATTTTGGAATAAGTGTCTTAGAGCTTGACCAATCCCCTCAAGGGGTGGGTGGCCGAGCACCCAACTGTCTTATGCCATTCAACACACTCTTTGCGAACCCTGTTATAAAAAGATTAATTAATTAATGAATAAAGATCAGAACTGCTTTCCTTCTGAACTTGTCGTGCCATTCCTTGCTGTCAGTGCCGCTCACAGTGACAGCCCACCACCACCACTGGCCTCCCCAGTGTGCCTGCCAACACAGCCCAGTCCACAAGGGCTTTTCAGGAGTCATGGCAGACCTGGGGTCAATCCCAGGCCAAGATCAAGAAACACTGCCCGGTGATGGGAACAAACCTCCCACGGCCCTGAGCTGAGGCCTGCCTGGCTCACCCTATCTGGGGGTCAACTATTTGGAAGATAGGGAAGAAAGCAGTGACCAGAGAATTTACTAAAATCTACAGTATGCTGACAGGTCTGCTCAGTCTGCTGGGTGTCCTGAAAGCTCTTCCCACATCAGCTCGGCATTTGAGCTCAGTTATTAGAACAAAACTGAGCTCAGCCAGGGCCAGCTCTGCCTTAGAGCAGCCGAAGCCCACAGAGCAGGAGTGGTGCCGTGAGAAAGGAAACCCTTCACAATCAAAGCACAGAGGGAATCAGTCAGAAGCGCCAGCTGCCTTAGAAAGAGGAAACTGAGGCACGAAGTGAGGTGAGGCAGTTGGCCCCTTTACAGGTGCAGGACCTGAGAGTCCCCTGGGTGCTTCCTGCCCTCCTCCCACTGCCAGGGCTGGAGCAGGCGGGTCCCCTCGCAGAGCACAGAGACCCCAGCACGGGCAGACACCATCCCCAAGGTGATGTCCAGCACAGCCTGGCCAGGATGTGCTGGAACAGAAGGTCCCTCCTGCCCACCCGAGGCACCGCTCACCTTGAACAGCTGAACTCCGATGCAGGCAAACATGAACTGCAGCAACGTCGTGACAACCACAATGTTCCCAATGGTCTTGATGGCCACGAACACGCACTGCACCACATGCTGCAGAGGTGAAGGACAGTGCAGGTGTGACCACCTTTGGGGCAAGCCCCTGCTCTGTGTCCCACACCCTCCCACTCCAGGAAGAATGGGAGCCTGCCAAGAGCACAGGGAGTGGGCAGACCCTTCACAAAGGGGTGGAGGGAATGAGGAACAGGGCACGACGCCTGCCACGTACCCTCCTGGTAGGACTGCCATGGGAGGAGGTCCCCCCGTCCCAGCCTCTCGCTTACCTTCAGCCCCTTGGCCCTGTTAATGGCTCGCAGAGGCCTCAGCACCCTCAGCACCCGGAGGATCTTCACCACAGAGATGGTACTGGACCTGGGGAGGCAGGCACAGCTGAGATGAGGCCACTTCCCTGGCCAGGCCAGGCCCCACCGAGCAGCCACGGAGGGCAGGCTGGGGCCAGCAGTGAGGGACGAGGGATGGCAGAGACACGGGGATGTCACGGCCATCATCCCACATGAGGCCACGTAACACTGGCCGCTGGGGAAAGGAGATCCAAACTGGATTTCTACCCATAGACCTCTGACACTCAAGGAGTGTCCTTTGACCTCCTTGACCTTTGACACTCAAGGAGTTTGCGGGCAGTTGTCCATGTCCCCTGAACATGACCTTACGGACACATGGGCAGCCACTGGGCCAGCTGCTCCTCCTCCACCCACCATCCCCAGCTGCCCCAGCAGCCGGAAGGGACCAGTGCCCACTCTGTGGCACATGGAGGTGCTTACTCGATTCCCATGGAGATGAGGGAGACAGCGACCACCAGCAAGTCAAGGATATTGAAGGAGTTCCTGCAGAAGGAGCCTTTGTGCAGGAAAGCGCCGTAGGTTGTCATCTGGGGAGCAGAAGGAGTCAGGAAAGAGGCCAGGCAGGGCTCAGGGGCATGGTCCCTCCACAGGGGGAAGGGTGGACAAGGCACAAGGGACTTCTCCCAGCTCCATGGCCTGGGGACCCTGGCCTGCTCAGGCCTCTGCAGCCAGGCAGGAAGTTGACTTCAGGTGAAAATCCTCTCTGCAGCACTGGCTGGAGACAAAATTCTCCCAGTCAGCCAGCAAATTAAAGAAGAAAATAGTAAAGACTCTTGGAGTGGAACAACATGTTGGCAGCAGCTTGGATTGTGACTTTTGTCCACAGGTTTTCACTACTTTCTCTCTTTTTCTTAATGGCACATCAGAATGAAAGTGCTGGTGCCATGGCTGATGTGTCCCCGTGTCACAGCACAGCTGACTTAGCTGCCTGACCCCGCTGCAGAGGACACATGGCCTCTGGGACAGGTCATGCACCACCCAGAGTGCATGAAGGAACTCTCGGGGAGGATCAGCTGGCAGCTCCTCCTCGCTGAGACCTTCAGGAGCATGAATGCCTAAAGAGTGTGTGCTGGGGTGCACCATGTGCTGGAAGAGAGATCGGCCCTGAGGATCAGAGAGAGGGGCTCTGTCCTGGGCCCGGAGGTGACCCTGGGAGAGCATCCAGGTCACCGGGGATGGACTGAGAGAGGATTGTGTGTTTATGGACAGACTGGGCCTGTGAGAAGTGTTCATTGGAGTTTGTGGCCTTATAGGGCATTGTTTGCCTGTTACCATAACAGGTGAAATCTGTGCAATGCCCCAGGTGATTGGGGGACACTGTGGGGAACATCTTTCCTGTTTATAGGATGTGATATCCTGTTGGGTGCTGGGATTTAGGGAATTCTGACTGCGCAATAAACGGCCTTTGCCACTCTCCATCTGATGAGCGAGGTCCTTGCCCAGCGTCATTACTGCCAAAAGTGTGAGTGTCCATGGCCATAACAGCCTAGACCTGTGTGCTAGGCCATGCTCATGGCAGGACCATGGGGCGCAGGACTCACCTTCAAGACAATTTCGACTGTGAAGACAGAGGTGAAACCGATGTCAAAGTATCCGAGAATCTGGGGACAGAGACACCAGTACTGGATGAGATTTGGTGACATGGGAAATGCTTCAGTGTGCTCAAACATCCTGGAATTGTCCACTCTGTGGACTGGGGAGCCCATCCAGCTCAACAGAGTCTCTAAACCCAGTACCAAGAAGACTCCTGAACTTCCCCCAGCTTTGCTGATTTTCTCCAGTGCATGATCCAACCTGCAGCTGGGACAAAGCTCTCCCTTTCCAGGGGAGTTAGGCTTGACCTGAATCACCTGAAAGCATCTGATCCCCAAAAACCCCAAGTGCCCTGGGAGGCTGTCTCACGTGAGACCCCCCAGTCCCTGCCAGACCCATTGGTGCCTTGCAGGACAGGAGCCGTGGCTCCCACCGCCGCATGCCAGCAGCATCCGAGGGCACTGCACACACCAAGGATCCAGTTTGCCACCTCACAGGACGTCTCTCTCCCCAGTAAGGCACCACAGTTTCAAACCAAAATAATCCTGCACACCCTGTCCGGTGGATCTCTTCCCCCAGAAGTAAACTGAGACACGGAGCAGTAAAACCCTGTCCCAGCTGCACCCTGGATGGAAAGCACATCCAGCCTCTCCTGCCAGAGGCACTGCCCTCCCAGGGGCAGGGCTGGACTCCCAGGCTAGGCAAAGCATCTGGCAAGTAAGCCCCTGCTTGCTGGGGAGCTGGGAGTCTCCATGAGGTCTCCCCCACCCATCCCAACCCTCTCCATCTCCGCGGGCACCTTGTTGCGGAAGGACTCGGCCCGGATGGGATCCTCAGCTGCCAGGGAAATGCTGCTGAGCAGGATGAAGAGCAGGATGAAGTTGGTGAACCAGGTGGCATTAACAGTCCTGTGGCACAGGACCCGAAACCTGCCAGGGACAGAAATGCCTTGAGATGCTGCAAGGGGCCAAAGGGACATCGGACAGGGTCATGGCAGCCTGGCAGAGGGTTAAACCCTGAGGACAGGAGGGCCCTAGGCATGGAAAGATGTCTGTGAGCTGGTTCCCTTCACTTGGTGCCAGAGGCACCTGGGCCATGCCTGGCCCTACAGGGCAGGGACAAGGGGCAGTGCCTACTTGTTAGTTGGGCTGAAGATGAAGAAGGAGCTGGCTTCAGGCATGGGCACGGCCTTCTCCTTCAGCTGTAGCTCTGCAAGGGGACGTGGCCGAGGACTCAGGGGGATTTCAGGCTCATCTTCCTCATCATCACCTGCAGGGTGACCACGAGAAAGGAAAAGAAAAGAATTGTCCAGAGCGGGAGAGAGAACACGACCTTACGGACAATCTTCCGATCCCATGATCCTGATCTGGCATGCGAGCCAGAGGGACCTCACTTCCCCAAGGCTGGTGAAAGGTCACCACATCCTTTGCTCCTCACACACCATCCCTCTGCAGTGCCTCCTCAGCCTTCCTGCTGCCCTGCCAGGGACAAGTCTTACCTGGGAAGTCCGCAGAAGGGTAGGGGTCTTTGATCTCGTTGACATTGGATTCAAATTCGTCCACTTTCAACTGAAACAAGGGAGAGACAGAGAGGAGGATGTGCAGCTGCATGTGCCAGCTGGCCAGACCCTCTCATCCTGGAAGCCATGTGGGACAAGCAGCATCTCTGCATTTGGCCCACAGAGCACCAAGCACATGGAGTGCTGGTCCAGGCTGGAGCCGGGTGAGGGGATGCTGCAATCAGAGCAAAGAGGATGGGAAATGGGAACGTGTGCTGGGCAAGTGTGGATGCTGAAAAGCTTTCAGCATAGAAATTTTCCAGCTTTCTGCAGCATTCTGTGAGAATCCTGCTTCTCTCACGAAAGCTATGAAAAACAGTGCTACGGTTTTGTAAATGAATTCTCTCTATCTGCACCTGCAAGTTGTTATGCAGCTTTGTTATGATATTGACTAGAGAAATATTTTGAAATAGGTGTTGTAGGTTTCAGCCAACCAGCCTGGGAAGTGGATTGCTAAAGGACCAACGACCTCATGTCATCTAAGAATACTAAGATATAAAATGGGTCGGTATATCATTAAATAAATCCATCCATTCCACTGCCCCCTGAACTCGAATCTTCGTGTCGTGATTTCTCTCCGGCCGCGGTACAACAGCGACAGGCAAGAGCCTGGAGCCCTGCAAATATGCCAGGGGTGGAGAAAGATATGGAGCAACCCCTGTGTGAGTTTCTAAGGGCATCTCTGGAAAGTGGATAGGGAAGTAGCTGCTGGCCAGATGCTCCTCAGGGCAGCTCAGCACGCGGCCAGCACGGCTGAACAGAGGGGTTTGCACACGGGGGGTGCTGGGGTGGGCATAAGGGAGATCTGGAGTGCCGCTGACTTGCTGTGCTCCACTCCACACTGGTGTGCACCAGACCATCTCAGCCACTGACCGCTGGCAAGGAAATGGATTGGAGAAAAAGGATCCCCAGCAATGGAGCTGTCACTAGGCAATGTGTCCTGCCTGGGCCCAGCGAGCCCCCATCACCCACAGCACCCACCACCAGTGGATGCTACGGAGAGGAGTGATTCTGGTCAAGAGTCCAGACTCAGGCTGGCTCCAAGCCTTTGTCTATCCTGGCTGGTGGGAGAAGGAGCGTGGGCCCTCCCCAGGAGCTCTCCAAGGTTCACCTCCACCAGAACTGACCTTGGCTGTTGTGGGAATCCCTTCTCCCTTTGCTTTCTGCTCCAGTTTCTTTGCCAGCATCTGCTTCTCCTCTTCAGACTTCTCTGGGTAACCTCTAAGCAGAGAGGAGGGGAGAGCAGGAACTGAAGTCAGGGCAGGGGCCACAGGAAAGGTCATTCTGTCCCCTCACACTCAAGCACCTCGTTTGGGAGCTCCCACGGCCGGGGATGGCAGCGCTCACCTGGACATCTTCCGCCGTTTGCGCTCCTCTGCTTTGGCCTTCTGGGCTAAAGTCAGGCTCTCGGCCTCAGCCAGGTTATCGACCGCGATGGCCAGGAAAACATTGAGGAGGATATCTGGGAGAACAGTGCTAAGGACATGGACTTGGTTCCTGTCTGGAGGACGTGGCCAGAGCCATCCATGGTCTCCAGGGCGCCCTGAGAAACCCTCCTGGAGCTTAGCCCTTGTGATAACCCTGGCTGCTGATCCCTAACCAGCATCCATCCCTTGTGAGCACTGAGCTCTGAGCTGGCTGCCCTCTCTGGCTGAATCTCTGCCTGCCAGACATCCAGACCTGCTCCAGATGTGCTTTCCTCCAGCCTTCAGCCACCACCAGTGCAAGCCCTGAAGCCCGTGGTTTATTCCACTGCTGTTCAGACCCGAAAAGCTTAAGGCAAGCACTGAAACACTGAGGGGAGCCCCAGCTTCCCCCCTGCCCAGTCCTGTGCAGCTGGTGCTATGGGGCTGGGTGCAGGGGGCCCGGGCTGGGCTTTGCAGGCAGAGGATACAGTTCCCACAAACAAAGAGGATGATGAAGTAGATGCAGACCAGCATGCCAGGAAAGGATGGGCCCCCATAGGCCATGATCCCATCATACATGATTGAATTCCAATCCTCTCCGGTCAGGATCTGGGAGCAGAGCAGTAATAAAGACTCAAGAGCATCCACAGCAGAGCATGACAGAACCCCACAGACTGATCCTACCCGGCTCCAGCCCCAAACCTTCACAGCCCCTCCAGCCCCACGCTCAAATCCTCCTTTCTGCTCAGCCCTGAACCTGACTGCTCGTGACTCCAGTTGCATTTCCCTGTTCCTGTCTCAAAGCCACATCACCCCCACAAACCCACATCCCCCTGAGACCTAACTCCTGCCTGGAGACCCCCAGCCCCCCGCTGCCCTTCCCACAGCCCCAAACCTGGAAGACGCTGATGAGGGCCTGGGGAAAGTTGTCGAATGTGCTGCGCCGCACTTCCATGTCCTCGAAATCAAACATGCCCCCAAAGAGCTGCATGCCCAGCAGGGCAAAAACTATGATAAAGAGGAAGAGGAGGAGGAGCAGAGAGGCAATGGAGCGGACCGAGTTGAGCAGAGAGGCCACCAGGTTGCTCAAAGATGTCCAGTACCTGGGAAGAGGAGAGACAGGGGCATGTGGGAGGTGAAAGAGTGGGGAAGGCTGTGGGCATGACTAGGCAGGCACAGGGGACCTGGCCAAAAGGACCAAGGTGATGTGCCAGCAGCCCAACAAGGGGGACTCTGGACCCAGGCTGGGCTCTGGGACTGCTCCAGGCAGGCTCCAAGAGGAAGAAATGAAGCTGCAGACATGGTGTGACAAGCAAGATAACGCTGCTGCCTGCACAGGGCACCAGCGAGCAGGACGGGGAAGAGGGGTGAACACAGCGGGTTGGGGCCACAAAGAAGAGCTACGGGTCCTGGCCCAGAGCACCCCCATCCACAACAGCCTAGAACCCAGAGCTAGAGTGGGGCCTCAGCTCTGTCCTGCTCGCCACTCCCAGTAAACCATGTCCTGAAGACAAATCCCCAGCTTGGCCTTGTTCCTCCGCCCAGCAGCCACCAGCTCTGTTCCTGCTGCAGCCTCCCCTGGGGACAGGGCCAGTGATGTCCAGGAACTGTGGGTGATGCCCGGGCACTGTGAGCTGCCAGTACCCACAGCTCCCTCCCCAACCTGGTGATCTTGAAGATGCGGAGGAGCCGGATGCAGCGCAGCACAGAGATGCCCAGAGGGGACAAGGTGCCCAGCTCCACGAGGATGGTCTCCAGGATCCCCGAGCACACCACGAAGCAGTCGAAGCGGTTGAAGAGCGACATGAAGTACTGGCGCAGCCCCAGCGCGTACATCTTCAGCAGCATCTCGACCACAAAGAGGGTGAGCAGCAACCGGTTGGCATTGTCTGGGGTGGGAGATCCGGCCTGTCAGAGCAGGGGCCTCAATCCCAGCATGGCTGGGCAGGCAGGGAAGGGGGGCAGTGCTGCTCAGCCTCCTCTGGCCCACCCAGCCCTGAGCTGCTGCTTCTCGGGGAGCACACAGGAGGAAGATGAGGGTGATGTGCAACTGCATGCTTGTGTGTGTGAACACGCGGCTGCGCAGTGCCCCTGAGCCCTTGCAGGGTGGGCACGTGGGGTGTGTGTGTGCACGTGGGGCTGAGCTGTGTGTGTGTACACACCTGTGCTCCATGTGCCTCTGGCTGTGGGTGGGTGGGTGGATGTAGATGCTAAAAAGCTGGAAGCAGAGAAATTCTTCAGCCTTTTCTCAATATTCTGTGAGCAGACTGTCTTTCCTATGTAAACTATTTGAAACAAGGTCACAGTTCCATAAACTTCTTGCACCTGCAGGCTGTTTTGCAAGATTGTTATGGCTTTGACTATGAAAATATTTTGGAATAGGTATCTTAGGACTTGGCCAATCCTCTCAAGGGGTGGATGGCCGAGGAACCAATTACCTATTGC
This sequence comes from Struthidea cinerea, assembly GCA_013397865.1. Lineage (NCBI taxonomy): Eukaryota > Metazoa > Chordata > Aves > Passeriformes > Corcoracidae > Struthidea > Struthidea cinerea. Next base: position 39,561 of record VZTI01003492.1, read on the forward strand.
CACTCAACACACTTTTTGCGATCTATCCTATAAAGTAGTCAGAAAATTATTAAAGAAAAGCTTCGGCTTCCACTTGTTCATGAGCCTGGACTCTGTGGCGTTTTCTTTATGCGCCTCGGACGTAACAGTGACAGGTGGAGGTGCAGTCGGTGGGGCTGCACCCAAAAGTGTGCGTGGCTGCACTGCTCGAGTGTTCATGTGCAGAGGTGCCATGGGCACACTCTGTGTGTCACCAGGCAAGATCATGTCCCTAAGAGTACAGGGGCATGGTCAGTGTGAGTTGTGTGGCAACGAGGAGCACGCACACGCCGAGTGCAGGCTCTGTGTGCGTGTCCAGGAGCCCCTGTGCCGTGCCGCTGTGGCTGGGCACTCACAGGAGTTCACACAAGTCTCTGGGGCAGCAGGGTGTCCTGGACCCTCCTCCTCCCTTAGGCTCTTTGCTTACCTTGCACCCGAGTCAGCCAGTCTGGCTGTAAGTGGTGCTCAGAGGCGATGGAGAGGGTGTTCAGTGCCACCATCAGGATGACAAGCCAGTAGAAAAACTTGGACTTCACCACATCCCTGCACTTCCTACGAAACATTCGGTTCCAACGCCTCCACTGACGGCTGGAGAGATGGCAAAGGATCAGCAGAGCTGGCCAGACCCAGGTCCCCGGGCTGTGCCTGCAGGGCAAAGCCACCCCTGCTCCCTCTTCTGGGGGCCTTCCCTGAAAAGGGATGAGGAGCACAGCCTGCCCCTGGAACTCGGTGCATTCACTCAGGCACTGCAGGCCATTCACCCTCCTGGCTTAATTTTGGCCTCCAGCACCTCTGGCTGGGGGCTGCAGGCACAGCTCCTGAATTACACCCCGTGCTGCACAGGCCATGGGAGGATGCTTGGAGCCTGGTCCCACAGCAAAGGCATTGTTCACCTTGAAGAGCTTTTCGCCAGTAGCAGCCAAATTCCCTGTTTGCTGCCCCAATGTCTGCATCTTCCCCCAAGCACCACTCCCTGTCTCTCTGGCAGAAACTGGTGGCTGACCAGGAAAGCCTGGCCCAGTTGGGCCAGCAAGTGAGAGACCGTGGAAGCCCACGTGCAAGCAGACGGCTCAGCCAGAGCATGTTGGGGAAGATGAAACAGGAAAGCCTTATAAATATGATTGCCTGGCAAAAGATGCTGAGAATACGGAAACTATAAACCAGATTGAAATGAAGGCAAGCTTTGAGATACCAAGCCTTAGTTACTGAACAACTGGAAAACAATGGTATGGCCGGCAGAAGGTAATCCCCTTTGGATTGAACAATACCCTCTGCTTGCAGACAGGTCCAAGGGTCAGAGCAGACCCTACCAGCCTGGCAGAAGGGGTCCAAAGAGTAGTTTTTAGGGCATAAAATGTAACGCGGTATGGTAATTTAATGATTCTTACAGGCTGTATGTAAATGCTGTAGGATTTGTACCTTGTCCTAGATTGGTTAATAGAAATTAGAATATTCAGCACAGAAGAAGATTTATAGTATTGTAAACGAGAACCACTTCACTTCTGCACTTCTCTCTTCTCTTCTCCTCTCCTCTCTCGTGCACTTGCTCTCGTGTGCACCTCTTGCTCTCTCTTGCTTTCCTGCCCTGCTCCGAGCTGTGGCTGGCCGCTCCGAGCGGGGCCCCTGCAACCACGCCCGTCACAATAAACCTCATGCTCTAAGACCCATCTTCAGAGATCTCTCGTCTCCAGCCATCCCAACCGTCCAAACCGCCCAGAGATTCTACAAGAGCATACTTACAAGAAGAGAATCCACTTGTTCATGCCCTCAATTTCATACAGGCTCTCTGTCTCTGACCCTCCTTCATCCGATGCCATCATACCTAGAGGGAAGGACATTCACAGGCTTTTCTCGGAGCCCTTGGGAAGAACACGTGGGAGGGAACCTCTTCCAGAAGCACCCCAGGAAGAGCCTCCCCATCAGAAGGGAACTCAAACAATGCCATCCCGGGGGGTCAGCAACCAAAGTTTGGGCAGAAGGCTTTGAGGGTCAGGTGCAAACCAAGCACGAGGCACCAGGAATTCCTGCCCTGCAGGAAGAGCAGAGGCAGCCCAGAGATGGACAGCAGCAGGTACCCCAGCATGGAGGAAACTGGGGCCAGCTGGGATCTGAGCAAAGGCTGAACAGAACACGGGCCACAGCTCTGGAAGAGGCGTTTTGTCTGTCCCACTGTTTCCCAAGGCTCTCTGCACACATGCATCACTCAGCTTGAGGCATCTAAAGTGCTTTCACCAGGCAGGGGGGCACGGCAGACACTGTGGTAGAGCTCCCCAGGCTTTGATGAGCTTTTTTTAGATGCCTGTAAATCCATATCCTTCCCTGAGCCACTTCTAACCCCTTGAAATTGTCAAGTGATGGCAAGAAATTCATGCATCTGCTAGTGTGAGAGCTTGTGGCCCTGCACGGCAGCCCTGCGCAGCAGGCGCACGCTCCTCATGGCCTTCTAAGTGCCTCTTCCCAAAGGAGACTCAGGCCTTGCTTGGGGTCTGCAGATATTAAATACTGTGGTTGAGGTGGAGGTTTAGCACCAGGGATAAATTATTGCTAGTTTGGGTCAGATTCAACAAAATTATTCAGGAAATTTAAAAAAAAGGAGGAAGGAAACTGTTCTGCAGAAGCCAAAGCATTTTGTTTCGTGGGTTTTCAGGCAAAATGAGTCTTTGTGACTTCTTCAGAGATTCCCAGCTTGCCTGTGTGGGTGGCCAGCATTAGGAACCCAACCCCCACGCCAAGGGTCTGTGACCAAGCAGAGCTGGTACCTTCTCCCCTGGCCCGATGGCTGTCCATGACCTCTGCGTGGGTGATCCAGTCCATGTAGCCCTTCAGATCCTCCTCCAGCTGCTGCTTCTCCCGCAGCTTCTGGAACGTGCCCCGCGACTTGGCCTTCTCGCGCTCCTTGGTGAACTCGCTGGGACAAGGCAAGCAGCACGGACTCAGGGGACGGCGTGGGGGTCGGGGACCACAGCTCTGTGCCAGGCCAGGCCTCGTAGAAAGTCCTCAAGTACCCTGCCACCAGCGCTGCCCCCACACTGCTCCAGTGACTTCCCTCTCTCTTGGCCCACGATGCCAGGTCATGGGGCCCCCACCCGACTGGCAGGTAGGGCTCCTTCCCCACCACCGCTGCTCTTCGGGAGCTCCTCGCTGCAGGGTGCTGCAGCTGGACAGGCCACCTGACACCAGATGTTGGGAGCCCAGGGCAGTTCCCCAGTCCTGCTAAGCATCAGAGTGGGGTCTCACCCACCCTGGGGCCAAAAACGTGCCCCCAGCTCTCCATAGGGAGCAGGTGAGCTCACCACGTGGCAGGTAAACAGGACACTCTTTTCATGCTAACATGGAAAGGACAGGTCTGCCGAGGTCCTTGCCCACTCTTCCTGCTCTCTTTCAATTAATTTCTCTTCTCTCCTGGTGTCTGGCAGGACTGCAGACCTGCTGCCCAGCCATGCTGGTGTTGCCATGTGTTAGTAACAGGTCTCAGACACGGTAACAATAATTTTCCTGATCTCAAACATAATTTAGCTGTATTTGCAAAAATATTTCAGAACCTTTACCGTGCCAGCAACTTAATCTAGGATCAGATGACTGCAGTCCAGCTTGTCCTGCTGTTACAGCCAACTCTACGCAAGAGTCAGGTTCCTGTGGTTTAACAAGTTTTTTAACTTGTTTTAGTTATAGTAATACCCAATTTGTTTCAATGATGCAGTGACATGGTTCTTGTCATCCTAGAGGCCTAACAAATTCAAGTAATTAGGGTATAACCAACCCTGTGAACTAACAGAGATGATGAGTGTGATCCACTTGCACAAACGAGGATGGAAACATATAAAAAAGACCCTGACCCTACACAGACCTGAGGAGAAAAGCCCCCCTCACTTCCCAGGACAACACGTATTTCAAAGCAAGCAACAAAACTGGGATGGTAGCAGTCCCACAGCAATGCTTGGTAGGTTGAGTGTAACATCTCAGGTTTTAACTGCACCACTGGGGGAATTAACGCTAATTGAATCCGGCCTCGATTGTCATAACAGGCTGATGAGAGCTCATTGGTGTACTTGGACGAGGCTGTTGAAGCAGCAATTAGACTAACAATCATCCTCTTGGATCCCTTGCACTCATCAAAGATGTTCTCCTTAGGCTGGCCATGAGAAAACCCTGTGTGCTCACAGCAGGAGGGCAGCTGGAGGCACCAGTGGGGAGTGTCCAGACCCACAGCCGTGGAGTGACCACTGCTGCCCGCTCAGCTCCGTTTGCTGTGTGTGCTGGCAGAACACCCCACAGCCCGTGTGCTGCCAGGCTGGGCTTGCTGACAGCTGCTTGTGCCACAGGGAGATCTCTGTGTTGAGATGGGGATGCCGAAAAGCTTTGGTAGAGAAATCTTTCAGCTTTCTGCAGCGTTCTGGGAGAACTTTGCAGTTCTCACAGAGGCTATGAAAAACACTGCTATGGGTTTTGTAAACTAACTCTGTATCTTGCACCTGGGTTTGTTATGCAGGATTGTTATGGTTCTGGCCTTCTGATATTTTGGAATAAGTGTCTTAGAGCTTGACCAATCCCCTCAAGGGGTGGGTGGCCGAGCACCCAACTGTCTTATGCCGTTCAACACACTCTTTGCGATCCCTGTTATAAAAGATGAATGAATTAATTAATAAAGATCAGAACTGCTTTCCTTCTGAACTTGTCGTGCCATTCCTCGTCGTTAGTGCCGCTCACAGCGACATTGAGAGTTGAGCTAAAACGCCAGAAAGCCACGGACACTAACACAAAACGTAACTCACGGCTCAGTGTTTCTAAGCATGCAAAACGAAAAAAGGGGGAGGAATCAGAGAGGAAAAAGAACAGAACTTTTCCAGGCTTTTTTCTTGTATCGTTCAAACCAGTTAAAACTCCTCTGCTGGCAGAAAGGGTAGGGTGGCACTTACCCACTGAGCACCCCCAGCACCAGGTTGAGCACAAAGAAAGAGCCAAGTAAGATAAGGCTGACGAAGTAGATCCAGGGCCATTCATTCCCCATGGCATCATTTACCTGGCAAGGAGAGATGCAGGTGAAATATTCTGAAGGCACTGTCCGCTGTCTGTTTCCCCTTAGGGCCCCTCAACAGCCTCTGGGACCTTTGCCCCCTCCAAAGGGAGTGCTTGGGACAGTGGCACATAAACCTGGCTCCAAGCCCTGGCTGCCTAGAGCTCTGTGTCTGGTTTACAGCCAGACCCAAGCATTTTGGGAGCAGACTTAAACACCAGCCCCAAGCCTAAGCTTCAGCACGACTGACTCCCAAGGACTGCAAAACATGGGCTTTGCTGGAGGAGCATCCAGCAGTCATTGCTGTGCCTGGCCCACAGCCCTTCACGAAGGTGGGAGCTGGAGCAATCTCCTGTCCACCTGGAGAGCAAGGACAGCTTAGGCAGTGCTGGGGTGCACTGTGTGCTGGAAGAGAAATCGGCCCTGAGGATCAGAGAGAGGGGCTCTGTCCTGGGCCCGGAGGTGACCCTGGGAGTGCATCCAGGTCACCGGGGATGGACTGAGAGAGGATTGTGTGTTTATGGACAGACTGGGCCTGTGAGAAGTGTTCATTGGAGTTTGTGGCCTTATAGGGCATTGTTTGCCTGTTACCATAATAGGTGAAATCTGTGCAATGCCCCAGGTGATTCGGGGACACTGTGGTGAACATCTTTCCTGTTTATATGATGTGATATCCTGCTGGGTGCTGGGATTTAGGGAATTCTGACTGCGCAATAAACGGCTTTGCCTTTTCCATCTGATGAGCGAGGTCCTTGCCCATGCATCAGTACTGCAAGGCAGTGCCTGCAGGGACGCAGGGACATGACTGGTGTGTTATGGGATGTGCATCTCAGCAAGAAGGTTGGTGGGGGCAGGAAGTCTTTCACTGGCAGAGACTGAGCCCTGCCACAGGGTGCTGTCTCCAGGAGGGCATCCCCTGCCCTGAGCCAAGGCCAGCGTCACCTCCACCAAACTGGGCACAAAGTGCTGCAGCCTACCCAGTAGAGAACTTCAGTCCAGCCCTCCATGGTGATGCACTGGTAGACAGTGAGCATGGCAAAGCCGAAGTTATCGAAGTGGGTGATGCCGTCGTTGGGCCCTGGCCAGCCGCCGCGGCACTCGGTGCCGTTGATGGTGCAGTGTCGCCCGTGGCCGGAGCTGGTGCACGGGGCTGGCTTCTCTGATGCCACCGTGGCAATCACATCTGAGGAGCAAAGCCATGGTGTGAGCAGCAGGTCAGGCCAAACGCAGCAGCCCTCGCTTCCTCCCCTTCCAAATGGGGCCCCTTTCACCACCCCGCACGCGCAGCTGCGCGCTCTTTCACACATCCCTCAGCCCTGCCGCGCTCCCAGGCCTGATGCTGGCAAGGCCACGCTTTCTGCTGAACACAGAATCCCTGGGGTCCCACAGCAGCCACACAGCGATGCCCCTGCTGCATCCCCCCCACCACAGCTCCACCTGTCCCAAGGTAGTAGCAGGTCTTGTGCATCCGGCCCTTGAAGAGCTCCTGCCCGACGATGGCGTAGATGATGATCATGAAGAGGACCAGCAAGGCGATGTGGAGCAGGGGCACCATGGCCTTGATGATGGAGTTCAGGACGACCTGAAGGCCTGCACAAAGATGAAGGGAGAGGAGGTCAACCACATCCTAAACGGCTTTGGGTGCACCTCACATCCCTGCCAGCCCACTAACAAGCGACCTTTGAAATGCCCCTTGCCAAGGGAAGAGGGGCACGGGGCTGAAATCTCTGAAGCAGGAAATCCTTTCTTCCACCCACCATGAAAGCACGTGGAAGAGCACAACAGAGTCGGGCAGTGCTGAGGGCTGCTCCATGCCCCTCCCTTTGTCCTGGTGCTCTCATCCCGGCTGCATTCACAGCAGCTACGGAAGAACAAGATCCCTGCTCTGAGAAACTCGAGCGAGATCCTGGCCAAAGGTACTGACGCTGAGCCGTGGAGGCAGGCACGTGCGTGCCAACCTGCAGATCCCCAGGGCTGACAACTACCAGCTGGAGGAGCAAGCAAGAACCTGTGCCTCCTCTACACCTACTTTGTGCCTGGGCTCGATCCAGCAGCAACAAGAAACCTCTCCCATGGCTCCCCACCCTGGCCAGACCCAGAGGTCCCATCCAGCCACCAGCCCTTGCTGACAGCAGGGCACCCAGCACCCACTCGGCACTCCGGACACCAGGCGCAGGGGTCTCAGCACACGGAACGCTCGCAGGGCCTTCACGTCAAAGCCGCCTTTTCCCCCCGAAGGCCCTCCCTGCTTCACATTGACCTGCTCCAGGGTCATGGTGATGAGCCTGAAAGAGCCAGGGCACAGGGAGGGAAGGAGGAGAAGCAGAAGGAAGGACAAGGAAAAAGAGAAGGGCATGAGAATGGAGACCAAGAAATCTGAGCTAAGGATTCAGAGCTCTGCAGGCAGAAAAGCGAGGCCAGGACTGCCAGCTGTGCTCAGCCTCACCCAGGGGGCAGCTCTTGGCAAGTCCAGCTCCTGGGCACAGCTCCAGCGCTGACAGCCTGGGACCTCCCACCCCGTGTGCAAACCCCGGAGGACCCCCTGCCACCCCCTTTCTCCGGGGCAAGGAGACCTAGGAGGCATGATGGAGTCAAGACAGGAAGAAACAGGAGTTAAGAGAGCATCCCAGTGGATGTCAGAGCAGGAAAAGAGAGCCCATGGGAGAAGGCCATGAACTTAGTCAAAGAGTTGTCCCCAAACACATTGCAATCACTAGAAAAACCAGTCCCTGCCTGGCTGTGGAACAGGCCTGGCACAAGCTGAACAGCAGCAGCCTTCCCACTTTTCCTTACCCTAGAGTCACAATGGAAAAGTCGAGCACATTCCAGCCGTTCCGGAGATAGGCGTCCGTGTGGAAAAGAAAGCCGTAGGCAATTATCTTGAGCATCGCCTCGATGGCAAAGAAGATGAGGAAGGCGTATTCGATCTTCTCCTGGGGATTGCAAGGGCAAGCACGAGAGAATGCTTCATTAGACCAGACCGGCACCTCCCCTGGTGTCCTCACCATGCACCGTCACCCCACTGTGACTCTTGTGAACACTGAAAAGTGCTAGCAGAGAAATTTTCCAGCTTTCTGCAGCACTCTGTGAGAGCTCTGTTTCTCACAGAAACTATAACAAACAGTGCTACGATTTTGTAAGCAGAACTGTCTCTATCTTGCACCTGCAGCTGTTGTGTAATATTGTTATGGTATTGTCTGGGAAAATATTCTGGAAGGTTTCAGCCAACCGGTACGGGAGGCGGATGGTCGGTGACCAATGACCTCATGCCATGCTGGCGACCCAAGTTATATGAACTGATTTATAATTAAATAAATGAGTTACTATCGCTCCTGAACTTGTCGTGCCGTTCCTCACCGTTAGTGCCACTCACAGCGACAACTCTGGCTCAGCCCTTGCTGCCACCCCGTCTGTACCCCCCTGCACACCCCAACCAGCAACCTGGGGACAAGGGGCGGCATGCTGAGCCACCACACGCTGCTCTCTGGCCTGCAGCAGGGACCCCCATCCCTTTAATGTCCCCCTGCCACTCTCTGGCCTGCAGCAGGGACCCCCCCATCCCTTTAATGTCCCCCTGCCACTCTCTGGCCTGCAGCAGGGACCCCCCCATCCCTTTAATGTCCCCCTGCCACTCTCTGGCCTGCAGCAGGGACCCCCCCATCCCTTTAATGTCCCCCTGCCACTCTCTGGCCTGCAGCAGGGACCCCCCCATCCCTTTAATGTCCCCCTGCCACTCTCTGGCCTGCAGCAGGGACCCCCCCATCCCTTTAATGTCCCCCTGCCACTCTCTGGCCTGCAGCAGGGACCCCCCCATCCCTTTAATGTCCCCCTGCCACTCTCTGGCCTGCAGCAGGGACCCCCCCATCCCTTTAATGTCCCCCTGCCACTCTCTGGCCTGCAGCAGGGACCCCCCCATCCCTTTAATGTCCCCCTGCCACTCTCTGGCCTGCAGCAGGGACCCCCCCATCCCTTTAATGTCCCCCTGCCACTCTCTGGCCTGCAGCAGGGACCCCCCCATCCCTTTAATGTCCCCCTGCCACTCTCTGGCCTGCAGCAGGGACCCCCCCATCCCTTTAACGGCCCCTGCCAGGACCCTGCCCTGAGCCTATGGGTACCTGTTCCTACAAACTGCTCCAGCAAAGCCACCTAAAGGTGCCTGGCCCAGGGCCCTGCTCCTCTGTGCCTCTCCTCCCTGCTGCTCATCTCTCATTCCCCCACAGCGTTCCTCCTGCAGGCAGCACAGACCTCACCTTCTCATCCTCTCCAGCTGAGGGCTTGCTGGGTCTGTCCTGGAGACCCTGCACAGTCACTGGGGGACAAGCCAGCTGTATCACGCATTCCCTCTTGCCTGGGAGGATGAGGAGGTTCCCCGGGAATGGAGGCCTTGGGCCCAAGACCTCCTGCCTAATGCCAGACATTTGCCTGGCAAAGTGACCTGCTAGAAATGGGCCTGGGGCTCGCTGGGCAGAGGTGCTGCACCCCCTCCCAGGCAGGACCTGGCACCCGCCTGCAGGGGCCTGGCAGAGCCCTGCAGCTGCAGGGCCAGGATGGCTCATCTGTCCCTGGAGCACAGCCAAGAGCTGCCTGTGCCCAGCTGGCTCTGCCTGTCACTGCCATCCCTGCCCTTGCTGCCAATGTCCCTTCCAGACTGGGACTGAAAGCCTTCTGAAGCAGCCAGGTGGATGGGGCTTGCAGCACTGACGTGTGGGCAAGGACCTCGCTCATCAGATGGAAAATGCAAAGCCGTTCATTGCGCAGTCAGAATTCCCTAAATCCCAGCACCCAGCAGGATATCACATCCTATAAACAGGAAAGATGTTCCCCACAGTGTCCCCCAATCACCTGGGGCATGGCACAGATTTTACCTATGATGGTAACAGGCAAACAATGCTCTATAAGGCCACAAACTCCAATGAACACTTCTCACAGGCCCAGTCTGTCCATAAACACACAATCCTCTCTCAGTCCATCCCCGGTGACCTGGATGCACTCCCAGGGTCACCTCCGGGCCCAGGACAGAGCCCCTCTCTCTGATCCTCAGGGCCTGTCTCTCTTCCAGCACATGGTGCACTCCAGCACACACTCTTTAGGCATTCGTGCTCCTGAAGGTCTCAGCGAGGAGGAGCTGCCAGCTGATCCTCCCCGAGAGTTCCTTCATGCACTCTGGGTACCTGCGTCCCCTCCCTGCTGTGGGGGTGAGCCCAGGCCACGGGTGGCTTTTTGGGCTGTGATCAAGTACAGTACTGGCAATCAAACTCACAATGGAACGGCCTGAGCCAGGGCAAACGTAGTGCAGCCTCCAAAGACCAGCAGGAAGAAGCTGAAGGATATTTCATCCTGGCAGACTTCACACCAGGTCAGGGATCACACTGGTGCAGACCCCACTTCCTGTGCCCAGGCTGATTTGAGAAGGAGTCACCCAGTGCCTCCTCCAGCCCTGGTGCTGCCCAGGCTGCAGGTCAGCACAGGGGCAGCACTCACAGCCCAGTGGCCACCCCGTGCCCGAGCCACGAGGGCCACGCTGCACCCCTGTAGGTGCTAAAAAGCTAGAAGCAGAGAAATTCTTCAGCCTTTTCTCAATATTCTGTGAGCAGACTGTCTTTCCTATGTAAACTATTTTAAACAAGGTCACAGTTTCATAAACTTCTTGCACCTGCAGGCTGTTTTGCAAGATTGTGATGGCTTTGACTTTGAAAATATTTTGGAATCGGTATCTTAGGACTTGGCCAATCCTCTCAAGGGGTGGATGGCCGAGGAACCAATTACCTATTGCCACTCAACACACTTTTGCGATCTATCCTATAAAGTAGTCAGAAAATTATTAAAGAAAAGCTTCCACTTGTTCATGAGCCTGGACTCTGTGTCATTTTCTTTATGTGCCTCGGACGTAACAGCGACATCCTCTCAAGGTATCGCCTGGGGCCCTCTCCCAGGGAGCAGGGGAAGCAGGGTTTGAATGGAGTCTCCCAGCTGGGCAGAGTGGGGGATCGGGGGTGAGGGCACAGCCCGACCACAGCACGGGTGGAGAGCTACCCCTGCTAAACCCACCTGCAACAAGACCCCACAGCCCTCACACTGCCCCTTGGCTCCTCCAAACTGCCCCCAGCCCTCTGCCCTTCTCCGTGCCTGTTGCTCCTGTACCATCAGCCCTGCACCGCCCCCGAGCCTCCCAGTCCCAGCTGGGCCCTGTCGCTGATTTTAAGACCAGGAAGAGGCATCATTGGGGCCAGGGAATTCCTGTGTTTTTAAAGCCTGGACATAGCCTCAGGTGCAGTTCAGTGACAGGAATGTGGGCGTCTGATGCAGTTGCAGGAGTCCCAGCTGTTCATCTGCTCTGGAGAGCTGTGGTTACTTGTGAGTCCTGCATGATGTCTGTCACCCCAGGGCTGTGTCATGGGCATCTCCAGCAACTCAGGAACAGCTGCATTTGTTACCTACAGGGCCCTGCTCCCCTCCTCCCCCGCAGCTCCAGCCCACCCCAATTAAAACGTTTTTTGGAGGTGCAGCAGTGGGCTGACCAGGACACAGGCACGGAATGCCAGAACCAGGACCCGCAGGACAGGGAGCTGCCCTGCTCAAGTCTTTCTAAGCCCTTGGTAACATAAAACATCCGTAAAGGTGTTCCCCAGAGCCATCCTCTGCAAAACAGAGCAGCTCAGTGTCCTTCTCCTATTCCCTGAACGGAGGTGAACGAAACCCTGCAGATGAGAGACAGACAAAGGGACAGGACAGGTAATGTATGGGAATACATGTTGGGGTGCACCATGTGCTGGAAGAGAGACAGGCCCTGAGGATCAGAGAGAGGGGCTCTGTCCTGGGCCCGGAGGTGACCCTGGGAGTGCATCCAGGTCACCGGGGACGGACTGAGAGAGGATTGTGTGTTTATGGCCAGACTGGGCCTGTGAGAAGTGTTCATTGGAGTTTGTGGCCTTATAGGGCATTGTTTGCCTGTTACCATCATAGGTAAAATCTGTGCAATGCCGCAGGTGATTGGGGGACACTGTGGGGAACATCTGTCCTGTTTATATGATGTGATATCCTGTTGGGTGCTGGGATTTAGGGAATTCTGACTGCGCAATGAACGGCTTTGCATTTTCCATCTGATGAGCGAGGTCCTTGCCCACACATCAGTACTGCAAATCCATTTACAGCGATCTCACAGGATCCCCTTCCTTTGGAAAACAAGATGAAAACGAGGGCTGGAGCCAAGGAAGTCTCCCCTGAGCGGTGGGAAACCCTGGTGCCCGGCTTGGGAAGAGCACAGCGGAAGGCAGGCAGGGTTTGGGACTGCTGCAGACTACGGCCAGGACACTTCTGCTCTCCACAACGGCCTCTGTCACAGCACAGGAAGTAGTTGGGATGGGAAGAAGTGCAGGAAAGAATTTGGGAGAGTTTTTGAGTGGTTTGCACAGATTTTTTAGAGCGGGTAGTTGATCATCTCCAGAGGTCACTCCACCCCTAGCTGCTCTGCAATGCTGTGACTTCCCTGCCACATTCTCCGGCCACAGCTCCTCCTTTCCTACAAACGAGAGACACACCAGGGCTGCAGACACAGGAAGCAGGAAAGCCATAACCCCCCTACAGCAGCTCTGAGAGCACAGAGTGGACAGGTCCTACAAGCTGTTCTCCACTGCATCTCCCTTGCTGGCTATGCAGAGCTCCTCACTGCCTCACGTCACACCAGCTGTCCCACAACTGTTCCCATCTCTGTGAGACACCTTGGTGGCATCCCCAAGGGTTCTCCCTGGACTAGATGTCTTAGGTCTGCTGGGTTTGTAAAGGCTTTGGTGGGTGCTACCAGCTCAGTCACCAAAACCAGAAGGATTTGACTGCAGTATGAACAGGGGCTCAATGGTGCCCGTCAGACCCGGGGTATGGAGAGCCCAGCTGGAAGAACAGAAACCTCAAGAAGCTGCAGCCAACCCGGCCTTCTCCAGGGCTGGGAGCAGAGGGGCAGCAAGGTGCTTTCCAAGGAAGCCTTGCCGTGGAGCTGGGGACCACAGGGCATGAGGAGCACGCTGTGACAGAGCGGGGCAAAGAGGCTGTGGTGTCGTCAGTGGCACTCAGGATGAGTGAGCGGTGAGCTCTGGAGGGTGAGAGGAGAGGGGCCTGGCTCATCCACCTACCCAAAACCCCAGGGTGACCACAGAGGTGGCCAAGCCACAAGCTGGGCAGGGTGCCAGCCCTTGCCAGCGGCCCCAGGCCAGAGTGAGGGGAAGGAGGGAGGCAGGGGTGGCTCACACAGCTGCGTGTGCACCCCTGCAGGTGCCAGCACCGGGGCAGCGGCGGTTTCTGCAGCTCAGCCATCGAGTCTGTGTGTGCAGACACGCAGGGGTGTTGCCTGTTGTCACAGCTGCTGGAAGACTCCAGGAGATGCAGGGTGACCCCAAGCTCTAGGAAAGCCACGTGCAATCCTCCTGCAGCAAGGAACCCGTGCCAACCTCCAGGCACAGGCCCCAAGAGCTCCTCAAAACCAGCAATGGACCAGCAAACTCTGCTCAGGGACCGTGGGACACGAGTCAGCTGCCCAAATGCAGCTGTTCCTGAGTTGCTGGAGATGCCCATGACACAGCCCTGGGGTGACAGACATCATGCAGGACTCACAAGTAACCACAGCTCTCCAGAGCAGATGAACAGCTGGGACTCCTGCAACTGCATCAGACGCCCACATTCCTGTCACTGAACTGCACCTGAGGCTATGTCCAGGCTTTAAAAACACAGGAATTCCCTGGCCCCAATGATGCCTCTTCCTGGTCTTAAAATCAAGAGTCAAACACGGTTAGAAGGGAAAAACGGGTTTTACCTTGGTATTTATTTTAAGGATCCTTGGGTGCACCACATCCAGGTCGAATGCACCTCCATGCCCCCCGCAATGCCCACCTCCCAAAAGATCTGGTATCACATTATAGGTCTTACTAATTAGCATATCTATCAAAAATTCCCCAATGAGAGGCTTGAGTGAGCCCCCCCTCCCCAAGGAACCTTCCCCTGGATGGTTCTATCTTAGTTTACAAAATGTGTTCTGGAGAGGACCTTGGGGTCTGGGGCACACTGATCCCTGACTACAGAACCTCTAACATGTGGAGTCTCCTGGCTTGACAAACGAGTCCAAGAATGTCGGCAAAAGCACTAAGAATACAGAAGTTGTAAAAAGGCATACCAGGGGTTTAAAAGAAAAGGCAAAAAATCATCATGGCATCACCAGGGCTGAGACACAACCCAGAGTGGTGGGATTTTCAGCAGCATACCCCTTGACATCAGACATTCATTCTGCCTGAATAGCACCTAAAGCCATCACGCGTGACACAGCAGCGTGCCTGCACAGAGGCCTGTGCTACTTAAATTGTCTTCTTGACAGCCTGAGCTCCAGCTCTGTCCCCCACTCCCTGGGCCCTATGTCCTACCTGGTACTCCTGCAAAGCCCACAGGACTCAGGACAGCTGCTTTTTGGTGGCCTCCCTCCAAGCAGCCACCCTTGAGTCCCACTGGTGGGGAAAAACTTTAAACTGAAAAGAGAGTCAGCTTTAAAATGACAGAGAGTAGATTTAAATATTAGGAAAAAAAATGTTTCCTGTGAGGGTGGGGAGGCCCTGGCACAGGGTGCCCAGAGCAGCTGTGGCTGCCCCATCCCTTGGAAGTGTCCAAGGCCAGGATGGACAGGGCTTGGAGCAACCTGGGCAAGTGGAAGGTGGGTGGAACGAGCCTCCCAACCCAAACCATACTGCAGTTCTGTGATTCTATGAAAACCAGATATTTCAGTGTGTGCAGCGTGTCAAACACCACCCACTGGAACTGCAGGAATGGCTCAACTGCCCTGGGAGATGAACCGCACTCTAAATTTGGCTTCATTTCTTCACTGCTCATAAACAGAGGTCAGGCAGCCAGGTCACACAGAGCCACCTGTATTTTCTTGGGGGAATCCCTGTGAATAACCTGCCTTGCTAAACACACTCTGAAGCTGCTTGCTCCTGGAGTAAGGTTTCCAGTGAAAAACAGTGGGATCTGAAACTCTGGAAACTCAAGTAAAAGTGCAAATAAATGCTGTGAATTATTGAACAAGTTGAAAAGTCAACATCGTTTCATCAGAGTTGAAAATATTTTTATTCCATTAGAAAAAGATTAAAAGAGGGTTAAAAAAAACCCTTCTGGATCAAAAGAAATCTTATACAGAAAGAATAATAATGAAATGTGCTGAAATTAAACAACTGTGCTTCTTCCAGGATAAAGCAAAATGGATTCTTAGAAAATTTATGGCTTATTTCACTTCATTATTTTCATTTGTATGGCATTTCCTTTTTTCACCCCCCCAAAAATGAGTTCTGATTAACCAAGCTTTCATGAGAATAATTCTAAGCCCAGTGTAAACTCTGACTGCAACTCTTCCCTGGCTGGTCCTGCAAACACAGAGTGGGGCTGCTCCCTCCCCAGGTGCTCCAGCCTCGCAGGGAGGCAGTGGCAGCAGAGGTCTCCTAGTGCAGCACTGACACATGGGCAAGGACCTCGCTCATCAGATGGAAAATGCAAAGCTGTTTATTGCGCAGTCAGAATTCCCTAAATCCCAGCACCCAGCAGGATATCACATCCTATAAACAGGAAAGATGTTCCCCACAGTGTCCCCCAATCACCTGGGGCATTGCACAGATTTCACCTATGATGGTAACAGGCAAACAATGCCCTATAAGGCCACAAACTCCAATGAGCACTTCTCCTAGGCGCAGTCTGTCCATAAACACACAATCCTCTCTCAGTCCATCCCCGGTGACCTGGATGCACTCCCAGGGTCACCTCTGGGCCCAGGACAGAGCCCCTCTCTCTGATCCTCAGGGCCTGTCTCTCTTCCAGCACATGGTGTACCCCAGCACCTAGGAATCCTCTCTTCCTGAGGCTCTCCTTGCTTTAAAGCAGAGTGGCCGTCACTGCTCTGAGGGCCTGGGCTGCAGGAGGTTCCCTGGAGGAAGCTGGGGCTGGGCAGGCCCTGCACAGTGAGTTCTGATGAGAGGGAACCCCAATCCTGCCTCCACAAACAGCATGGGGCAACGTCCTCACTGCCCTGACTCAGTTTCCCCACATACATTTTGCCTTCTCACTAATTTCAATGTCTTTTTATAAACTCAACCCTCTCCAGAGAGGATCGGGCAATGAAGAGAGGCAAAAAAGGGACAGGGAGAGATTAAATGCATCACAGCACCTCTCTGCTGCGGGAGAATGCCTCAACAAGCCTTTCCTCACTACCTGCAGGATGCCCCAGGTGATGGGTGCCTGGCTAAATTCTCAGCTGGGTTTGCTCCTGCAAAGCCACCAGAACGTGGTGACAAAGGGACAGCCAGCAGGGATGAAAGAACAGCAGCCCGGGGCTACCTGGCTCTCGATGCCGCGGGCTGTTGGCATGGCAGCAGGCTGAAAAATCCCCCAGCAGGGTGTAGCATAAGTAATCTAATGTACAATGAATAAAACCAGATGGGATTTCATTGATGCAGTGAATTTACATCACTTGATCCTTGCCCACCCTCCTCTTGCTCATGGAAAGGGTCCTTGGGCAGCATCAGCCCCTCTGAGAGGCCGCTGCCACTTCATGCCCCTATGCCCCCACAGAGCTGGGCTTCCCCCAGCTCTGCCCTCACTGGCTCAGCCACACTCCGAGCCCTCCCCCAGAGGGAAGCCCCCATCCCCACTGTCCCCATCCCCGGCTTCCCATGGCCAGCCTGCCCCAGCTCTGCCTCTGTAACCTCTCCCCTGAGCTAACTGCACCTCCCAAACCCTGCTGTGCCCCCCCCCAGCCAGGGAAGAATCCAAAACCAGTCCGAGGGGCTGGGGAAGCTGGTCAGACCGGCCAGGAGGCTGAGGGAACACCCCAGGAACTACCCCTCCGTGGGCATTTTAGCCCTGAAACCAGCAGGAGAGAGCATTTCATTAAAAGGGGGGATTGAGATGTTTTGATTCAGTCATCACACTCAGTCTCTCGATGGAAATCAATGTGGATTGAACCACAGCGGGGATCTGAAGAGCAGAAAGGAGTGGCAAACTAAAAATAGTGCAGACTGTTGACTTGGGTCACATCAAAACATCACATTCCAGGAAAACTGGAGCGACCGAGGAAGAGAATGGAATATTAACTGGAAAGGAGCAACCTTTCTGCCTAACAAATAGGTTTTTTCCCCTCTTAAATAAAAAGTAACAAAATTAAAATACAGTTTTGAAAGGAAAGGTCAGAAAAATTTATTCCAAAATGCTGAAACAAACCATTCGAGCCCTGCTGGAACAGAATGTTTCTTTTTGAAAGTGTGATTAAAATAAATCAGTGGGAATTTTTTTTTTTAATTGGCATCAATTCTTCCTTCACGTGCAATTCACACGCCGACCTGCTGCCTTTGACCCCAACCCAGAGGTGGTTTCAGCCCCACTGAAAACCCATTTTACAGTCACTTCTTCCCACCCCTGCCTCCCTTTGAGTGCAGCGGCTCTGGCTGGACCCACACTGCCTGACTGCACCCCCGGGGCAGCAGATGCTCCCAGAACAGGCACTGCCAGCCTGTACCCATGTCACATCAAACAAGCAGCTCCGCAGAGCCCTTGGCTGCCTGGGGCTGCGGGCAGGGGTCCCAACTGCTCCTTACCAGGCTGGAGTTGGCGATGTTGGTGTCATCTTCAGGCATGGGCAGGTAGATGGCCAGAGCAACGCAGTTGGCAAAGATGGTGAGGAGGATGATGATCTCAAAGGGTCTGAGAGGAAGTGTTAAGGAGTGGAGACAGGAAAGCAAAAGCAGGCACAACCCCACCCCTGCCCTGTCCCACCCTGCCTGGGGGGTGTGGAGAACCAGCCCCCCGCGGGGGCAGAGCACTGGGAGCAGCCAGACCTCGGCCTTGGCACATCCTCAGGTGCTGCAGGGCCTGGACACTCGGTGCATGGCCGCTGCAGAGGGTCAGCTTTGGCACAGGACAAAGGGAGGGTCAGCTTTGGCACAGGACAAAGGGGGGGAGAGCTGGTGGTTTCCCCCTCCTCACCCTTCAGTGAACCCCTCTGAAGGGTCAGGACCCCTTTGTATAATGCAGGCACTGAACCCAAGCACCTGCACTCAGCATCCAGAGGCAGACTCCTGCTGCTCAGCCCTCAAGAGGGTGGCATGGCCCCAGCTGAAGGTATCCAGGGCCAAGGCAGCTCATCCAGGGTCTCCTCTGGCAGAACAGCCCCAGGTGTCCTCACAGCCTCGGTGCCCCAGGACAGGCAGCGCTCCTGTGACTGTCCCCAGGAGCGCCTGGGGCTGGCAGTGAACAGTGCTCAGCCTGAGGACTGCCCCACCCCCTTCACGGTACAAACTGCGCTGTTTGACATCTCAGAAGGAAAGGGGTGACTTACTATCACCCCACAAAGACCCTGGGACCGGCACTTGGTCACTCCAAAGCTCCTGCTGCTGTCACTGCTCTGCTTGGACCACTGAAAGCTCTTGGACAAGCTTCAGCTATCACCTTCCTGGAGCCTCCAAAAAGTTCAAACTCTGGCTCCAGGGCCTCACTTGCAGCCAGGCTCTCTGTCTGGGGACCCCCACTCTCTGCTTCCCCCAGCACTGTCCTTTGAGGGCTGCCTTGGGCTCTGGTGGCCTTGCCAGTGTCCAGTCCAGTATCACAGAGCAAGGGGCACCTGGGCAGCATGCCATCCACAACGGCCGGCTGAGCTGGCTGAGTGCTGGCAGCTGTGTCCTGGGCTCATCGCAGGCTTTTTCTCCTTTTCTGAACCCTTCTACCCATCAACCTGATGGCGCTTTAAAAACTGAAGTCAGCTGGAAAAGCTGCTCCCCTTTGTGGCCAGGTAATGAATGAGGCAGAGCCCAGGGGCTGGAGGCTTCCCTGCCTGCTTGGACAGGGTAGGACAAGCCCTCCTTGAAGGGAGACCTCGGCCGGAGCTCCCGTAACTGGAGCTGGAATCCACTTGCTGCTCGTGGTTGTTCTGCCAGTCTGGCACAGTTACGAGGTAGAAACGCAGTGGGAACCAAACAGATTGAGCCAAAGACCAGCCAGGAAGTGTGACCAGGTACAGTGTCTCTGCCTCCTGCCATCGACCCAGAGCCTCAGCATCCTCCTCATCTCCTTGTCTTGCAATCTGACTTCTTTCTCTCCAGCGTGCTCCCCCCACACAGCATCCAAGGGTCCCCACATCTCTAATTCCTAATTCCTTGCAGCAGGAATTAGGCCTTCGCCTCTTGCAGCTCTGTGGCCCTCCAGTGTAGATGCCGAAAAGCTTTTGGTAGAGAAATCTTTCAGCTTTCTGCAGCGTTCTGGGAGAACTTTGCAGTTCTCACAGAGGCTATGAAAACACTGCTATGGGTTTTGTAAACTAACTCTGTATCTTGCACCTGGGTTTGTTATGCAGGATTGTTATGGTTCTGGCCTTCTGATATTTTGGAATAAGTGTCTTAGAGCTTGACCAATCCCCTCAAGGGGTGGATGGCCGAGCACCCAACTGTCTTATGCCATTCAACACACTCTTTGCGATCCCTGTTATAAAAGGATGATTATAATTAATTAAACTACTACTACTACTGCTTTCTTCCTGAACTTGGTCGTGTCGTTTCTTGCCGTTCTCGGTACCTTACAGAGACACTCCAGGGTCCCCAGACTCCTCCACCCATCTGCCTTGAAGTTCTCCTGGCTGCAAAATGACCTGAAATACCAGAGTGGTGTCACAAATCAACACACGTCCCAACAACCACCAAGCTGTTGGACCGGCTGTCATGCACACAACACCCAGCAAGTTGCAGAACATTCAGATTTCCTTGCTCTAATGAGCATGGCTTTTTTGAGATGTGAGCAAATTTCATCGTAAAACCCCCTCTGCCTCAAGTCAGCCTGACTTTCACCCACCCTGGGCTGAGTGGAGTGATGGCACCCACCCTTTAACTGCTTGAAAAAGACCCTGGCCCACTCCTGTGGCTCAGCTTTGCACCCTGACCGCAGCAGCTACGCAGCAGTGATGGGCCCAAGGAACAGGAATAAGTACTGCCACGCTGAACCCACAGCCCAGGTATCCCCACAGAAGAGGGCCACAGCTAATCTCCCCTTGGCAGCCTGCATGTCCCTGCAGACCATAATAACCCACAGGAACTGGAACAACCCGACCCTGTCACGCCTCACATACCCTGATCCCTGAGTGAGGGCAGCCAGGTGCATCTGGGTATAAATACAGCCAGGGGCTGGAGAAACCTGACTCCCTGGATCACTTGTCCTGCACAGGTCAGAACCACCTGCACATGCCACCCTTCTGGTGGGGCACCCACTTATCCCCACCCTTCTGCCCTTCCAGAGCCCTGGTGCAGGAAGGACCCCCCTGTGCTATGCACTTGCTCTGGCACGTGCTGGCCCGGGAGGGAGAATGTGTTTGAGCCTGCTGGAAGATGTAAGTCCTATTTCCAGCTCCTCCCCTGTGCCACTCGGGTGCACACACAGGTTTCTTCCCTACTCAGTGCCTGTTTAAGGCTCCCTTTTGTGTGCCCATAGAACCATCGTTTCTCCTGCCAGAGACGCAGAAAATGAGAACCCCCCAATTTTGGCTCTGCTCCCACTCCCTGAAGGGCAGAGAGTCCCTTTGCAGTACAGGAAAGAGGTCCCAACTCCAGCACCACCAGAGCTGTGAGTATGCCCTCACGCCTGCCAAGGGCTCCCTGGGCTTTGGACAAAGCAGCATCTCTGGGCATGGTTTTGGTATCCCCACAGCAACACAGGCAGCCTAAAGTGACCAAGACACCTCCTAGAGTAAAGCCTGGCCAGGGGTGGGATCATCCTGCCAAGGCCAGGAACACACAGAGAAGAGAATATGAGAAAAGCTGTGGTGGAAGAACTCGATTCCATTCCCCAGTCCATCATTTTTGCTAGAGGCCAAATGTTTTGCTGAAGTCAAAGTGAAATATTTCACCTCCCACTCTCTTCCTTTACATAAAATATAGGTGAACAAAGTGATAGTTCCTGGATGCATGCATCCTGGACATTTCGGTATTTCTGAGCTACGACGCCCCAGCGGAAAGGTCAAAAAGCAACACCCAAACTACAACACTAAGCCAAAGGCACAAAGAAGGACTATCCCTCTGAACAGTATCACCCACGAAAGCCTTCACCTGTGGCAGCAGTACCAGGGAGGGATGGGAAAGGGCGCTGAAAGGACAATGGTGTCAGCAAGGATTTGGGGGAGCCCCCCACCAGGGCACAGCACAGCTGTGGGATCAGGCAAACGGTGATACGCACAAACAGCCATCCCAAGCGACTCACCATGGTCTTGCTACCCACCCCCAAACCTCTCTCCCAGGGTGTCACGTTGTTCCCAGCCCCCACTCCCCCAGCCTGACCCCACCCCCACCCCAGGACGGGCACTGTGCCCCCTCCTGACCACCAAACCCCCTCCCCTCTCAATGGTCTGTCCCCCACTTCTCCCCAGCACACAACACACAGAGCACACTCACTCCCACAAGCCCCTTGCCCCCAGGCTGTCCCTGCCTGTCCCTGTCCCACCCCACCAAAGGCCCCATGGCCTGATCTGCTCCTCAGCCCCAGCTTTCCCCACCAGCCTATCCATGCCCCAGTGTGCACAGCCATTGCCTTGGCCAGTGCGTCCTGCCAGGGCTCCCTGAGGGCCTCGCTGCCTTTCACAGGCCTGATGAGACAGTCAGCACGAGCCTGAAGCAGGCTGACAGCTCTCTGAAACAGCCCCCCAGCACCCCTGCCACGCTCACAGGCACACACACACTGCTCCCAAGCCCCTGCAGCCAGAGGATACTTCCACTCCACGATGCTGATGCACGCCTTCCGCAGAGGGTTTTCCAGGGTTAAGCAGAACAGAGCCCTGGGTGGACGAGGAGCTATTGGTGGTACTGGCTTCTTGGACTTCTCCTTCTGTTGCCTCTTCTTCACGTCACCCTGGGGAGAAGCAGGCTCCATGGTGTTGCTCCCCTAGCTGTCTCTCCCCCTCCTGCCCTGCAGTCGAGCCCCCCTTCCCCAGGTCCCAGCCAGCTGGAGCTCCTCTGGGTCTCTGTCTGCTCCGTGCAGAAGGGGAGCTGGTGGGGGACTGGGGGCTGGAGCCTGCACTCGCATGTACAAACACACAAAGCACGAGTTTAAATTTAGATCCCGGCCCGACTCTGGGTGCTGTCCCAGCTCCCGAGGCAGCAGAAGGGCCCCTGCAGCTGTTCCCTCTTTACCAGCACATGGGGAGTCGGGCGAGTGCCTGGCGTGCCACTGGCTGGGCTGGGGGTGGGTCAGGCTGCCCGTGCTGGGCACTGTCTCCCAAAGAGAAGCGCCTGTGTCCCCAGTCAGCTCTGTCCCCAGCTTCCTCCCCTGCACTGGGAAGCAGCCTGGGGCTACCTGCATTTGCTGAATCACATTATTCAGGGGGAGATGGAGAAGCCAGCTCTGGCCAGTTCCCAAGGACAGTTTCCCCCCTTCATCCCAGCAGCTCCTTCTCTGCAGGATTTCACCTTCAGCCGGTGCACACTGATCACCTGAGCCCTGGGCCACGTGGTACTGGGTGGGCTGCAGGGTCTTTGAGGCTGGGTCCATTTCACTGGCTGGAGATCCAATTTCAGAGCTCCAGGGAATCATGGTGAGTCCAAAAAGTGCTCAGGCTTGCTCTCCTGAAGGCACAGAGGAAACCCTTGGCTGGCACCGGTCACTCAACCAACCACTTGCTCGGCCTTACAGAGGTAAGTCCTGCATGCAGGCTGTGGAGAATGTCTGGGGATGCAGGAACCCAGCAAGGGGTTGGATTTGTGTCCTGCCAAGCCCTGCTGGCCTTGGGAAAGCCTAAGTGGATGAATGGTGTGGTAACTCCCGAGCTGAGGTAAGGAGAGAGGGGGGTTATCAGCATCTCCCACAGCACGGGACTGAGGCACCAGAACTCATGGGGGTTTTCCTGGGGTTTTCTAGACTGTCAGCAAAATAACTGCAGCAATCTAATTACTCACAGTAACGTCCCACAGCAAATTGCACAGATGTTCCAGCTGCTGTGACTGACCAGCGTGCCCCACTCCACCCCGTGCGTCCCAGGGTGCTGCTCCACCCCCGGGACTGTGCTGCGCTGCTCACAGCTTTGTGGGGTCATTCGGCTGGGGAGGGAAATGCTGGCCAGGTGTGCAGCCGGCTGTGCTGGGGGCCAGAAAGGAGTGATCGGGGAGCCCACGGCAGGGAGAGCAACTCCTGCAGCTGCTCCAGCCAGTGTTGATGTACTTTGGAGGAGGGTGGCCTCGGTTGTAAAGGGGTTCACAGAATCCCGGAACAGCTTGGGTTGGAAGGGACTTTAAGATTATCTCGTCCCACCCCCCCTGCCGTGGCCAAGAGCACCTTCCGCTAGGGTTAAATAGCAATCTGCCCCCTTCTACACCACTCTGTTGCACTTGTTGCAAATCACAGTCCAATCATTTCTGCTGCGGGGTCCAGCCCCGCCTCCGTGTGAGGCAGATCCCTCTTCTCACTTAGCCGTCATCTGCCCCCTAAACCCTAAGTGACAGCCAGGAGCCGCATTCCCGCTGCTGCCCGTGCCGAAGAGCCTGTCCAGGGACCGCGAGGCCGCGGGGCCCATCTAGCGGGGGTCTCCGGGACGAGCATCTGCCTGGGACGCCCGGGGAACTCGGGGAGGAGGGGGACGGGGGCTGCGAGCGAGGAGCGGGCAGGGGCCGTGGGAGGGGTCCCCGAAGCCCCTCTGCTCTCGCACACCCCGGGAGCCGCCCCTGGCCCGGCCGCAGCGGTTCGCACGGGGCACGCACGGGCCCGGCACGGCTCCCGCACACGCTGCAGCGCTCGGCCCGACGGAGCCGCGTCCCACCTGCTCGGCAGCGAGAGACTCCTTCCCCCTGAAACCTCCTCACAGCCGTTCTCCTCTTCCTCGCACCCTGCCTGGGCCTTCATGCCCCTCTCCCGCTCCATCACCGCCCTGGCACGGCCTTGGGAAGGGTCCCAAAGGGAGCTGGGCCGTGATGGGGGTCTGGCTCCCGCAGGTGCCATCCATCTCCTGCCGCCGTGCCGAGC
>VZTI01003494.1:23597-41888 GCA_013397865.1 Struthidea cinerea
CTGTCCCGTCCCCGCTCGTCCCATCCCCTTCCCGCTCCTGTCCCGTCCCCGTCCTCTCCCTGCCCCCGCCCATCCCGCCGGTAAAGGAGCACGCAGCCAAGGGTGAACGCCGTTTAATAGAGGACTGATGATGAACAGACATTCGTAATTTAAAAGTCAAGAAATGTTCAGCTGTCCCCGCCCGCACCGGCGGGAACGGCTTCACTCCCATTCCCGGCACCCGGAAAACTTAACGGTTTGTTGTTGAAGGAGGACTTGGCACCGTGTCCAGCCTCTGCCATAAATCGTTTTAAGGACATCCAGGTTCTCCCAATACTCCCACACCTTGGAACAGACGCTGCCGTGGCTCTTCGTGGCATGGATACACGGCATCAGAAATTCCTGCATCCTGGCAGGGAATCTGGAATTTAAGGCACGAGGAGGGCTTGTTTTTCACCTGAGTATGGTGCTTGTGGTGTGGAAGAAATGCAAAGCATCCAACTCCTCCAACTGTCCCCGTAGGAAAAGCGAAAACTGTAACCCCAAAACTGTAACACCATGTAACTGACAGCCCAGCCCTCTGGAAAGCTCTGGAAATCACCCCAAAACTGGAGAGGTTTTGGGGCAGGCAGGTTCTGGGTGAATTCCTCAGCTCAGAACCACAGCCCAAAGGCACTGGTGAAACCTTGTGCTGGGGGAATGAATTTCCTCCATCACCAGCAGGACCTGGACGTGCCTGGAACCGGAGTCAACCCCCAAATCCAAGGATTTCTGGTCCTGCCTGCTGGTCCGGTACAAAATGAGTTCAGAATTCTTCAGCTGGGCTTCCTGACATTTTCCTTCCTTAAAACACACTCCCGCGGGACTGCTAATGGAGCAGAACAGATCCTTAAAACCCAACAGTCACACGGAACAACCGAACGGAAGTGGAGAACTCCGGACAGACGAGAGATGGGCGGCTAAAACAGCTCCTTGGGCTCGCTGAGCTTCCTCCTTTTGGGCAGCACGTCCTGGCTGGAGGAGAGCTCAGCCTGCTGAACCTGCCAAGGAAAACCAATTCGTGGAATTACAGGAGCTCCGTGGTGTCAGAACAGGGCACAGCCCACCCTGAGCAGGACAGAGGTGTGACACGTCCCGAGCCTCACCCCAGTCCCTACCCAGATGTGCTGGGCCTGCAGGAACATCTGGATACCATTTCCTGGCAGAACTGACCCACTGAAGGAAGGCTGGGATGTATTCCTGCTGGGATGTATTCCTGCTGTCACAGCTGCATCAAGGAGCTGTGTCCATCAGGAACTGCAGCACAGGACAAGGAGTCGTGGGTTCAAACCGAAAGAGGGGAAACTGAGGTTGGATATATGGAGAAATTCCCCCCTGTGAGGGTGGGGAGGCCCTGGCACAGGGTGCCCAGAGAAGCTGTGGCTGTCCCTGGATCCCTGGGAGTGCCCAAGGCCAGGCTGGATGGGGCTTGGAGTAGCCTGGGACAGTGGGACGTGTCCCTGCCCATGGGGGTGGCACTGGGTGAGCTCTAAGGTCCCTTTATCCAAACCATTCCACGATTCCAAGGCAATGCCGGCTGCTGCCCTACACTGTCCCATTCCAGGAGCAGCCCTGGGGAGAGGGAGCAGCACCAGGGGGGTTCTGCACCCTGGAGAGGCTGCTCAGCACCCAAGAACCTCCTGGGAGCTCAGTCCTGGTAGGTCTGACTCTGCCACGAAAAGATGACAATGAACCTTTAGCTCCACTGTGCTTTTGGTTATTGAAAGCACTTGTGTTTTGTTTAAATCTAATAAATTTATAATTAAGCTCAGTAAAACCTCTTTGAAAAAGACACAGAGATAGTGAGCAAGGGACAGTGAGCAAACAGAACAACGTTCTCTTTTTTCTGTCACATCACTGAGTAAGAAAAAACACTGAACGTGACTGGTTGGAAGCAGGGAGGGACCTTAGAGCTCATCCAGTGCCACCCCCTGCCATGGCAGGGACACCTTCCACTGTCCCAGGGTGCTCCAAGCCCCATCCAACCCGGCCTTGGGCACTTCCAGGGATCCAGGGGCAGCCACAGCTTCTCTGGGAATTCCATCCCGGCCCCTCACCACCCTCACAGGGAACAATTTCTTGCTGTAAAAGAAGCGAGAAGAATTCACCCCACAGGTTTTGGAGAAGGATCTACCCCTAACTCAGCATTCCCAATATTCCCAACAGCTGGTGAAGGTCCCCACAGCCTCACAGAGCTGCAGCTGCCAAGCTCAGTCAGTGAGGGAGCAGCACAGACATGGGGGCCCCAAAGCCACCCCCAAAGGTCCAGTTCCACCCTGGACACAACCTCTGCTCCAGCTGTGCCAGGTGGGAAGGATTTGGCTCCCCACAAGCAGCACTGCCTGCCAGACTGACCTGATGAAGCAAAGAAAAGGGATTTTTCTTGGAATGAAGTAGTCACAGAGGGGAGGTTATAATTTTGGCCCAGTGTTTCCCAAGCAGAAGCACAGGGATCTCTTGGTGAACTGTGCTGGGGATCTCTGCTGGGACAAACCCCCACGGCTGATGGATCAAACCAGCAGGAAATCTGGCTAAATGCCTTCCCAACAGGATAGCAGCTAAAACTAAGGAATCTCTCTCAACCTGTGTTACCTGCATCGAATCAGCTTCTAACTCTTTGGGACAGAACTCTCTTTGACCCTGCTGAACCTAATGGGAATTTAGGAAGTGATGAGAATTTCATTCTGTCAGTAGCAAATGCATTCAAGCTCCGAGTTTTATTCACTGCTTGGAACAGAAATAATGAGAACTAAAGAAAAAACTGATACTAACAATGCAGCTTTGGAATATTTTTCCACTTCTTGTCCTGCTCTCTGACACAATCAGCTCAGACGTTTTACGGGTCAAATGATCAACCTGAAATCAGAAAATAGATTTTGCCTTGTGAAAGCAGCAAAAAACACACACTGGAGACCACAGCAGGGCTCGGTGCTGGGGCATTCACTGTTCTCTGCAGTGCCTGAGCCAAAATGGAGATATGGGAGTATTTAAATGCTGATAACCCGTGGAAGTCACAGCATTTACAGCTGGGTGTGCTGGAGGGCCCTGGCAGAGAGAAGCACGTGCTGGTTTTACACAGGAAATCACTCACACTTACCTACAGCTATCCTGTTTAAGAAATCTTAAGGACCTGTGTGAAGCAGTCCTCCATGTATAAATGCCACCAATTTCTACATGCAGGGAATATAACCTCAGTTATAAACTTGAATTTTTAAGTTTTAATCAACATTTAAACAAGCTTTGGTCTGTCAGAATTAGCAGTGGAATTCCTATTAAGCAGTTTATTAACATGGAAATTACACTCCCCTTTTCACTTAGTAACAGTCACAGCATCTGTTTGGTTTGAGAGCTGGTTACAGAGGAACAGCCTTTTGTCAGTGCTTTAGAATAGTTTTGGAAAACACCAGGAAGTGAAATGTAAAAGGATTTTGTTGCTGGAAAGAGTGACTGTGGGAAATAAGGCTTTAGCAGATTACCCATGAATCAACCAAAGGAGGGAAGAAGCTTCACAGAAGCTCCAGTAGAAGCTGAAGATGTCAGAATTTTCATACCTGAGGATTAGAAACACGGGGAGTCTGGATCCCTCCAGCTTCCTCTTCATGAGTTGAAATTTTTTCTGAAAGATGGAAAGAGTTGAAGAGTTAAATAAAGCTGTTCACAACAGCACACCCACAACCCACAGCAAACACCACCAGCTCTGCCTCAGGGAACACTCCAAACTGCTGGGAACAAGTGCTTCCAGAGGGCTCCAGTTCTCCTTAACTCCACCAAGACTTAAACTTATTCCTTTCAACTCAGCCATTTCCTACCCCAACCTCCAGCTCACCCCAGCAGCCCAGGTACACACAGGATCTCTGGAAGATGGGTTTGATCCCCAGCTCCCTCACACACTGCCCTGCTGAAGGCTTGCCTGCAGCGGGGTTTGATTCAAGCCTGAAGCCTCAGGAGCCCGTTTTGTGCTGCAGGACAGGGAAAAGGCCACTCTGGCCCAGCTCCTGCCCCTCCTGAACCCACCCAGCCACACCCAAGCAGCAATTCCAGCTGCAGAGCCCTGTCACTGGCTGCAGCTGCAGGAACAGGCCCCCAAGGGGGAACAGGCAGTTCAGACAGTTTGGTTGTTGTTTCTAATTCATGCTGTTTTTCCAGGATAGACAGAAGCAGGGAATGGTGAAGGGTGACTGTGCATCAGCTGTGGAAACAACAGAAGAATTTCAGGGTGACAAATGACACCCCTGTGTCTCATGGTTCCTGTAAATAAAACATTTGCCAACTCCCTAAGGACAAGAAATTTGCTGGATTTTTGCATGGTTTTGGAATTTTTATTACTTTTTAAAAGAATCAGACAGACCCTCAAGTGGTTATTCCAGTTCTGCAGCCTACTAGCATTGTCAAGATTAAAATGTTGATCTAAATGTGCCGTTTCCTACACATTTCCATGATCATTTTTGAGCAGCATGGAAATGGCAGCTGGTTTGGCAAAGCTGCACATGTTACTCCTCAAAAAACCCCAAACCCAACATTTGAAATGTTTCCTGTACAGCAAATGGGTTCCAGATTGTCTGGATGCTTCTATACAGCCCCTCCAAGAGGAGCAGATCAACAAGCAGCAATTCCTTCTTCAGTTTGTCTGGCAGCAAAGTTCACTCTTCAGGCCCCTGGGCTAAACTGGGAAATGTGAACATAAGCCATCCTCTGCTTTTCCTCCTGGTTTATCTAAAATCTGAGATCCCCGAGGACAATTTGGTGTTTCATGTTTTGAGCTGGAGACAGTCTGGGTCCACATCTTGGCGCTCTGATTAAAAACCAGCAGTGGGGAGCTTCCTGGGCACGTTCCTGGTGGCAGCTGTGGCCAGGCTGGGGAGCCAGGACAGTTATTTATTGACAGATTTTATTTACAGTGTTAGGAAAAACACTTGAGGAAACTCATTTTTCTGTGATTCATACTAACAAAAATACTTTGCTAGAACTTGTTCCTATTAAAGTTCTCCTACAAAGAAAGGCTGAGAGAGTTGAGATTGCTCAGCCTGGAGAAGAGAAGGCTCCAAGGAGACCTTAGAGCCTCTCCCAGTACCTAAAGGGGCTCCAAGAGAGCTGGAGAACGAGTTTGAACAAGGGCCTGGAGAGATAGGACAAGGGGGAATGGCTTTACCCTGACAGAGGGCAGGGATAGATTTGATGTTAGAAATAAATTGTTCCCTGTGAGCGTGGGGAGGCCCTGGCACAGGGCCCAGAGAAGCTGTGGCTGCCCCTGGATCTCTGGGAGTGTCCAAGGCCAGGCTGGAGCCACCTGGGACAGTGGAAGGTGTCCCTGCCCATGGCATGGGTGGAACAAGATGAGCTTTAAAGTGCCTCCCGACCCGAACCCTTCTGGGATTCTATCGTGTGATGGCAAAAAAAGTTCACTTGCAATTATCAGAATGCTCCAGTACCCAGGAAAAGGGCAGCAGGTCCCCGGAGCACAATCAGCTGGAAAAGGCTCCAAAGCAGGAAGCAGCATGGACAAACACAGAATCATTCATAAAACAAAACACATTCTGGTGAAGTTACTGTAGCAGGAGCAGCAAACCACAGCCATGAGCAGCTCCCTTTGGAGGTGTTTCACAGGGGCTACCACAGCACAAAAAGCTCCTCTACCCACAAGAGCCCCGATGCTCTCGACTCCTCCACACCCCTGGGCTGAAGGTGTGGGTGCACAGTGGGATTCTGGGCTACTGCAGGGGAAAAGGTGGCTAAAAGTGGGATTTCTGCTGAACTGAAGGCCAAAATGCTGAAATTTAAAAAAAACCCAGGCCCACACAATTGGTTTTTGCACAGAGAATTCTGCTTCCCACGTCTGCAATAATGAGCTCAACAGTACAAGATCTCTGCAAGTTTAATGTGCCAACTAAGTATTATCAAAAAACTAAACAAATCAGTAATTATTAGTAATAGCAATAGTAGAAAAAGCAAACAAAATTTATTTCTAAATATAAACCCCATTCAGTTTAGCTTAGCTGATAAAATGGAACAGAAGACCAGAATTTTTGAACAGTAACATGAAAACATGTTAATCATGTTTTAACATGTTAACATTTGTTAACCAAGTGCTTCACAGAATGAAGCCCTGATAGAAAATAAAGGCAGAGTCATATATGGGAAGAAAATAAAGGAAATTTGAAAATAGAAAATTGAAGATTTTGTTTTAGTAACATCAGGCAAGAGGCACAACTCAGAGACTTGAAAAATATATACAAATGTTACCTTGAGCTTCTGAAATATTCACACGATTTTTATCTTCCACTTCATTATCCAAAACAGGATCTTCCTAGATTAAGAAACAGGTCTGTCACTTACTGCAGACACACAGGGAAGAAGGTTTCTAATCAGATGATTAAGGCCAGACTTATTAGATGGATTTTTGGTGGAATAAAGTGAAATAAGTGGTTGTGACATGGGATGAAGACAGGTTTCATCTGTGCCCTGTGCTGGGACACATGGCACTGTCCCCATGGCACGAGCTGTCCCTCTGCTGCTCCTCGGGCACAGGCACTGCTTGAACAGTGACAGGCTGCAAACTGGAGCAGTAAAATTAAGGCAAAAATGGATTGAAGACATTGTCCTGCTTAAAGATATCTGGAAGCAAAGGGGATTTACTAATGTTATGGCTGACATGCAGTGAAACAATAATGGCCTTTTTCTAGATGATACCCCACAAAAAAATTTCGAAAAGCTACACAAAATAAAGTCTGTGCTCTTACATCCATGTCCTGGCTCTCTTCTTCTGGACCATCTCCGCTCACTCCACACACCTGGAGAGGCTCAGCAGTCTCTCCCTGCTTTAGGATGTTCTTGTCGACGTTCTCCATGCGCTGTTTCTCAGTTGTAATTTTCAGTTTCAGCATATGAAAAGGCGTTGGCACTTCCCCCACATTCAGGTGCATGGGCTCCTCATTAAACAACATCCCCTCGTACTTGGCCTCCTTGAACCCTGGAGGTTGGTAATCAGGGGGTGTAACTGCAGAGAAAATTCATCAAACGTGTTAGAATGAAACTTGTTCTTGTCAAATTAATTTTAACTCTTTTCCCCTTTAAATACAGAGTTACTGCAAAAAACTGTGTGTGGGGAGGGGAGTAATCAATATTCAGTTTGGAGTAAATGAAGTTCTTTTCTCTTTGCACAACAGGCAAAGCCCAGTTAAAGCTCCTTGGAAGAGGCTGTAGATACAGAGAGAGAAAATAGAAGCTCTGATTTGTCATTTTAAGGCAGTAACACACTCCGAAAGCAGAGCCAGACATTTGGACAGTCATCAAACTAGAACCAGGCTGGCAAATTATGCTACAGCCTAACACACTCTGGGAAACTCCAAGTGTTTTAAAACACACCCGAATGCAATGAAGTCAGTGCCAGGATTGTGTTCCTGCAGTGAGATCACATCCCTTCCCCTTGGAGATTCAAAGCTGTCGTGAGAAACAGCCACACGTGAAATAACCTCATTTAACAAGTCCCAGCAACCACAAAGATTATCCACTGAAAATTCCTTTGGATTGCTTTCCGGTGGCTGAACACAGCTGATAAATCAGGGTGGCATGGCAATGTACCCTCATCATAATACAGGAGTTTCATGGTGAGGCAGACGTCGTTGGGCAGCGGGCTCAGGTTCTGCATCAGGACGTAGATCTTGCGGATGAGGAGGATGCTGGCCTTCTTGGTGTCTGCACAGGTGATGGTGGAGTCTGACTTCTTATCCTTGCTAAAAACAGACAGAGTAGTCAGGTTATTTCTGATACAGAGTAAGCTGTTTCTAGTATTAAGAGACAACTGTTTAACAGACTATGAACATGAGAAGCATCCCATTTATTGCCCGAGGTCTGAGATCACAAGCACTGCAACTCCCAACCCCGCCTAAGTGCTGCATGTTCTCTGCCCCCTGGGGCATCAAACCCTGAGCCAGGGGCATCAGGAGGGTTTAGGGATCAGCACCTGGCACCAACTGCTCTATCCTACATCACACAGTGCTTAAAGGCCCAATCTGAAAGAAAGAGAAAAGGAGGGACTTGTGAAAGCCCCAGTTCTGTGAAGTCTTAACTACTTGCTTTCCCTTGAAGTCCCATTATTGACTTGGACACAAATGGGTAATGATAATAAACTTGGTGCCCAACGGACTCTTGGCATCCAGCTCCAACATTTCCATGCTTCCATTCCACCAGAAGCTGACCCAAATCCCACCTCAATGCTAAAACTTCTCCCTCTGCTCCCCTGCTCCTCACAGCCCCCAGCTGAGGCACCTGAGGACTTGCACAGCAGGCACCAGGAGTTATTTCCTTGTGTGTCCCTGTCTTCTGGAAGCATTCCCTGAACTGTGACGGATTCAAACCTCTCATCCCTCTCTAGCTGGTTATTTCCTGCCATGCTGGGGCCAGAGAAGTAGCCTCACACCTATTTTCAAATTAATCTGACAAGAATTTATGCTGTTCCACTAAGGCAAGCTGGTGTGGCCAGGAGTCACATCCCTGTAGATGCTGAAAAGCTTTGGTAGAGAAAATTTTCAGCTTTCTGCAGCATTCTGGGAGAGCTCTGTGGTTCTCATGAAAGCTGTGATAAACACTGCTACGGGTTTTTATCTGTGCACCTGGGATCTGCTTTTCAGAGTTGTTATGGTACACAGTGAAATAATATTTTGAAGCAGGGGTTGTGAGCTTTGGCCAATAGGACAGGGGGTGGCTGGTCCAAGATCCAATAACCTCCTGTCATCTTTGGGAACCAAGTTATAGAAATCAAATTATAATTAATTAAATAACTACTTTCTTCCTGAACTTGGATTGTGTCGTTACTCGCCGTTCTCGGTACGTCACAGCAACACATCCCCTTCCCCCGTTCCACAGGTAAGGAACTAAGCCCAGCCCAAGCGTCTGCAGCACTGCAGCCTTTTCTTTTTTAATTTAAGGAGCATTTTATGTAGGAGGGAAGCTGGGAGGAGTTTGTCAGGTATGAACTAACTGTATTTCAATTACTTGTCTTAAAATAAGCCATTTCCCTGTAGCTGTGACTGAGCAGTGAATCCCTACGGTGGAAGAGAGTCTGGAGGAGATGGGGAGCAGCGCTGTGTCCCCAGAGCTCCAGCAGGAGCACAGGGTGTCACTGCCCACAGCTGCTGCCTGAAGTGGCCTGATCTCAGCACATGGAGAGCTGAGCAGGGCCTTCATTTTAGACAAAGTTATGGGGGTTGAGTGGGTGAACTGGTGGGGTCAGTGCTTCTCCCTGAGTTCATTAAAAGCCCCTGAATGTCTCCTTGAGTTTGTCAGACTGAAGTGAAGGGGAAGTGGAGCTGTGGTTTGGCCCAAAAAGTGTAAAAACTGAACAACAAACAAAAGAATTCTGGAGAGAGGAATTGGCTGGAGCAGCTTCACAGAATCACCAATCGTTTGGGTGGGAAAGGAACATAAAGCCCATCTCATCCCACCCCCTGCCATGGGCAGGGACACCTCCCACTATCCCAGGGTGCTTCAATCCCTGTTCAGCCTGGCCTTGGACACTTCCAGGGATCCAGGGGCAGCCACAGCTGCTCTGGGCACCCTGTGCCAGGGCCTCCCCACCCTCACGGGGAGGAATTTCCTCTGTACATCCAATCCAAACCTGTCCCCTGCCAGTTTCACCCCAGGGATTCCTTCCCCATGGCTGGAGATGCCCAATGTCCTCACAGTGAGCTTATCTCAGCAATGGGAATTCCACCATGACTGAGCCATGTATCACAACAGCTCTGCTTTGCTAAGCGCAGCTTACATTTCTATTGTCGGTTTTGTGTATTTTCTATCATTTCTGCTAAATGAGGAATTCCACATAACATTCAGTACCTTCAGATAAGTGAATCTGGTGTTAAGCTTCACCCCCCCCCCCACACACAGAATATCTCAAATATCCTGGTCACAGAGTATCAAACTCTAACACTGAGCATCATCTTCTGAGTGGATATTAAAATTATGAGCATAATCAAACAGAATGATTAATTGTATTTTAGCAAGTCTAAGCTAGCAGTGTATGTTGATAAAATTAGTCTCAAGACCCAGAATTTAAAAAGCAAGCACCAAACAGATCAAACCCAAAGTTCTGACATTCAGGTGTGTCCAAAGGGACTGTAAGGCCATGGAGCAGTCACGGGGGCTGTACCTGCCGAAATCCAGGAGCGGCCCATTGTGGGTGTACTTGAACTTGAAGTGGTAACACTCTGTGACTGTCTGCAAACAAAGCCAGTAATTATTACACTAATCAGCTGCCAAGCACACTCCTGCTGCAGCTCTGGTTAGTAATCTATTAACCTTTAAAGAAAATAACTACAGCCCAACTCCCATCCACTTACATGTACTGAATACAGGTTCCTAATCCTCTAACAATTAACAGTAATAATGCATGTAAATGTCAGCCAAAAAAATGATGATTCTTTTCCAGGAATCGCCATGATAAAATATTTTCAAATATCAGCCGAAGTTTTTAGCACAAAATATTCCAGTTTTAATTGCTATGAAAATGTTGCCCACACGGAACAGATGTGGTGACACCCAGTGGGTTTTGTGTTTTCCACAAAAGTCCCATAAATTTGTTAGGCAGAGTTAGGATGAGACATCTTTATGGACATCTCCCTCTGCAGTGACATTTTGGTTGCTTGCACCAGCCTGAGAATAACCTGACACTGGATACTCAAATGCAATTCCACACATGGCAATTCCCACTGACTCCAGTGATTTTCACACTTGGTATTTCAACATGTCCTTTTCTGAAAAATGTGCACGTTAAATATTCCTGCTTGTACATGCATTTCACTATATCCACATTATCATCAGTCCTCCCGTGAGATATTCCAGGAGATTTACCTGAGGATCTTCTTGCTGAGTGTAGACCTGTAATTTTAAAGCAAAGAGAGGAATCAGAATGAGAACTGCACGTCCCTCAAAGAATGTCCCTTAAAAACGTGTCCCTGCTTTTCAGAGATACTCACTGCTAGGACAATCTGTCTCAGCTGTCAGGAACATAAACAGAGAAAGAAAAAGAACATTAAATATATTTCATAGCCCATTTCTGCTGCCCAAGCTGCTTTGTCTCTCTAGCTCTGGAATCCAACAGAGGCAACTAAGGCCTGTTGGAAGAAAAGCCTCTTCCTTGTCACTCCTCTCCTGCGGAGGAGAGGACTCAGCTGCAGAAGAAAACACCTACAGATCCCTGGCTTTCAGTGCTGCTGTTTACAAGAATTTTATGCAGAGATGCCTGTGCATCCCACACTGCAGCTGACTGACTGTGCTCAGCTACTCCCTGAGCAGTCCTACAACTACACTGGCAGATAATGGACTTAAATAAACATTTCAATACAACTGAAATGAGACTGGAGGACTTACGTATTTCTTCTGCAAGGCATCATAGCATCCTAACATCCTGCAAAAACCAAATAATATTGGCCATCTACTACTAATTTTCACTTGTTTCTCACTAAATCAAATAGCACCAAAAAATGAACCTCTTGTGTTTACCCTTATTGTATTAGAGCAGTAAATAACACTTATTTCATCATTCTCTTACTAGCACTGATACAAGCAATGACTATCTTTGTAACACCAAATCATCCCAACCCCTTGGAAGTGTAATTAAAAATACAATCTGTAGGTGAATAATTTATCAGTAAAAACATATTGCAATACTTCCAACATCTTCCAACACATGCATTCATTAATCAGAGGAGCAACCTGGTCTGGCTGCAGGTGTCCCTGTCCATGGCAGGGGCTTGGAAGAAGGTGAGCTTTAAGGTCCCTTCCAACCCAAACCACTCCATGATTTCGTCCTGTATCAGTAATTCAGCTGAACAGCAACACGGCTGAAGCACAAAGGAGTTATTACCTTTACTTAGATGTTGCCATTTCCTTTTTATTTAACACCCAAACAATAGTCAAATAGGGAATCAAAACTTAACCCTATTTTTTTTTTTTTCTGACGTTCCTTTCAAATACAGTCACCAAACAAAATTGGGTTTGGTGTGTATGTGATGCTGGGGCAAGAAAAGCCACTCACCTGTGAACTCCCAACAGGCACCACACCCCTTTCCCACAAAACCAGGAGCCTGTCCTAGTCAGCCTCCACAGGCTGCAGTAAACTGCCCTTGCTGTGTGTGAGGGGAAGGTGAACTGCACTGACCCTTCTGTTTCCTCGGCCACAGAAGATCCATTAGGAAATTCCAGGCTACAGCAAAGGAAGCGTTTCCCCCTGACTCACTTTGTGACAGCACATGGCTGATTCCACCTCTAACATCAGCTCTCAGCCCTCACGTCCGAACCCCTCAGCGCTGCCAGGGGATGAATGCAGCATCATTCCCATGCCTTGTACACAGTGGGGAAAAGGGGGGAAAGAACCTTTATGGAGGTAAGGAAATACAGGAATATGTAACTAAGGCAAAGGCCTTACAGAGTTTTCTAAAAAGCAAGGAGAACACCAGGAACAGACCTCACAGTTACTGTGAGCAGAAAGAAAATCAGAATAAGCAGCTGCAGTCCCAGGTGACACAGCCACACTCAGCTGTGGCAGTGCTCAAGCAGGCAGACTATCACTGCCAGGCACAGCTCTGCCTTTGAAGAAGCCTGACTCTCCCACTCTCTTAGAAATCTGTGAGCAAGACCTTTAAATATAAGATGCAAAATGATGGCATTGAGTCTCCTGATCAACTAGAGAGAACTACTGGTTAGACTCTTGCACTTTTGGGCACCCTTGAGTACTAATGAGCACCTAGAGGAATGAAGTATATAAATATATAGTATCAGATATTTAGTATTTATATAGTAAATATAAAGTACAGTCACTCTGCAAACAGAGATCTGTGCTCTCCTAAGCCCTGAGCTGAAAACCTTTCTGGAAACACAACTGTTACATCTACAACGCAAATGTGGGCTGCTCACTCACAGCAAGAGAACTTTTCCCCTTGTAGCTGCAAACAACCAGGAAGGAATCTTTGAGCACTTACGTGCCAAGGAAGTGTTACCTGTGTGCTGGAATCAACCTACCATTTCACCAGCTGGGTAGAGCCAGGACAGTTCTTGTCTTCCCGCAGAATTTTGACACAGACATCTCAAAAAAACCAAAACACACACACACACATTTACTTAGGGCAAAGTGCAACGAAAAGTTCATTCCCTAAAAGTATCTATCAAGAAGAGACTAAAATTAACGTTACTATGCACGAGCACAGTTTTAATGCTGAGTAATAACAAAACCAATAATAAAATTTAATTAGTGCATTAGTGAAGTTTCCATTACGTGCACTGAAATGGTGTCCATTCATTAAAAAGACCAAGTGGCTTTAAAAACAACTCGATGACGACAGGTTTTGCAAATTATCATGGAAACAGCCCGTTACCATCCATGTATCTTGTTCCGTAGGCACTTTCAGGAAAGATTCCCCTCAGGTACGTGATGCAGGACACTGCCACTGCCAGGAGCCTCTTCACCAGCATCAGGGATTGCTGCTCGGTGGCTATTTTCTTGGGAAATACAACTGCACTCTGAAAATCACAGAAAGAAACCAATTAAACTGTACCTACAGCAACAGACCTGTACAGGCTTCAATCCTGTCCAGCACCTTAATTTTAATTTAATTGAAAAGTATGACTTTTGTGATTTATAAAGGTAAGCACATTCCTTACACTGGGTTTTACAACATTTATAGGACACATATATATAAAATAGATATAAATAAATGTAACATATTTTTAGGACACGTTGTAGCTGGTTTCTACCAAGCACATGACAACAAAGTTCAGACTGTTTTTCAATATTTTTTCTATATATTCTTCATTCATAATTAAAAGACTGAATTAGCCTGCAATTTTCACGTGAAGAAATATCACTGAGCACCTGGGTGCACTATTTCAGCCAAAACTCCCCCATTTTTCCCATTCCTGTGCTGAAATAAACAACAAAACCGTACCACAGAATTCCTTTGCTTCTGAGCAGTTGCCATGCTCCAGAGACTCCTGTGCCTGTCAATGAAACACCTGTATTAGCACCTGGATGAGAAAAGGGCAGCAAAGCCCAGCCTGCAGCTCTCCAGCTTCTCCAGGGCATTCCCTGGCTTTACAAACACCTCCTGCACAATTCCCCAGCTCAAACAAACCTGTAATGTTCAGGAAACAGAGCAGGACAGTTCTTCTAATCATCCCCAGTATCAGATTCTTGATATTCACAGCAGCACAGGCCTCCTCTGAGGCTACAGGATGCAATAATTAGAATATTTAGATCTGTATTTATATGAAATATGAACCTCCAAAGGCAATCCTCCTCAGTGCTAACTGGCACCCAACCCACGGGGTTTTCAACGGACCTTATGAAAAATCTCCCCACATTTCAAACACCCCCAGGCTTGCGTTGTTTTCATCTGTAATTTAAATGAGTATGGGAGAAACAGAACCCTCATCACCCTGAGTCTGACGCCACACAAGCCCTCCCCCCAGTTCGGAAATACCAAATGCACCCACGCCTGGGGCCATGGAAAACACCTTTCCCAAGCTAGAAGTGGTTCTGGATCACGCAAGGCACCGAGCTTCCCCTCAGCAAATCCTCCATAAACCCCCCCGATCCCAGTATGCGGCCGAGTTCGGCCCCACTGTAAGAAAGGAGCCGCTTCCCAGCAGCGTCAGCCCAGAACACACCACCTGCCCCCTTCCAGGGAAACTGAGGCAAGCGGAGGACGAAAGCGCGGAGACAGAATACTGCAGAGCAGCGCGGGGCGGCGGGCAGCAAAACCTCGGCGGTGAGGGCGAGGTGAGATGTGGGTGAGTCGAGAGATAACCGAGGAAAAAGTGAAGGAGAACGTGAGGCGAGAGGAACGGAGATGAAGGAGCCGCCCGCCCTCACCCTCAGGGCGGCTTTTCCCGCCCTCGCCCTCAGCCGGCGCTGCCGCGGGGCCGTGCGCAAACACCGGCGGCGGGGCTCGCCCTCAGCCGGCGCCGCGCGCACAGCGCGCATGCGCAGCTCCTGCCCCGCCGGTGAGGGGCCGGGCGGTGTGGAGTGGTCTGAGCTGTGAGCGAGCCACCGGGATCCGCGATTCCAACTCCTCGCCCTGCACAGACACCCCAACAACCTCACCCTGTGCACCCCTGAGGGCGTTGTCCAAACGCTCCTGGAGCTCTGGCAGCCTTGGGAATGTGACAATTCCCTGCGGAGCCTGGGCCGTGCCCAGCACCCTCTGGGGGAAGAACCTTTCCCTGATACCCAACCTAACCCTCCCCTGGCACAGCTCCAGCCGCTCTGTTGGGTGCCGTCCCCGGTCACAGGGAGCTGCCCCTCGTGATGAAGGTGCAGATCCCTGAGATTGCCTCTCAATCTCCTCCAGCTGGACAGACCAAGTGCCCTCAGCCGCTCCTCACACGGCCCCTGCAGACCCTTCACCATCCTCGTGGCCTCCTTTGGACACTCTCTGATGGCTTAATGCCTTTCTTACCTTACCGAAACTGCACACAGGATTCAAGGTGAGCCGGCCCCAGCCCAGAGCAGAGCGGGACAATCCCCTCCTTTGCCCAGGCAGCGATGCTGGGCCTGATGCCCCTCAGGGCACGGTGACCCTTTGGGCTGCCAGGACACACTGTGACCCAGATCCAGCCAGCCACCGACCAGGAGCCCCAGATCCTTCCCCAGCCTCTCCTTCCCCGGTCCATCCATACACCCAGGGTTGCCCCATCCCAGAATCCAGCACTTGGCTGTCGCTGTGAGCGGCACTAATGGCGAGGAACAGCACGACAAGTTCAGGAGCAATAATAACTCATTTATTTAATTATAAATCAGTTTATATAACTTGGGTCACCAGCACGGCATAAGGTCATTGGTCACGGACCATCCGCCTCCCGTACTGGCTGGCTGAAACCTTTCAGAATATTTTTCCCAGGCAATATCATAACAAAACTACACAACAGCTGCAGGTGCAAGATAGAGAAAGTTTGCTTACAGAACTGTAGCACTGTTTGTCATCGTTTCTGTGAGAAACAGAGCTCTCACAGAGTGCTGCAGAAAGCTGGAAAATTTCTCTGCTAACACTTTCCAGTGTTCACACTTGGCCTTGATGAACACCAGACAGTCCAAGTGCCTGGTGTCAATTCCAGCCCTCACTGCCATGGGGACAGCACAAAGGCACCAAGAACAATCCATTCCAGGGACAAGGGATTCTATCTCTTTGTTCTTGGTTGCCTCAGTCAGAGACTTAATTGCCTTAAGGAATCCGTGGCCAACAAAATCCCATGACACCCGAGAAAATGTCGTAACTTCTTTTCTAGTGTCTGGACAAAATTACGGCCTCTATTCTTTGCAGATCTATTATCCATTGCCATTTGCCTAAAATAAAGCCTAAATATGTAACTTGCTTTTGATCCGAATGAAGTTTGGATGGAGATGGACTAGGGCAATACAGTAGAAATAGTGCCTCATATAAAGGCATACTCATACCTTTATTTATATATAAATATATATAACAAATAGGGATATATATATGTTCTATATATATAATGCAAAAATTTTAAATATATATGTATCCTATAATATATACATTTGTTAATAGCAAATCATCCACACACTGTACAAAACCTGATTCACACCCCTGAAATCCCAAAAATAATCTTTAAACCCCAAATACTCATGAAAAAAATCATAGAGTCTTAGAATGGTTTGGGTTGGAATTGACCTTGAAGCTCATCCAGTCCCACCCCCTCTGTCCCAGGCTGCTCCAAGCCCTGTCCAACCCGGCCTTGGACACTTCCAGGGATCCAGAGCAGCCACAGCTCCTCTGGGCACCCTGTGCCAGGGCCTGCCCACCCTCACAGGGAGGAATTTCTTCCCAATATCCAGTATAAACCTACTTTCTTTCGGTTCCAACCCATTCCCCCTTGTCCTGTCACTCCAGGCTCTTGCAAATAGCCTTGCCCCATCTTTTGTGTAAGTTCCCTTCAGGTACTGGAAGGTCACAATTAGGTCACCCCAAACCCTTCTCTTCTCCAGGCTGAACAATCCCAGTTCTTGGAGCCTTTGAAGGAGATCCAGCAAAACTTTGGGGAAGATATGTCCGAGTCAGTCACTGTCTTTTCCAGGTGAGGGCAAACAAAGATTGACTTTCTTCATCCAGTGGAATGCTTCAGAGTCCCTTGGGCTAAGCACCGGTCTGTCTGCTTCTGGATACTCCCCCTGGATTCCTGGAATAGGGTCCTGTATCGCAGAGGGTCACACTCCTCCCTTTGTTTTAATGCACACGGGCTGTGCTGGGGCCAACAGTCCCTCATCTGTCCCGGTCCTTGCCACCCTGCCCTGTGGTTCTTAGAATATTTCCAGACATTGCTCCTGTTGGAGCAAGTCCAGAGGAGGCCGCGGAGTTGATAAGAGGATGGGAGCCCCTTCTGTGTGGAGACAGGCTGGTAGGGCTTGGAATCTTCGGACTGGACAGGATTCGGTGGAGACCTCAGAGCGCCTTCCAGGATCTGAAGTGGCTACAGGGAAGATGCAGAGGGACTTTTCATCAGGAACTGGAGTGACAGGACAAGGGGGAACATCTTCAAATTGAAAGAGGGGAAATTGAGGTTGGATATTGGGAAGGAATTGTTCCCTGTGAGGGTGGGGAGGCCCTGGCACAGGGTGCCCAGAGCAGCTGTGGCTGCCCCTGGATCCCTGGAAGTGTCCAGGGCCAGGCTGGATGGGGCTGGAGCAGCCTGGGACAGTGGAAGGTGTCCCTGCCCATGGCTGGGTGAACCCAACCGTTGGGTTCCCTTAGGATCCCTTCCAACCCAAACCGTTCTTCGGTTCCGTGATTCTTTCACAGATATTTGGGGTTGATTTAAAAGGTATGAAGTCACCATTTGAGTCGGGTTTTGTGCAGTGTGTGGATGATTTGCTGTTAACAGGCAGTCATAAGAATGCCTTTACATTAGGCACTGGAATTTCTGCATTGCCCCGGGGTAAAATGGGACACGGTGCATCCCAACTTCAGCTGGGCCAAAAGAAAGTGACACATTTAGGCTTCATTTTGGGAAAATGGCATAATACCTAGGATAATACACGTGGAAACAATAGAGGGGGATTGGACTAGATGGTCCTTAGGCTCCTTTCCGATCCCTTATCACCCCCTGCCCCCGCGGTGCCGGGCCCGTCTCCATGGCAGCGGCCGGAAGGGGCCGCGCCGTCCCCATGGCAACGGCCGGAAGCGGCGCCGTGCGGCGGGCGCGGGGCCGGAAGTGACGGCCGGGAGCCGTGGCGGCCATGTCGGCCATGTCGGCGGGCGGCGGAGCGCA
>VZTI01003495.1:0-47599 GCA_013397865.1 Struthidea cinerea
GGAGGGAGGGGAAAAGGAAATTCCAACACAGGGGAGGTCTATTATTAAATTTTTGAATGCATAAAATGAATTGTGGTAAGTAACTATTTTAAATGTGTCCCAAGAATCCAGGAGTCTTTCTATAATGCAAAATCTGTGGGTTACTTCAATGAAAAGCAAAAAAAAAAAGCATGCTATTATTCTCATGCAATTCCTTGACATAAGTAATGTTTAAATTTATTTTTAAATATATAGAATTAGGTGCTTTCTTATTTTAAAATCAGAGTTAAAAAAATAATGTTCTCTTTTATTGGACTGCATCCAATTATTTATGGAGGGTAGTTAAACAGTTATTTTGTGGGTTTGAGACAATGTCTGGTTGTTTTTGGTGATCAGTAGAAGTAGAGGACAAATGTGGTAACCCCTCCAATGGAATTCTTTGCTTTCTTCCTTCTGTGCTTCATCCTTTGACTAAGGCAATCTGCCTGAGCCGTGCCTCTAACATGTGTTTCTAGATAGGTTATGTAGCATGGAAACAGCATTGCTGTGTGGATAGCTATGTGACTCCGTGATGTTCTG
Source organism: Struthidea cinerea (assembly GCA_013397865.1). NCBI lineage: Eukaryota > Metazoa > Chordata > Aves > Passeriformes > Corcoracidae > Struthidea > Struthidea cinerea. Next base: position 559 of record VZTI01003495.1, read on the forward strand.
AATGTGCTTAATGTAAAGCTGATAATTCCCCTTGTCTGTTTCTATCTGACTTGAGATTAGTCCTTTCATTAGACCAACTTCCTCTAGGCCTGCTTTTAAAAATTGCATGTGTTGAAGACGGACATAAAAAAAGAGTAATTTCCTGCAAGGAATTCGTTTAGCCTCTCTTTTCTCTCTTTCCACCAAGTTCCAAGTTTGACTTGTGAGTGAACATATATTCTATTTTCAAAAAATATAAAAAGAATTATAAGGGAGGCATGGAAGTCTATACTTCTGTATTGGAAGAAGCAAAACCCACAACTTTTTGAGAAATACGAGTTTTGGAGCAAATCAAAGGGAGAACTACAGATAATGGATAAAGTAACTTGCTGGCTATTGGACTAGAAGATACTTTCCTAAGAAAAAGTAACAATATTTTACTATACTTAGAGGATACTTTCTTAAGGATAAGTAAGACTGTTTTACTATGCTGTAGTTTCACTTCCTAAGAGCTGTTACTCGTAATTCCAATCACTTCTCTGTATCACTTATTTGTAGGTGGAAATAAGGGTCTCAGTTGAGTTGTTTCTCCAGGTCCCTGTTTCATATAAACCCGGCCTTACAGTCTGCAGCTGCTTGGCATATTTTTCCTATTCTCCAATCTGAGATTTTTTTTTTCCCACTTTCTTAGCCCTCATTTCTTTTTTCCTTGTCTCTTGATTTCTCATCTCTATTATTTAATTCTGTGGGAGAATATATATTGATTTTTTTGCCTTGAAGAAATTGCATCACTTGCTACCCCAAACTCCTGAACTGTGAAAGAAGAGAACAAGCAGTGCCCTGCCAGGCAGCTAAGGTCATCTGCTGATGGTTTGCTTCTGACCTGAAGACTTCACACTTTGAGTGCCTCTTTGATGGCAAATTTAAGGAGAAAGTGGCTGCTTGCATTTCAGGAAAATATTAGAACTATGAAGAGATGAGAAAAAGATATGTTGTCTTCAGGGTAAAAGTGAAAATTGATTATTTGTGGCATTAGCTACTTGAGAAAGCTGCAGTACTTGTAAGAAACACCAGAGTGGAAATGATGCTGTTCAGGTTTGAGGTGGACATTAGCATTGTGATACAGATCCTAGAATGATCCTGGAAGTTCACAGATCAGATATTTCTGTGACAGAAATAGCTTTCAGCTTTGAAGGAGGAAGGAGATTTTCATTCACTTTGCCATGACCAAAAGGAGAATTGGGGGAAGGTGGCTGGGTACAGACTGCAGGGAGAAGCGAGGCCAGTGGTGACTGGGACCCCAGGGTGAGCCAGTGGAGCTCTGGGGACTGGGTGACATCTGCTGGTGCGTGCTTCCACATGGATGGAAAGATGACATCCTGGGAATATCAGCCATGTACACAGCTGTAGCACGGCTCAGTGCAGGCTGGACTGCTTTTTGCCTGTGCCAAAGATTAGGGATGTTTTCTGAAGGGTTCCCAGGTGCTTCAGTGAGTATTCCAATGGGTCCTCATTTTCCCAGTGTCTCTGGTTTTCTAGCATGGAAAAAGGTTCCCATAATCTTCACTGTTCCTAAGATACAAATACATGGAGTAGTTAATAAAGACATCTGATCCTGCATGGGGCTGTATCTCCAGAGCAGAATGACATTCTCTCACATGTTACAAAAAGATACATTAAAATAATGCATGGAAGTCTCTGACCAGTTCAGAGGTTTGAGGAGGTCTTTCCAAATACAGCTTTGGCTAGAAATCCTGAAGAAATGCTCAAGGTTCTGCTGTACATGTTAAAAATAAAGATCAAGAGACGCAAGAAAGGCTGGTGGCTTAGGAAAGATCAATGTTATGCCGACTGGTTTCGGGGGAAAAGTAGGCCCTTGCCTTACACTTCGACCCGTAATGTCTTGTACCATTACCCCTGTTTAGGCTTTGGTGCTGTGTTACCTACTACAGGTACCTCCTGCAGGGAAACATCACACGGAATTCAGATGAAGGATGGCTGATAGTCTAATGTTTGTAATGAGTCACACTTTGAGCATGACGTGCAGGGCTTTGCAGAGAAGTTCATGATTCCTTTGGGATTCCTCATCTCAAAGAAATGGAGGGAAGAAAATGTCCATAACCTTCAAAAGTCAAGGATCTATGCCCTCAAGGTTTTTTTTTGCCATATTCTGATTTGTTTAAAGGAAAATCCAGAATAACTGTGTTAGAAACCTACCCATCTGCATTTCATCTAACACTGAAGGGTCAAAACATGCAGTCGTTAAAAATTAAAAAAAAAAAAGATCAATCAGTCCTTGGTTATTTAGGATGCCAGCAGCTGACACTGTGGCAGTAGCATGATGTATGCAGAGAGGAAGGTGGTGCTTTCTGATAACAGTGTTTACAAATAAGATACCTTCATTTTCTTAAGAGATTATCTTCAGAGAAGGGCAAATAGAGGATTAAGTGACTTCAAGACACACAAGAAAGTGAATTAAAAATGCCAGTTCTTCTGTCCTGCTGAAGGAAAGCCTCTCCCTCTCTTTGAGGCCCAGCGATGCCAAATGTAATGTCTCCTGATGGCAGAGCAGTGCTATTTGAAGGCCCACAAGTCCAGGCAACAGCAAAACATCACCTATAAATTGAATTTAGAAGACTGATCCTAACAATTCAGACTTTGGAATGGTTTTTGTCAATTTTTAGGAGGTATCGATTTATCTTTTTTTTTTTTTTTGTCTGTAGTAGGAATTTGTAAGTTTGCACAACTGTTTCTTTATTAGCGGGAGAAAGGGGTAGAGATTATTCTTTGGGAAAGCAGTTGCAACTGGATGGGTGTCTGTGAGAAAAGCAAGTATTTTTTTGATGCTTTATAGGTCTGAATATCACAACCACAATAGTGGGAAATTCCCATGAAGTTATGAAACGAATAATAAAACTGCTGTTGCTTTGATGTATTGCTTTCCAAATTAGGAAGAAGTCATCTGTGACAGGAACTATGAGCCAAAAGACAGCTGATTAAATTGCCTTTGATTTGTTTTTCATTATTCATGAGAAGCCTTATCTTTAGTAAGACTGGTTTCTATTAGTGTCTTGCTGAGATGAACCTTTGACTACTCTAACATCTGCAATGCCAGGGACAAGGTAGTCTGTTAACTGATATGGAGTGTTCTGCAAGAATTCAAGCAGTCCTGGATATTAAACACACCGTGGGAGATGTTGCAAGATCATGCAGCTTGGTCAGAAAAATGCTGCAGCAGCCTTTCTCCAACATCTTTAAAAAAATAAAAGGAACCAACAACCATCTGCGAAGAAAGAGATGCACCAAAATAAAAATCCTCTTGGTGAGAAAGGCTGCCTTTTGGAATTTTATTAAAGCTGTCTGTCTGTTTTACCTAATTTATGTTTGCTTTTTCAAAACCAAAACATACCTAATTTAATGTTTGGTTTTTCAAAAATTAAAAAAATACAAATTTAATCTCGACTCTGAAAAAAAAAATTAGATTTGCACCAAATATGTTCTTAAAAACATCCTGCACATGTGATATTTGAGGAAAGTTATTGAAAGAGGGGGAAAAAAAGAGGGGGAAAAAAGCTGATGATAATTTATCTTGGGAAAAATAAAACAGTCATGTAAAAATCTCTTGGCATTATGTTGTGAGACTAAACAAGTGTACATTCATTATAGTGTTCATAAACATCTAGATAACTATTTTGGGAGCTGACCCTTTAGAGCTGTCTTCCACTATAAAATAATTAGATTAAGTGCCTCCAGAAACAAAAACAGCCATTGAGCCGTGAACATTAGCTAGCAAGTGTGTTCTTAGAGTAATCTTTGTGGTGACAAAATGTCTCAATTATGGATAAGTATGAATTTCTTTTCAGTAATTCAGTAGAAGTCCTTGTGTTAAAAAGTAAATAATGAAAAACCTAAATAACAGTTTTTTCTTTAGACTAATCTATTTCTACAGTGTTAAGGAAAGGCTTTAGAGCAACTGTCTTCAGCCAGCACAAGGAATTCTTCCATCTGCCAGAAAAGCAAGGGATAACTTCTCTTGCTGCGTTCTAATGAGTGTTTTCATACTTATTTATGTATTTCTAGTTTTATAGTGTTTAAGTCAGAAAACTGATTAGGTCACTTAATTTGACCTTAGTTTGGCACTCTATAGGCTATTATATTTTTTCTCTATTAGGACGGAACTGAACACAACTTGCCTAAATAAAAATAGCTTAAAACATGAGTCTGTCTTCCGCAAGACCATTTGGTCTCGATGTCAAGGCTCTCACTAATTCTTAAGTATTTGCTACAGCGATTAATCCTGCCTTCTAAAAATAAGAACAAAAAAAATGGGCCTGACTTCTAAATCCAGTGCACGTGGCTTATTTTCCAGCTCATGTTTTAGTTTTGCTGGTTGCTGGCCCAGGGTACTTTAGAGAGGACCTGGAGGGTATGTTGCACTCAGAAAATGGTTGAGTGACCCTGTGTCTGCCGGCCTATGTTGAGCAGGAAAGCATCTTCCCTTCCTGAAGGTCTTTGTGTCTTATTCCTCTTTTTTGACTGGCTTGCATAGACTGATCTCTAGAAGTGTGTAAGATGTTTGTGGTTTGGGTTTGTTTGGGTTTTTTTCTGACTGTGGGAATCTAAGGTACATTCACAAAAGTCTACCAGCCAGACTATTGCTCTAACTGGATGCACCTCCAAGGGCAAAGACTTCCCATCTCTCTGGAGGAACATGTGGTCCAGTTGCTGTGTCTGCTGTGTGTTTCCTTGCCTGTGCTCCTTTGGTGTGTGTAGAGTCTCCAGCTCTGTGACTAGAAATCCCAGAGCTGACTGCCACTCCTGAGGGTGGATTTCAGACTATCTCTAGGGCAGACCTACATTGGCTCAGTGCTCTGGTGCCAGGGGAGAAAATAGCTGAAGGTTCTCTCATTGTGTTGGATGTGTAGACATCATACTGAAGTATTTATTTAGAAAGATTAGAAATTAGGGTATTTTTTAAATTAGTCTCTATTATATTCAAAAGCAGTAACCAGAACTGATGCGTTGAGTGAGTTAGATACTGACAAGAAGTGACTCTAAGTGTCAGTGCTCAGGTGATTGACAAACCTCCCAGGAGATGGTTCCCCCAAGTCCCATTAGATGTGAAGGCAAAAGGATTTACCAGTCTCTTCATGCTGGCCTTCTTGAAATATGATGGACGTGGTAAGCTGGGTTTATTGTTTGCGTTTTCTTCCCCTTAACTATATTTGAAGCTGTATTTCTCCTTTTGATCTTTCTCTGATCTGGTTTTGTTAAGTAAAATGATTGCCTCATTATTTTGATAGTATAGGTAATATTCAGGACGCATTTAAACACAGATGATGGGCTTCTTGACAGCCAGTGAATGGCAAAGCTTCCCACACCTTAGGATTTGAACCTTAATGGAACACAATGCCAGTGCTGGGAAGGAGCAGTTGAGTGGGAGGTAGTGTGCTCCTCCTCTGTGAGCATCTTTTCAGCTGCTGTAGATGCCAGATGTGCTGAGATGTGCAAATAGGTTACGCCTCCTGTGACACTCGTGCTGTGGGAGATGGAAAACATCCAGTACAGTGAGGAGCCATGAAAGATAATAAATACGCCTTTTTTAAAAAGAAAAAAAGTTTTCTCAGATATTAATCCATCCAGAGAATTTGTCACTGGGGTAGCAACAGCCCTGTTTAGTAAGATATAAACTTCCCTTTTTCCTAACTGTCATGGGCGTTATGGAATTTGCAGCTTAAACAGCTGAAAGGAACAGCTGAGGTATTTGAGGAACTGCATTGCATAGACAAGTAGGGTCATAACTTATTAAAACATTTGCAAAACACATTCCAGTGAGATGAAGTTCAACAGTTAGAGCATCTTCCCACGTAAGAAAGACATTTCTTAGAATGTCTTCGTAGAATGGATAATCATGGAAATAGGCTGCTCAGACACATTCCTTGGATTGTTGAACCCACTTTTGATAACTCTGAGCTCACTATCATTAGCTTTTAGGGCAAATTCAATTGGTATTGCCGTAAGTGATGCTGGATGTTATGTAAGAAATTTTTTCCCCCAATCACACTATATTTCTAAGCTGTGTGTGATCGTAGGCTGCCTTGAAAGCATATGTTTTGGTCAGAAATAGAGCAGCGTGCAACACACATTTCCTGAACATCCTGCATATAAATAGCACAGGTGGGAAAGATGAACTCAGTTGTCCTCTAGTTCAATGGCAGCTTGAAAACTGGTCTGGCTGTCCTAGTGCAATGACGTAATACTGGCAATGGTAAGCAGGAGTAGAGTCAGAGATTTCAAGGCAGTGCACAGAGCTCCAAGGCTGCTTCCCTGTGCCCCATCCAACACAATATCAGTGCAGCTGCAAGGTCATGGCTCTCTTCCCTTCCATCCCTGTTAGCTGTGGCATTTTGAGGGGCTAGAGCACTGCATGGTATATCTTCCAAGGACGAGGCAGAATAGGCAGGAAGATTCTCTCCATCACTTCCTAAGAAAACTCTGCAGCTACATGTAGTGAAAGTTCCTGCCCTGCCCCTGTAATGGCAAATGTGATGTTCACAGTGGTGCAGAGGTATGTCCTGTTGGTGAAAGTGAGAAGTTGTCTCTGCAGTCTCAGAGGTCTTTGGTGAGCTGGAAACTCAAATCTCTTCAGAAAGCTGCAGGCGCTGTTCTGAGGGCAATAAACAAGTTAGACAGATTTTGTTTATTTGTCTTGTGTCACAAAGTTGTTCTGAATATTAAATGATAATCACCATCATACACAATATATTCAGACTCTGTACTCTCCACAATTAACCATTTAACAACGTTAAATTAATTTAATGACCTCACTTCCTAACTGCAGAATTCAAGTGCCTCATCATTGCTTGAAAACTTCATTGAATAATGCTCGTATACAATAATGAATAAAATCTGCAAATAAATCAATGAATACTGTAACTGAAAGGGAACAGAAAAGCAGAGATCCTGGTTGTCATTGGCCAGCTCCTTAAGACGTGCAGAATTAGGATCAGTTACTCTTAAATCAGCAATACACTTCTGCAAGGCTGGGTGCTGATAAACGTCACATGCTGTTGTGTTAAGTGTAAAAAATCGATTGTTTCTCTGGCTCTAAGGCTAATTGCTGTTAGCCCAAATGAGCTATCAAGGTGGTATGATAAAGGCCCTGTCGAATATTTATACAGAATTAAATTAAATACGCATGTGCCACTTCCTGTACAAAGAACATAAGGGAAAATATGACTAACGCGTAAGAGCAAAGATTAGTTTACTTGTCAGTTCGTGATCATGATATAGATGGAATTTCCTTCCATAAAAACAGCATGACAAAGAGTTCATGAATATTTTCATCAGTAGCTAATGTTTCCATTCCCAGAGGAGAGCTCTAGGCCCACAAACAAGAAAGGCTGCTACAGTTAAGATTCAAGGGAATGTCAACACAAAATGTAAACTGTCTGTAAGAAAGTTCCAGCTTTGATAGTTTTATCTCATTAGAGACAAGTTCATCTCAGCTGTGAAATGCTTCATGGTACAGGCCTGACCCATATTTATAAAAATCTTTGACTAATACAGTATTTTGTTATACTGGAAATCTGTACTGGGCTCCACTGAGAGCAATGAGAGTTTGTACGTGGGGGGCAGTATTTTGTTTCCATTTTGTTATCATTTTCAGGTGAAAGGTGCAGCCTCTACACTGCTGCAAGTGTGAGGGCATATTTTCAGAGAAAGGCATAATGAACTTTATGCACTTACTGTCTGACATTCAGGTTTTTTTCATAAATTAAATAGATTAAATTATAGGTTAGTTAGTAACGTGTAGGTGCACCATATATACATTTTGAATTTGACTGTGTCATAGAAATAATTGGCCTGGTTTAATAGTTTAAAATCATTTTCTCCTAGAATAATGATGGTTCTCATAAGTAAATATGGATTAATTAATTACAATCTGACTTTGAGGTGTTGTGTAAATTGTTTATGCACTGAGCTGACTTGAAATAGCATTATCAAGTATTTGGAGCTCTGTTAGCTTCTGCCAAAATGACACCTGTGTATTATTTTGATCATCCTTGTGTAGTTTTCTCAAGATTTTTTATCCCTTCTTCTCAAAACTGGGAGGAATAGGCAAATAAAATTGGAAAGAATTTACCCAAACATGGGTAATAAAGTAGAGCTGTAGTAGATCTGCACATAGAAACTAGCACATAGGAGGAAATAGCCCTAATAGTAAATGAAGGAGAAGGGTGAGGGTAAAGTTAGAACAATACTCTTAAAAGTGGATACTTAGCAGAACGAGTTAGAGATGGCATGGGTGAGGGGAATAGTTTTACAAAATGTATTATGGGAAAAGGCTGGCAGCCTTCAAAATGTGATAATGAGAAAATCAGCAAGTTTCTATAAAGGGAAAACATCCACAACCATCTAGAAATATTTTTATTTTCAGTTGAGTGCTGTGACATCTTTTCCACAGAAGGAGTACAGAAATTCAGGAAGTTCTTATTATAACTGCTGAGCAAACCCAAATGGGCAAACTCTTATTTTTTTCCAAATGCATGCAAGGTCTGATGGCAAACAGCAAAGTTCTAAGAAAATTAGATAATTAAGTTATGGCATCACCGACATTTAGTTCTAAGGCAGCCTTAAAGACCATTTTACTACAATTCCATTGTTTACATTATTTTAACATCTCTTCTTAAGAGACAGCTGGCCTTTGTCGTAGACCATGTTAATACACAGTCTGTTACTACTCCTTTTTACGTGCCGTGTGATCCCAGGAGCAGCCAGGATGTATCTGGAGTGGGATACAGAGTGATGACTCCAGGGAAAGCAAGGAGTCTCTGGGCTCCCCTACTGATGCCCTGTGCTGAGGGGACACTTGGGGGCAGCTCCTGCACCGTGCCACAGAGTGAACCCACGGTACCAGGTATGTACACATTGTGCAGTGCATCGTGGCACGGGCACTCATGCCCTTGGTGCCCACTGAAAATTGGTCCTTCCTATTTGCCCAGGATTCCCAAAAGTTCATGAAAATAACTTTAACAGTCATGATGGGGAATAACAACCCTGAGCAGAATGATAATCCCTGAGCACTTCTGGCTGGGTTGCTAGCCACCAGTCAGAATCTATTTTCTCTGTCTAAGTTCGGAGATATTTTGTTGCAAAATGTTGCACTGTGTTAGGGAGCAACAAGGCCCAAAACCAGGTCATGAAGGAATAGAGCAGAATCGCATTAATACAGTTAGTATGCCTTAATACGTCATACCTGATTATCCTGCTCAAAATCAAATAATTGTAGTGGATTTCATTACGTGCAATGAATAGCCACTTGAGGGCTAAAGCCTTAATTTTTTTATATTTGAGAAAGGTGCTGCCTTTTGCCCTCTTGAGCAGCAAGGATGATCTAGGTCCATTGCAGTTTGGTTTGCTTTGTGAACCCTGGGCACATGCACTGGAAATACACTTCATTTGCAGAATCTATATTTTCGAAGCATCTACTGAGAAAAAGCAGAAACTAGCTCTAAATGCTTTTTCTGCTCTTCATAGCCTAAACATACAGACTGTTGTCTTTGTTGAGCAGCAACATCTGTTACTCTGGCAAAACAGATGTGTGAGGTATATTAGCAGTTGGGAAGTATCAAAAAAGGTGAAGATAAGGCTTCAGCAGTTTCGGAAGCAGCAAAGAAATTGGGGCAGATGTGCAAGTGAACAAGGCGTGCAAAAGAGAAAATAATACCTTGTTAATCGGTTAATTTGGAATGATAAAGGAAAGTTCTAGGAAGAAAAGTACAATATTGTGAGGCCTTGCTTACATTTTGTTTTCTTTAATCACGTTCCTTATTTCTGACAGTGATGATGACTTAGAGGTTTCCCAGGAATCCTTTCATAGTTCTGGGTGCTGATTTATACTGAATCTCAAGAGTTTGCTGTGAAGGGGATGTTGGATTAGTTGAACAATCCAACTAATGTAGGACTGGAACAAGCTGGGTATAATTCTTGGCCATGTTATAACAACTCATGAGATGAAAGTCTGGCTCCAGGAGATCAAATAGTAGGTTTTTATTTGATATCAGGACTTTGCCCTGCTTTTTCATTTTATTTCACAGCTTGATCAGAGAAGAGGAAAAAAAGAAAAAAGTGCTGGTATGCTGAATGTTTGCAGTGTCATTAGAACTGAGAACTGCCAACCCTTGTAATCTTGTGATTACTTTAAAAAAAACCAAAGCCTTGAACCATGGAATTTAATGCTTTATGGGTATTTGTAGACTTGGAAAATTAGCTTGACTAAATGTTTCAGTTTCAGATTAGTCGATTGAAATGTAATTATTAAGAAAAAAATTATTACGCTTGTAAGTAATATGCTGACCCATAGTACTGGAATACTTTGAAAAGCCAGTCTTGGATCTCCCCAGCTTTCTCAAAACCTGATGTCTTTCAAAACCGCCTTCTTAATGGTCCAAAAGTTGGTTGGAGGATTTTGCCCTTTCTATCCAAGTCTAGCATGAAAAAATCAGTGTTCAAAAAAAAAAAGATCAAATCAGTAAGTATAGTTCAGACAGGACATTTGAACTTCTAAAAGTTTTGATCTGTTCTCTGTTTTCCCTGAACATTTGCTTCTCCCTTTGCAGTGTTTAAAATTACAAAAACTGGGAGATATTTTGATACATTTCTTCCCTGGGGGAAGGATTCCTGACCCTTATGTGATCCACTGGTTCTCTGTGTGTCTTTGAGAGCATTTTAGTCTCAGGGTTGTAAGTTAAAACAAATGCTGGCAATAATTACTCTGCTTCTGGGCACCCTGGAGGGGGTTAGCAGAAAAGCTAAAAGTAGAATTGAGCTGGCATATAGGAAATACCATCTTGGATTAGGTCCAAACCTCACCTAATCCCATACCATGTCTCCAGCAATGATTAGTGTCATATACGTCAGACAAAAATGGGATTACGTGGCCTTGGCTAATGCACAGACATTTGAAGGGTTATTCTGAGTTGTAATCATTTGAAATTTGCTTAGATCCTGCAGGCTGTGGTTTAATGTCTCTTGCACCCAATCAGTTGTAATGAGTGATACTGTGGATGTTCCTGTCATCCACAGAAATGACCACTCTCTCCTCAAACTTTGCTGATGATTTGACCCTAAGTTTTTCATTGCATCCGTACTTGAATTGCACTTGGTGTGAAAACAGCTTTGGAAGTCTGCTTCGTCCTGTATAGATGGCGAAGGAGCAGAGGAATTTCTTGACTACATGCTCTGGAGCACTGGTTATTTCTATAGTAGTTATTTTGTATGCTGTTATCACAGCACCACATTTTCCTCCTGTTTTCAGGTTATTTCATATGATCGAGGGGTTTTATTTCATGTTCGATAATTTTCAGGGCGTTGCTTAGACTTCCTATGTCTGCCCATGTCGGACACTGATTTTCAGGATTGCCTGTGGTGGGAGGAATTTGTCAAGCAAGGAACACTGCAGGTAGCACGTTCAGAGAACCTTCAAAGGCAGAGTAAGGTCTTTTTGGCTAAGGAAGAGCAGCAAAAAAAAGTCTTGAAGAGAAACAGGAGGGAGGGTGAGAGGCAGTTTCATCATTAACAGAAGTAGTGACGAGAACTCAGAGCAAGGATGTCTCTGGTGCTGGGAGGGACAGAGAAAGCAGAAAATTTAGGCACCCAATCTGGGATGAAATGTCTGAAAAAATTTATTATAAGGCATGGTGCTGAAGTAAATTTTCACATCATTTACTTTCATCCTCCTATCACTGTTTCCAATTTTGTAGCATAATTTTACCCCCTGTTTTTTCAAGAGTCAATAAAGACTACAAGTAGTGCAATGTTTTACATTATGAACATAGTGTTAGACAACTACAGATCACCAGCTACAGAGAAAAAACTATTCTAAAACTACGGCATGAACTTTATGGACAGTATTTTTAAGTATGGTCTTGAGAGGAGGCGATTGCCTTTCATCGATTTGGAAGTATCCAATGTAGGAGATGGTAAATGCCATCTTCGTTCTGAAGAAGTGTTTTTTTCAGGCAGCTCGTGTATTTTGTTCTGTTGAGCTTATCTGTGCTGACTAAGTTGCATAGAAGGGTTTTTATTATCTGCATCAAAATAGAAACAGCAGTTAACTGAAACCATCTCCAACACCTGTCAAACCTCTGTTGCCTATGTTTTGTATAATGGTTGCAGCTAAGGAGCAGTTTGTGGCAATGTTTCAGCCTCTTTCAAAGAATCCCATGTAGGTGCCTGGGGTATCTGAAATTGGTTTTTAGACCATGAACGGTTGTTTGAATAATTTCTTTACTCTTTCACAGTAGGAGCATGCTGTTCTCAGCCATCCATGTGCTGTGCATGAAACACAGCACAGTCAGGCCTGTCACGTGGGGGTAATTGCAATGCTCCTTGCTTTGCACACCACTGTTACCAGCCAGGTGGGTGACCTCAGTGCCCATTAGTGTGACGCTGTGACACGCCCGTGGGTGGCAGAAACCTGTCTCTGAGGCTGCCACAGGGCTACATACAGGCAACAATTATTCCCGGGGTTTCTTGATACAAAAAGTGGGGCAACCAAATGCAATTAGTGGCAGCAAACGTAAAGCTAAAGCAAGTATGTTTCTTTACATAAATCATAGTAAAAGTGTGTTGTTTGCTGCAGTAAGATATGCCTGTACATAATGGTGTTGATATAACTGCTCCTTGGGGTGCTGGAAATTTGGCACAGACAGTGTTCATGCTTAAATTCCTTCTCTTTTTTTACTGGTCATCATGGGAACTAAGTGGGGCAAAGCACCTGAGCTAAGGACCTTTGTCTGGACCATATGATCATTCTTACTTAGCTAGAGGAGGTGGAGGTTTGCAGGAGTTGAATTATTTCACACACAACCATCCAAGAATTATTACTGGCTTCTCCAGTTTTCTTACAAGTGTTTCACCAGATAAATGCTTGTGATTCTGAATACAGTAAATTAAATTAAACCAAACAACCAACAAACAACCTTCCCCAAAGCACCCTCCAAACCTGCAGTTGCAACAATACATTAATTATCTTCTCACCAATGTTCTAGTGATGCTATGGGCACAGGAACAACTGCTCATCTGACAGTTCAGGATCCAAAGGTGTTTTCAAAGTGTGAAAGCACCTGCAAATAAGACAGGTGGAAACTGCACACCTAAAGTATGTAATTCTTCTAGGCACCCAGTGAGGTGCCACCCTTTATCTGGAAATAATTCAGTACCAAGCATTTTAAGGAGGGAACCTTTTTCTCCCTTCTTTATTCTTTAAAAAAAAAGAAGGGGGAAAAAGGGAAATCGTTGCAACAGTAAATTAAAATAAATTGTTGTGTGTTTTTTCTCTTATCTACTGCTCTCACAGCATTTTTCAGATGATTCTCAGTGTGAAAATTACTGCACCCATATACTTATCAAATGTCTTGCCCTTACTTCAGAGCCAATCCAGGGGCAGCTAGAACAGTGGTGTATTCAGGACATTCAAGTAACTGTGGGCTTGATTCTGTAAGGCTCCAGGCAGCAGTGAGATGGGCTGAGCTTATGTCTATCCAGTGAAACCAATCTAAGTGAAATGTTCTCAGATATCACCAGAGAAATCTTTGAAGTTCCCATTACACGTGACCATTTTCCATAAATCTTCAAGGAAAGACAGTCACACAAGCAATGACTAAAACAGCAGCAACCCTGTTAGGAGATGGGTCTGTGTTAGTGACCTTCTGGTTTCTCTGCAGGTTCTGCTGAAATTAATTCTGGACCACAAGGGGCGCTCATGAGGAAAAGGCATTGGAACAGGCTTTTCTGGTTTTGGCCTGTGGGTGTATCTATATCTAGGTTTTGGACCAGTTTATGCAAATAAAATAAATTGAGAAATCAATGTGTGCTAGAGACTACCAAGATCTCAAGGACTTAGCAATATCTGTAAGAATGCTCACATTTTTATACTGTGTTCTCAGTATTATAAACCTAAATATTGTGGTAACTTGAAAAAACCAAACTCTGTCTTTTCTAAGTCACCTCCAGGCTTTAACACAGAGCAAAATGTTCCCTCTGAGTGACCCCAACTTTTTTTTAAAAAACAACACAAATGGCAGTAACTGTAATTGTGTGAGATCTGAAATACAGCCTGTTTGATTAAGTGTTTAATATTCTTCCTTAGCTGGTTGCCTGTTTTCTTGCTGTGAGGCTGCATCTTCTGTGGGGTTGTTAAACAATTCTAATCCTACACACAATTCTAAATCTAACTGTAATAAACACAGTTCAGATCCAGTGCTTAAGCCTTAAGGTTTATGAATGGACTGGTGAAACAACGAGTAGAAACCTATTACCTTCTGGGCACTGCAGGTGGTGTTCCAGAAGCTTGTGGGATGGTTGCTCATTTTTAAGTAGTGATTTCAAGCCGTCTTTATATTTATCCAAAAGTAAAAATTAAACTTCCGCCAGTTGAAGACTTTGAAATGTTTTTCAACAGTAATAGAAACAGACAGATCAGGTTAAAACTCGGCTGCATATTCTGAATTGGATAAAAATCACTTTTCTATTTTCAATGGATTTTTTTGTGCTGTAGAAAACAAACCCCTTTTAACCACCTTTAACTATTCTAAGAGAATTAGAATATTTATTGACATTTCTAAAAGAAATTGCTACAATTAAATTGGGAGGGGCAGAATTCTTCAGAAATATTTGTTGGTTTTACGTACATGTAATAAAAACATTCAAAGAGGAATTTCTAATTTAGAGAAAAAATAGTAAACTGTGAATGATTAAAGGAGGTGTAGTAGGAGTGATTCTCACTGAACTCTGTGTTCTTGCACTTGATTGAAAACACATCCTTTCCTAGGCAATTCTTCAGTATTTCAATTCCTTTATGTGTCTTATAAATCATCATGAACTAGGTGATTTCCTGCCAAGTTCTTAGTTGGTATAAGCTTCTGAGTTCTCTGGCTGTTAACAGAAGCAATTACACACTTTAAATTAATGGCTGAACTGACTAAATTGACATGTAGAAAATAAGGGTGTCTTTTCCTATGGGAGGCATTTTATGATTTATCACAAGGATGTTCTTAAATTTATGTTTCTTTGAAGACATTTAAAATATTACAAGAAGAGAAATGTACAAAACACTGCATTTTTCAGAATAGGAAAAAATGCCACTTTCCACATAAAAATTAACAGGAGGATTTTAAATCACTGTCCTTAGTGTATTTAACTTGGTACTACAGAAATCTATTTACTGTATGTAAGCATACTCTTGTTCTAAAACTACCATATTCAATCCAATATTCAAATATTCTTTGATAAACAAAAATTTTTTTGGTAAAGCTTCTCGTTTGGCCCCTTTATCAAGAAATTAGATTTTATTCACACCACTTTTATTTAAACTTTTTGTCACCTTTTGGATGGGTATGTTGGATAGCGTGAGTTTGGAAATAAGAGACTGCAAATTTCCCATTTGAGGTATTTAATATATAAATCAGAGGTATTTGGAGTCTACGTTCTGCCTTAATTACAAAGATGGTAAAATGGTAATTATTACTTGACCCAGCAGCTCTAAGTTCCATAGGAAATTGTTTACAGGCTGATGACCTTTTATTTTCCTTGCTATTGTGGATAAGCCAGGATGTAGCAAAATGTCTGAACTTCTTCAGCTTTTTGAAGGCAACCCAATCTCTTCCAGAAAGAGTCCACAGGCTGCACTGCTCCCTGTTTTCAATGCAAAAACATACGTTAGTCCTGCTGAAAAAATAACAAAAAGGAACTCCTGAGTTCTGGAAGCTGCTGTCTATTTAGGGAGCAAGTATAACAGGGAAGAGTTTTGCAGACTTCCTCCAGATGATCTTTAGAGTGTGGCTCATGCCCTGTGTAATGCAGTCAGCTCTTGGCCTCGAGGGATTGAAGGCATCCTTTTCCTCTTAGACAGTCCATCCTCTGCTGCAAATTACATCACTATTCTGCCTTATCATTTGAAAAGTTAACTGATCACCAGATTTCCCTCACCTTTATCGTTTTTGGCGTTACAAATATGGACTGGATTTAATCAACTCTGTTAGTACATACATGTCCTCGTATGCTGCTTTACAGCTGATGATGCCCTTTCCAAAAGTCTTTTTCAAAACTCTACCTGATGGCACCACTTTAAAGGCATTTTTTCTTTCTTCCATTTCAAACTTCATCTCAAAGAAGTTCTAAAAAGTATACTAGTGCCTTATTCCTGAAGGCCCTGATTAAGCTGAAGCACTGGTGGTTGTAGAGGGCATGAATAGCTCCAGAGCAAGCAGCAGGACTGTGAATCTTCAGGGCATTTTGTGCTTTGAGGGCTTGAGTAGTTTGCTGGCACTAATGCACATTAATGCGTCTGACTTCAAAGGCTTTACAGTTCCATTTGACCGATGAAGCAGCAAAAGTTTCGGGTTCCTAAACTTGTTTGCTCTCCTCGCAATTCAATTGTGCTAATTCCTTGTCCCCAAAATGTTGTTTGCAGCGGAATGGCTAGCTGTAAACTCACCAGGCAGGTCTGAGTTGCTCCCGCTTTGTATTTTTGTAAGCTAGCAAGTACTTCTCTTCTGAAGTCAGTTGCTGCTGGACTGGTCTTGGTCACTCTAACTCAACTAATAGCATTACAAAACAAAAAATAATTCTGTTATTTCAAAGGACATGATTGTTAAAGTTGATGAGGGACAGTGGTTTGGATGCTCACTGATGCAGGCTGCTCACTCAAGGTAAATGAAAGCTTCATTTTTAAATTTTAGCTATCTTTTATTGGCTTTTTATCCCATACTCATACTGTGGCAAAGGTATACAAAGTGAGTTTCTGGGAATGATAAATCCTTCAGAAAACTTCTAGAAAAAAATGTCTGTTGGAGAAAAAAACCCAAATGAAGCTATTAGTAGTTCTCTATCTGTAAGGCCACTCATGGTACCAGATCAGAAAGAAAAAATGATGATGGTTTATTTTGCTTTTATTGCAAAAACCGGAATAAAATAGGGTGTCATCTTCTCTACTTATCCTTAGAAACATTTCTGTTGATCTGGAGCCCTGTACTGAAGAGGAGAAAAGTGGACCCAGTTGAACAGTCCAAAAGAAACTGATTGGACTTCTAAGTGTGATTGACTGTGCTCTTTCTTTTGGAGAATGTCTCTGTAGGGTCACTCTCAGTGGAGCCAGGAGGAGCTGCTGGGATGCTTTCTGTAACAGGACTAGGCCAGCTGGTTTGTTTGATTGATGAAAGAAGGCATTTAGTGTTATTGATCTGATATGGAAACAGAAGAAGACAAAGAAGGGAAACAAAAGATAGTTTGAACTAGGTACGAGAAATAACTAGAATTTCTATAAATTATGAGTCTGAGAAGATTCGATAATGTTTTATGAGATTCAGGCCCAGAAAAAAAAGCCTTTTTCACTAACTTTCAGATCCACGTGTGTTTTGCTACATTTATTTTCAGTAGCTTCTCATCAGAGTAAGCATTACTTTTAAATCAAAGTGATGTGGTTTCAACAGTGAAAATGTCACACATTTTGAGTTATTTTGCCATAACTTTCTTTCCAACACAGCATTTTGCATGGGATTTTGCAGTGTGATGAACTCTGAGGAGTTTTTCTTTCTGTTCATCTGCTGGTGTCCACCACAGAAAGAATGAGAGCATTTCCAAGAGGATGCTCTTTAGACATGTTATCCACAGATCTGGGTAAAAGTGCTATGTAAAAAGGTTCCATGGGAAGGAAAAGAGATCAGACCAAAGAGTCAGTACTTGAATAATCAGGTAAGTAATCAGAAATTTGCTCTTCTGTTAAATATTTTCTCATTTGAGTTGGAAAAAATGTTAATAAGAAACAAAAAGAAAAAATTGTAAATATATCCCTCATAACAAAATTTGGTAGATCTTTTCAAAATAAGAATTGGAAAAATGTTAAGTATTTTACCTTAACAACATAGGTACTCTAGGACTGTTAAAAGCTATGAAAAAAACATGATGTATTTTAAAGATCACAGATTTATTTCTCAGCACTGGAAACAAAATGCTACTTTGTTATGATCAAGATTTTGCATATTAAGACTATAATGATAAAAAAAATAGACTAGGCTTGTTATCAGAAAAGTATCCCTTTTTTTGTGATTTTAGTGAAGTGGATGACAGTTAATCTCTGGCATGGTCCATGTCTGAGGATGCTTTACACATTCTAGACTACTTCTTCAAAGGGGAATTTAAAAGTGAGAAGAATTGAGAGTTTGGGTACTGAAAATTTAAGAGAGGGCTGGCCTATGGCTTAGTTGGGGGCACTTTGTCCCCAGTTCCTGTTTGCTGCTGAGCTAAGCATGTCATGGTTTTAATTTGGTTCATGACTTTTTTGGCAATTTTTTAACTGATTAGTAGTTATGGCTGAATCTATGTGCAGATACTCAAGTTGCCTGGCAGCCCGTGTGTGATTTTGGAAATACTTCTTCATGTCTTAGGTATGGAAATCACCTCTCCTCTGACACTCCCATTACTGGAGATGTCTGTGAGTACCAGGACCCAGGGAATGAAGTTGGTGTCCTACTGCCCAGGTTCTCAGTAACCACAGGAAACTGGTGTGTGGCTGAGATATTTCCCATGTTAGCAGTTCTCAGCTCCATTAGGAAATGGAGAGCCAGACTGGTTTGGGGTTTCACTGACCCCTTAGGGGAACTGGGTGCTGCAGACCCAGGCGCTTCAAGAAAAGCAGGTGTAAGTCTGGCAGCTTCCATGGGGAGAAGGGAGGAGATAGGTGGCGATTTCTTCTTCCACTTTACCCCATCACCCTCTCACAAAGGGAGAGAACAGCAAGTGTATTCCAGTGAGCAAACGTGTACAGACACGGACGTGTCAGCTGTAACAAATGCCTTGAAATTACATGCTTAGAGTCACAGTAGCGAGCCAGGGGTGGCCTAGACCTCTCAGAGCATCGCCCTCATCAATCAAGGACAACAGAAACACCCTTCAACACGTGAACAGCCGCTTTCTTCTGGGAAGAATGCCACAAGCAAATTAGGGGTATTGTAAACAACGCTGGGTTTATGTGTTTGTCATCAATGCTAATACTCAAAAAAAAGAGTTTTTTATTTTTTTTTATTTAATTTCAGCTGCTTATGTTGTTCTCTCTGGAGTGCTTCGCTGATATCTGTATGTTGCTGACAAAACAAACTGAATTTATGTTGCTGCAATCATCACAATGAGTCATTAAAATCATTAAATTGAGTCAATAATATGAGTCATCAAGTGAGAGAGCTACACCTGCAACCAGCTCCCGTCCCTATGTTGCGCAATTAAATTTTTGATGATGAGCTTAAAACTTATGGCTGTCACGTTGAAGTGTTTCTTAACAGCTCATACTGCCACTGGAGTTATAATATTTAGTACTGCTGAATGAATATTTGTGATTGAATTAAACTGTTAGTCACAGAAAATAGAACCTGCTGCACAGAAAGGGAACATCGTTACTCAAAAAGGAGTGTTCTTTTGAGAGAGTTCTCATAATTCTATCTTGGGCAGAAATTATTGGTATATCAGAGTTAGCTTTAAAAACTAGTATATGTTGTGAAGATGTACCCTGCTTTCTAGATTTGAGTCTATTTATACCTTCATTATTTCACTGGTGAACTTTTTATTTATGTGAATTAAATTAGTTTTACTTTTTGGGGGGGGGGAAATTATATTTGAGAATTATTTATATATATTTATTTTATATTTGTTGTATATATTTATATTATGTAAACTAAGCACTTGAGGTTTTTAAGGAAGGGCACTACACATTATAGGTATCTGTATAATGCCTGCCATACCTGTTTCTCCCTCTTATAGTTGGTGCCTTATTAATTTAAAAAAGCCACAAGTATTATCCTTATTTATTATGGATTGGGTATTGTTTGACAAATACTGAAGATTGGAAGTTTCAAAACTTCTAGTGACTGAAGATGCATCATTCATTTTAACAAAAACTTGGTCTGTGCATTATTGGAGCTTTTTTCTGACCATAAGATGCAATATATAAAGCCCCAAATTTGCAACCTTGCTGATGTAAATACTGACTTCAATTCTTTTTCCCTTTCCAGATTTTTTTAATATTTTCCTTGATTTCAGGGACCTAAACGTAGCTGTTGTTGTCCACCTTTACAAAGCCATTAATGAAATTCTGGCTTTAGGTATTGGCATCAGGTTTTGGAAAGATTAGACTAGAAGAAAAAGAATTGACTTGTTCAACCACTCTTTTTTGTTATTCTAGTAGTCTCTTCCCAGCTTTTCCCTGTTAGTACTCTGAGATATAAATAAGCTTGTAAGAAAAAAAACACATTTCCAATTCTTAGCTGATTAATAAGAGGAAAATTAAAAAGGAAAAAGACAAAAAATCTAGTGGATTTTTTCCTTTAAAAGAGTTTGGGCTGTTTTGTAAGCAGTGTAAGAGGGTGGGGAGGGAATTTGAACCTTTCTTGTGCCTGCCCAGTGCTTTTTCTTGAGTGGGCTTAAGAAGTTCACTGAGGAATTAAGGAGTTTTAGCCTTTCTTACAGTTTCTCCAGCAGAAATTTATACGGTGCAACAAAATGCCTTTTCTAGACAGATTACACATTTGTTCTATGAGTCTATTTCATAATCTGTCAGCTCAGAGAGAGGTACCAATGGGAACTGCCTTTTCTTCTGTGCTAAGCTTCTATTTTAAAAGTGATTTACAATTCCTAAACTGAAAATCAGAGCAATAGAGCTATAAAATTTATTCTTGTGATCGTATCACCTTTCTCTGTGGACTGCTGAGTATTTAGTAAGTAAAAGAGAGAAAATCAATCTTTCATGGGTAATATATAATCTACACAGTGCTGGCAATATTTCATTTTACTTTGGCTTGCATGAACAGGGAGATACCATTTCTATGGGAAAATCTCTGTCAGGTGATGACATCATTTGGAGCTTTCTAGAGAAAACACTGTGCTTTTAATTTGTTTTTCAGCATGAAGTAGAATAGTGGTTTGGCCACTAAGTAATGATCTTTTTCTTCGTATCTGTTTGCTACTCAAGTACATTGTTTGTAGATGGACATGTAATGCTTGGGATTAACATCTAATACAGCTTGGACAGAAGAGGGAAGGAGAAAAAAGGGTATTTTAATAAAACTAATTTTTGGAGGAATCTTTTCAGTAAGGCTCTTTGTGAAGCTAGCATCAGATTTGCTAAGCTAAGGCAAAGCAACACTAGCAAGAGCCCCAGATCTGTGAAAATGCTGATACTTTTACATTAAATTCCCTTTTTTTCCCTAACTGCTAGTGTCAGAATATTTCAAGTAAATACATCTTCCAAAAATAATGCCTCCAGCTGAATTCTCTGCTTTGCTTTATATTTGCTTTCAAGTTAAATAACACAAGATGAAAATCAAGAGCACTTTTATTCCTGTTCTTTTCTCATTCTTAATGTTTCAAAAGTCTTCAGGGAAATTCTCAAAGGACTCTAATAGGCAATTTCAGTAATGCAGCAATGTTATAGATTCTTGGCTTTTCTGTAAGGTGTACTATGATTTAAGAGACAGATCTTTTTTTATTTGCCTTAGTCTTCTATTAAGGGGCTTCTGCCTTCCTGGAAAAATGCTTATTTCTATCATTGATTGATGTCTTCAGTGAATCACAGTTTAAAACCTGGTTCAAGGGTTAGGTAATTCTTAGTGATATGATTTAATATTTCTAGACAGTAACTTTTGCCTTTAAAGTCTAAAATATTTATGTGTTTTGGGAGATGGTGTTTCTTTGTTGTTTTACCAGCCATAACCAGAGCCAAGTGTGCAGCAGTGGTCATAAGAATTTTCTTGCAGTAAAAACCCCAAACAATAAAAAGGCAGAAAGCTTCTCCTGGGTTCCTATTATATGTCATGGGCCCTCAGAAAAAAAATAACCTTCACAGCCACTTGTCCTCCATAAATAGGGGTGTTACTGAAGGGACAAGAAGATTTGAGGAAGATTTGATAAAAGTCTTCCGTTATGTTAAAGGTAGATGTGGAAGAATAACTACTTGCCCTGTTTTAATTGGGATTAGGAATAGTAGTTTTAAATTATGTGACAATAAATTATATGGAATAAAATGTTCTTACAGCATTGAAGTAGTTTGCTTTTAGAGATGGGACAGTCTCCTGCCACTGTAGGCTCTTCAGAATAGACTGTGCAAACATCTGTCAGAAATGGCAGAGCTGTGTTTTGGAGAAGGCTGGGAGACTAGGTGTTATGTGGTAATCACTTCCAGCTCTACTTTCCTATGGGAAGAGAGAACTTGAGAACTGCAGGTAGAAAGAGCAGCACTCTTCTAAAAGAGGAGAGTGGAGAGTACGCTTCCCATGGTGCCAATGCTAGACCATCAACCCCTCTGTAAGGCAAGTAGGAGAGCAGCATTATGACCTCTAATGGAAGGATGACGAGGAAGGCAGTGCCATTTCTCTATTGTGCCTGCAAGGCGTAAGCTCCCTCTGCTTTCATCCGTGCTAATGGAAGAGGAAGCATTTACTAGCTGCAGGCTGCCTCCAGAGGAGACACTGACACAATTCCTGCACACACAGTGTCATCCCTGCAGGCACCAGATTCTGAGAACTCAGCTACTGCTTCTGCCCCTCAGCAGTTACCGCTCAGCCGAGAGTGGCACAACTGTGCTTACACAAAGTCTCTCAGCTGAGGATCTCAGAGTGCTACTCAAGCAATTTAACCCCACTTTGCAGAGAAGGGAAATGGCTCACAAGATGTCTGAGTGAATGTTCAAGACCAAGCAAAAGTGGTCAGGTGCTCACTCCCTGTCAACCTTAGGTAAAAGACAGGAGTTTGCTGTGTAGTTCTTACCTGAATGAAGCATGCTATTGTCCCTACTCCTGAATGGACCAGCACTGTATTCCCAAGAGACCCTCAAAGAAATATGTTGAGACTTCAAGTTTAAGCATTCCTTACATGTGTTGATTAATCCCAGTCTCAATAAACTCAAAACAATGAAAAAATACCTGGAGGTATTTAAAAGACTTGTGGATGTGGCACTTGGGTACATGGTTTAGTGAGGAGCATGGTGGTGCTGAGTTAAACCTTCAACCAAATTATCTTGGAGGTCTTTTCCAACCTTAACAGTTCTGTGATTTTCTATTACTAAACAAAACGCTAAACTAGAAGGATTCTTTTGAGACATGTTTAAAACAACAATGGAACTACAGCAAAATTAAAGAAAATGAGTGATTTTAAGTATGTTGTACTAAGTGTAGTGATGTTGCTATAATTTTGAGAGACTAAATTTGTGCAAAAATATTTCACAACCCAGCTTCTTCCCTTGTATAATCCATTGGGCCCTCAGTGCCTTGTTCCATATCCACTTGTGGGGTTTACATTAACTGTGGTGGACTCTAGTAAAACACGTGTCAAATTTAAGCTAGAGCTACATTAAAAGCTTTTGATGAAATTGAAAACTGAGAAGTTTACATGAAAGTTCATTCTGCAAGCCCAGTTTGAAATACAATTGGCACAATTCCCATTTTTCCCTTGGGTGTTACTGCAGATCCTTTCCTTTATGAGGTGGATGAACCTTTATTTCTTTGGGTACCTGCTGCTTGTGCTATCTCTGTGCCCCACAGTCAGTGCAACAGGTAGGTCAACATTTGTAAAGGATCTTGAATTTACATTTCTGCCAACTATGATGGGTAACTGCAGAGAAGATCTGTCACAGGTCCCTTTTGAAAGAAAAGTGGCGAGAGAAGTGAGTCAGAGGGAATGGGGTGGTTGTGAAACTTATTTTCCTAGCATCTCTTTTCTGCAATTAAGATCATCTGTCTTGACCATACTCCTGATCGGACTTGATCAGAGTTCAAAAGGAGGTGGATCAGAGATGCTGTGTCTCAAAGGCAATACACATATTGCCTACTAGGGAATTGCTTTTTCTCCCAGAGTCCTACTTAGGGCATTTGCATTCTCAAGTAAATGTTGGTATGTTAGCCATGTAAACCTTATTTTTTTTGCCATCCGTTTGTATATCCCTAAGGTCTGTGGCTATAATATTACTGTTTTGACCACCTTTTTTCTATTTGCAGCAGCTTGTACTCTTAATAACTTGGTCAACTCTAGCTCTAATATTTTCAAAATTTAGTTACAGCTGGTAATTAATTTTTTTTCTCAGCTGATAGTTTTGTTTTGATAGTGTGATCTTTATTGCATTTACCCTTTCTTAACTTTGTAGGCTAGAACTGTGCACGGAGTTTTAAAAGAAAGTACTTTGAGTTTTTAGCCTCTATTTATATGCCTGAGAATGTGTCTATTCTTCTACGATTTAATTCCTGTTTATGAACAGATTGTGTTGTGTTTTAATACTTATGTGTTAATATGAAATGTTTGGGGTTCACAAATGAGATTTTTCTAATTAGATCCATAGCAAGGAAGCCAGAAACCAGGAGAAAAAGGTATTACATTTCTGTGATGATTGAACAAATCTATAGTTATCACCAAGATAACTATTCTAGGACAGATCCTATATGGCAGTTACAAATTTTGGGTGAAATAATAAAATGCATTTCTTTTTCATGGCATGTCAAATTTGATCTTTTATTTTAACATAGCCATTCCTTTGAAAGGAGTAAATTTAAACCTAGCCCCAAGTCTTCTGTAAACTTTCTTCTAGCTGTGTCAATGAATAGAATGCACAAGAGAAGAGGAATCTTTAAAAAGCTACTGAAGGAGCTAAACCATCTACAGTTACCAGGCTCAGCATCCACTGGAACTTCTCTGTGTGACCTGGAAATGATCCTGACTGGTGAAGCTGCGATAGCATCGGTCTCAGGTTGTATCACTTTGCCTTCCCTCCTGCCTCGGTGCATTTGGTAAAAGACGACAACTCTTATATATTAACTCATCTAATGTTTCAATTAAGTATTTTTCCTACTCAAATCCAATCTCTGCTATAAAACAGGGATGGACAGAGGAGCTCTGATCTTTGAAACCTGGGGAATTATTTGGTCCAGCCAAGGACCAAAACACATTTTTGTCAGTGACTATCTACTCTGGGTGGATTTTCTCTTTTAAAAGCCTGTCTGTTATGCATAGGATCTCATTAAGTAGGAGGCTGTTCCTCACCCAAATATAGGTTATATCTATATATATATATTGCTGAGCTGCTGTTGTGTTCTCTCTGTGCATCTCTCACTGAATCAAGGACTGTATGGTTAGAGCAACAGGTTGTTTGACACCTGTGCTCAATTACCAATCTTGGTTTACTAATCTTTATTATGAATGGATTGATTCTAATATATTAAATGCATTATGAAATATGCTTGTTATAGTCCTCAATATAGAATTAAATATCTAATAATATTTTCCTATTTTTTCCAGAATTCAAAATTTAAAAAGTGTGTTTTCAGCCTCTTAATGACTTCTTTTCCATCAGATTTATCTTAGATTACAGCAACAAATCTGGCACTCTGATCCTGAAATGAGTAAAACCATGAGTGTTATTCTGAAGCCAATTAGATGAAGAGCACATATGTTTCAGAGCTACTGTAACAGATGAAAAAATGAGGGAGATTCTCATGTTTCTGAAACAAAGAACCCTCAGGCAGACTTACAGCAAACAGTAATGACTCTGGAATTATTCAGAGGTGAATGAGAAACCAGTGGAATTCATAAATAAACAGAAGTACTGCTGTTCTGGCAACTCTTCTGGCACTGTCTGGAGACTCGAGAAATCATGAAGGCAATCTGTGGCTGGAGTTTAGGAGTGAGAAGTCTGAACTCCTTTCTTAAAAGGTTGAAGAAAAATTGTTGACACTAATCAAGGCTCACATGAAAAAGGCATTCTGAACTGAGAAAAATTCCTGGCATCTTGTCTTGATGGCTTTAAGTTCTGTGTCATAAATTACATTATTTATGGATGTCATGCACTGAGTCAGCTGTGAAAGTCTGGGCCACAGCTAAGTTAAAATTTTACACTGGAATAAAATCTAGTGAAACACATGTCAAAAATATGATCTGTGATTCTGGCTGATTCTAGACTCAAAGCAGAAAAGACACCTAAGGAGAAATTAAACACAGATCTACATATGAAGAGAAATTAGGCAATATATGTACACTCATTTTTAAAATCTTCCTGGCTAATTAGTTTTGAAAGCTAAGGCAGGAAGGCAAAGAAAATTCAACTCATTTTCTTTGTCTTCTGTTTCAGATTCTATCCCTTCTTTTCCGTTCTCTTCTCCTTTTGGATAGTATTGAACGGGGAATGATGTTGGACATTATTGGTACCAACTATGAAACAGGTGCAATAAAGGAATGAACTGTTATAAAGGAGATTGGATGCAAGTTCTGTGTTTTGAGTTCAAATTTTGCCCAATTCAGCTGAGCCTGTCATGTTGGAGGCATCCTAAAAACACAATGGATTATTTGCTATTTTCCTTTTTTCCTTCTTGAGCTGTTTGTACCATGGTAAGTATTAGTTCTCCTGAGCATACCCAGACTAGGTTAGTTTACATGGGAAGTAATATCAGATTAAGTCTGTTTCTACTTAAAAACAGAGTAAGGGGGGTCCCATTTGAAGTTATTCAGTTCTGGATCACATCTTGTACTTCCACGTCTAAACTGTCACAGCTTGAATTTCATTATTTGCGTTGCAGTGAGTGAAAGAATAAAATTGGGTTGCTCTTAGTTTTGCTGAGTTTGGGAGTACCTACGAATAATTTAGAAATTTTGCTGTATTTTACCATGTGCCATTTATATGAACATAAATGTAACAAAAGGCAATTCAGTTGTATTTAATACATTTTATAATAATAAAAAATTATTTCATAAAGCTAATGGAAGGAAATTATGCTATATTCATTGTTGTGACAGGATCTAGAGTCAGCCAAAGCTGCCTGCACATCTCCTAACACTGCTAAAACTAAAGCTTTTAGAAGATGACCTTGAACAACATCCCTTTTGCGTTGCTTATCTGTTGTTCCACAACCTCCTCAACTGAAGCATTCACTTGTGGTTCTAATGTATAATATAATGACTAACCTGCTAAAATTGCTGTCATCACCATCTATGGCACTTTGATAATCTTGGGGCAACTATCAGGAGAGAGGCTAGAGGTTAAAAATTAAAATTCATTATTTTTTTTCCAAGAAAAAACCAAAGTCCTTGCATAGATGATTTCATTGGCTCCCATCATTTCTAGTTACCATTGTTGCACCAACCTCTCTGATTTAAGTCTGTTCATTCACTTTCAAGTCCAGACTCCTGTCCAGCAGTCTTCCTATCCATGTAAGGATGCTCACTCATCTTCCAGTGCAGTGTTGTCCCTCCCCGTTTTTCCTGCTCCTTCTCCAGTATTTCTGGCTTTGTCCATTGTGTCCACCTGGCTGCAGTTTCCTCCTTCTTCCTTGCATCTTATGTTTAGACTGCACCCAATGCTTTCTGTCTCCTCACATGTAAGTGTTCAGAATTCCTCTTGGTATTTCTGTCCCAATGTTTTCAAATCATCTTAATGGATTTATTCTCTCCTTTGCTAGGAAAGACAATGAACTCTTCCAAGGTTTAGATTAAGGAGTCAATGCAGAGTACAGAACGGAGGCAGCACCAAAGGCAAGAGGCAGGAATTTGATGACAACAGATTAAATACATGCTTATTTGTGTTACCCTCTTCTCTTTTTAGGACAAATTAAACAAGTTTTTTTTGAATGGGAACCTAATCGTTAGGTACTCCTCTTTTGTGTTTCAAGGTAAGGATGGAAGCCACAAAATTCAAAAACCTATTTTCTGCCACATAGGAAAAAAAATATACTTCTTTTAGAGAAATAATATAAATTTTTCAGTGGTAAAAATAGCAGTTCAAATGGATGTAGTGAGATGTCTTTTACAAGGGTTGATCCAAATAGTCAATGTAAAGATAGTCTGACTTTTTTCTGAATACACTGTCCAAAGAAAGAAAAAAATTGAGATGATTCTGTCTTACAAACCTATTCAGAACTGTTTAAATTGTATACATATTTGTGCATATTTTAGGACACATTTCTTTGTGCAGTTGGTGACCTTTAACAGATGCTTTTTTCTGAAGGCGTTCAGTCTTCCTTTAAAGGTTTTCTTACATATGGATGTATTCTCTGAATTAGGGGAAGTGGGAAACCTTTCAACAAAAGTGGGAAACCTTTCGACAAAAGTGGACCAGGCATACTTTGCTTTCTGTAACATCTTTGACTTCCAGATGAGCATGTGAGTGCAAATATTGAAATAGCTTGAGCAGGTGTTTTGGTGATATTTCAGATCTGAATGGAAAACTCTCGATATCAGCTGATTCATTACTGAGCCACATAGAGAAAATTACCATCTACATGTCTGCAATAATGCATTAGAAACTTGGTAGGTGAGAAATGCCTATTCGGTGAGAAATGCCTATTCATCCCTACCATGATCTGTCTTAAACCCCCGAGACGTTCCCATCCTAAGACACCAAAATTACTAAATAGTTCTCCTCACATATGAACTGGTTCATGTTAATCAGTACTTTGGATGAAACCTGGAGAACCTGGTTCTTTGAGCAGAGGAGACCTTTGTGACTAGGGAAATGTGCTGCATCCCAATTCAGTCAGTTGTACTAGAAATGAAGCAGAAATTCAAGATGGTGCTTACAGTACTATAGGTACACATCCCTTTTGTCTTTCTGTATGTCTCTGACATGGATTTCAGCATCATTAGTTCCTCTAGGAAGTCAGGCATTTATCTCAAGGCTGGAAAATAGGTACTTCTTTCTTGTGACGTTCATATCCATGACACTTGTCCTGTAGTTAGGAAAACGTTAATGCAATCTAAATGGTGGTGGGAAAGAGAAAAGGGGTGTTGAAAGGAGAAAATGAGTTAATGGCTTGGGAAATTTTTAGAAAGGAGGAGAAGTGTGCTCACCTCCTGTGAATTCCTGTGAATTTTCAGCTGTACAGATTGGAGCAGCTGTCAAATTTCAAAGCTTTTTATTTTCAAGCAGAAAAAGGAGCTAGCTTTGATTTTCTTCATTCCAAGTAAATTTAACCACAGTGTTAATAAGCAAAAATATGCTGCCGTTGTTGCTTTTCCTTTGCTGGTGTGTGGGCAAATACTACTCTGAGTTGCCTCATTCAACTTGGAAGAGGAGATCTTCGTTTGTTAATTTTGCTGGAACTCCTGTACAGTGACAATGTCTGGCTGATCATCAAATGTCTAAAGACTCTATAAAAACAGAAGTCCCTTCAGTCTACAGATGGAATCATGATTAGGTGACAGATAAGAGTGGTATTTTGAGGAGCTAGAGATTTGACTTAGGCATTTAAAGGAGAAGTAAAATGTCTAAGTCCTTTAATGGATCTGTGGTGATTAGTCAATTCAAAGCTCCTGAAGACTCAAGAAATGTTTGGAAAGGGTCCATTTTCCTCTAAGACAGTGGAAAGTAAACCACTGAGAGTGGCCATAGAAGTAGTTAAAACAAAGAAAATAGTTAACTCCTTCTACCAAAGCTATGAGATGTTTTGCTATGGACTGAAATATGTTGGGAGAAGGTACATCTGTCAGAGATAAGATTTGAGCTGAAGTCACCTTGTGTCTTGGCAAGCTGTGCAAATGCTGAAAGAGAAAATTTTGAATATGTTGCATATTTCACCATTTGCATACTCAGACCCTTCAAGAGGCTGGCTGATCTTTGTGAAGGAGTGAATGTTTGCATGCTCTGAGTCACTCAAGAAAATGCTTCTGTGCTGCTGAGAGCTACAGAGGACTCAAGCACAGTAGGTACCATCTGGATCAGAAAAAACCCCACCAGAGACTTGGTGAGGATTTGCTTTTCTCTTCTGTTGCTTTCATGCTGATGGCACAGCAAACCCAGCTGATTTCTGTTTTGCTTACAGGAAATGAGTGAAAGGAGAAATTTTGAATCTATCTCATACACCTGATGAGGAGATCCTTTGCACCACCAGTGACACAAACCACCTATTCAGGCAATTCACCATTCTCATCCCCCAAAATTTCCTGCCCATCAAGTCTGCTTTTGACCGTACCTTTCCAAAGAGAGTGGCTATTGCCTGCTGAGTCACCCTTGACAGCACCTATTAAGCAAGAGAGACATGTCAGAAACCAGAAAGGGAAGACTGCAGGGGAGACATGCCTACAAACTGTGATATGAGGCAGCAAAGGAAGTACACCTGCCTGCGTGCCTCCTGAGGAGGGATGGATAGTGTATGGGAAGGCTTCAGTCCAGTAGGCTGACACCAGGCCATGGAGTTGACTTCAAAGGAAGCATCAAAAGAGGTTTCCTTAACCCAAGGAATACCTGATATTGGAACATTTGAAAGTATGCAAATGTTCTTGTTAAAAGCCCAGTAGCAGGAACTTTGGGATTTATGGAAGGATCTGCCTGAATACCCACCCATCTCCTGACACTTGACTTGTTACACAATTTGTATTCCTGAAGGAAACTGAGTGATCACTGCCATCTATTGGCAACAAATAAGCTAACATTACTATCCCACTGAGAAAATGCACTAGAAATTAAATAATTGACCTGAAATTGAACATGCTACTGTTAAAGCTGATTTTTTTTTTTAAATGAGAGTATTACACCACGTGAAATGTGCACTTCTTATGCTAGTTTTCTTTGTCTTGCTTAGATTTTTTTGTCTCTTGCAACACAAATCTCCATTTATATGATTCACATCAGGTTGTGCTCCTGTTTCCAGCAAACACCTGTCTAGGACAGCTCCACGGGATTAAAAAATTGGAATTTCCAAGTATGAGATAACTTGGTTGCCTGAGGAAAAAATTATGCTCATGACACAAATCTTGTGAGAAGAAATACCATGAGATCATCTCAAAGAAGGCACTGATCAACACATTTAATTCCTTGCTCATCGCACAAATCTTGTGAGAAGAAACACCATGAGATCTTCTCAAAGAAATGCCCTGATTGTCACATTTTTCTTTATTATTATCACACTGGTCTTAACCAAAAAAAGCTGAAACCCTTGCTGAATGAGAGTTCTACCAATTTAAACATGTAAAGGAGAACTGTCCCTACCAGCAGCTATGGAATTAATCACAGACAAAGCAAAGTAAGTGACAAACCTCTTATTAATATCTAAAATATTTATCTTTGATATCTGAATATCTAAGGGTACTAATTATACAGAGCTAACAAATGTAATAATGCACTAAGTCTTCAAAACCTTTATTTTGAATGTTCAGTGTTCAAAAGATTTTCATACCTACAAATAAATAATTCAAAACTGATTTTGGACACATCCTCCATGGCTCAGTGTCACTAACTTTATTAGAAGTTGGAGCTATTTATGCTAGAAAGATGATAATATAAATTTACCATGAGTGATGCCATAATTGCAGTTGTGTCATACCTAACACAAAAAAAAAGTTTTTCTGCTGCGTGTAAATTTATACTTGAAGACATTATGGGACTACAGATTAGGGAATTAGTCAAAACAAATTTGGAAGACAAAAGTTTTTTTCCAATTTTTAGTCAATGGCATATAGACCTTCCTAAACACACTGAAGGAAGTTAGTTCCTCTTGAAAATTACCTGATGTATTTTTTCAGAAGCCCCAAATTTCATCCATATTTGTGTTCCAGTTACAGACTGGAATTTGAATTATTTCAGCTGATATCCTTTCTTCTAAACAATCAATGTAGATATACCAAGTAAGATGAAAACTGATATTCTATGTAAAAGCAGAATAGTGATTCAAATAGCCTAAAATTTTATTTCTCATTCATTTAAAATTGATGTTTTACAGGTGCTTGGAGCAGTAAAGGAAACTTTGTGAACTTGAACCACAAAAAAAAATTTAAGCCTAGTAGCTTGCAGGAGGAAACCGCTCAGCACAGACCAAGGATTTCAGGGTCTTGTGCTACGGAAATACAAGGCAAACAAAGCTGCCTGACAAGCTTTATGAATGGTTGTTTGAATTCTGTAAGAGAATATTTTCATAAAGTTGTAATCCTTTTATCTTGAAAGGATTGCTGCTTAAATTACTGTTAACAAAATCAAGAGTGGGAGGCAACAGAGGCCTGCCAGTATTAAGGGGATCAAAGCATGCGGGCGTCAACAGATATATTTATGTTGCAGGTTTACTGTACTAAATTATCAAGGTATTTCAGAAGAGAAGAAAAATTCACTATCAATAAAAGAAATATCATATTGCTAACTTTAGTTTGAACTTATTTCTCTTTTTAAAGAAAGCCTTCTTAATTTGCCATTATCTAATAAATTTGCCATCAACAGCAAATTGGGAGGAGCTGTCAACTTCTTCAGGGGCAGAGAGGCTCTGCAGAGAGACCTCGATAAATGAGAGGCCTGAGCAATCAACAACAGTATGAAGTTCAGTGAGGGACGTGCTGGATTCTGCACCTGGAACGGGGCAACCCTGGATGTGTGTAGACTGGGGAACAAGAGGCTGAAGAGCAGTGTTGCAGAAAGGGACCTGGGTGTCCAGGTTGGTGGAAAGTTGAATATGAGTCAGCAGTGCCGTGGCAGGCAGCAGGGCCAGCCATGTCCTGGGGGGCATCAGGCACAGCATCACCAGCCAGGCAAGGGAGGGGATTGTCCCGCTCTGCTCTGCACTGGGGCAGCCTCACCTCGAGTGCTGGGGGCAGTTTTGGGTGCCACAATATAAGAAAGCTCTTAAGGTGTTAGAGAGTGTTGCAAGGACAGCTAAGAGCATGGTGAAGGGTCTGGAGGGGAAACCTTATCAGGAGAGGCTGAGGTCACTTGGTCTGCTCAGTCTGGAGAAGAGGAAACACAAGGAAATCCTCATTGCAGTTACAACTTCCTTGAGAAGGGAAGCGGAGGGGCAGGTACTGATCTCTTTGCTCTTGTGACCAGTGACAGGACTTGAGGGAATGGCCTGAAACTGTGTCAGTGGAGACTGACATTAGATTGGATATCAGGAAAAAGTTTTCCACCCAGAGGGTGGTTGAATACTGGAACTGGCTCCTCAGGGAAGTGGTCACAGCACCAAGCCTGACAGAGTTCAAGAAGCATTTGGACAATGCCCTTAGGCACAAGGTATGACTCTTGTGGTATCCTGCACAGGGCCAGGAGTTGGACTCAATGATCCTGGTGGGTCCCTTACAACACAGCATATTCTATGATTCTATGGAATAAGGTTCAATTATTTTTTTCTTTAAAAGAAAACAAAATATAACATTTTTCTGTACTTGTTTAAGGCTTAGGGAAAGGAGTGGTTTCCATATCCAAGACAACCAAATCTTCATATGAGGAGGTTTCCTGCATCTTTTATGCTCCCTTCTTATTTTAACTTCCGTTTGTTGTACATACAAGGGGAGGAAAACAGTTTCTAAAATGCAGTAATTGTGGCTTTGTATTGTTTGTCCTTCGGGCCAGTCACCTGTGCTTTCAAGGTACAGAATCATACAGAATCACAGAATGGATCAGGTGGGAAGGGACCACAGTGGGCCATCTGGTCCAACCTTCCTGTTCAAGTAGGGTCATCCTAGAGAACTTTGAACAGGATTGCATCCAGATGGTTCTTAAATGTCTTCAGGGAGGGAGAGTCCACAACCTCTCTGGGCACTCTGTTCCAGTGCATGGTCACCCACACAGTGGATACCCGTGTGCCTCTGCCTCAGTCTTCTCTCTCCCTGCTACTCTGTACATTGGCCAGACAAAACCACAGGCTGGTTGGTCCAGCCAGCCAGGACTGCATTCCTCAAAACGCTGCTTGTGCTTTTGGCCAGCTGAAAGCAGCACCCTCAGGATGGCTCTGCTGGCCACCTCCATCAGTAGCTGCCAAAACGGAGAGCTTGCTCATCTGAAGCAGTGATGTACATATTACAGCATTTTCAGCCTTTGCTTTTCTATTTTTTTAGTGTTTCCATTAATTTGTCCTTTGGTTTAAAGAACCACGAGCAGAAAGTCCTCAGATAGAGCTTAGGATCATCTCAGCTCATGCTTTATCTTTTTTCCTCCATGTTGCCAAATTAAGGGATGTTTTTTCTTAACAATAGGAACAGGAGAAATATAAGAACAAACATTGCTGACATCCAAGCCCTACTTCACATACATACATATTTTTAAATTTAATTAAATTACTTGCATTTATTTCCTCTTGCCTTCCTATTTTCCTCATACTTAATAAAGCTTGGAAAAGCATTTAGTGATGGTGGTTTAATGCAGGACTAAAAAAGCTCCGCTCCATCTATTTAACCTCATGCCCTGGATCATATTTTGTTGTAATGATGTGCAGTGACAACATCATGACAGTTTTTATAATTAGCTGGGCTCCCTGAAATTATCTTGCCTAATTTTGGCCTTTAGCTGCCCACTTAGAAATTTCATGGCAGAGAACAGCAAAAATTCATTATGGTCAACTGGAATAAGGATAGCATTTCTCACAAGAAACAGCATTTTAAAATAGATGTACATATACACAGACATATGTATATATGACCTTTTCTTTGCTTATACATAGACACGTACACAGATGTGTATGTTTCATCCTGAATCTGGATGAAAAGTCGGAAACTTGACACTTTTCATGGGAATGAGATCATTCTAATGTCTCTCCTGATTTGCTAGCTACCAAGCTCCTTTGCTTCCCACCCCTCCAACTGTTTTCCGGGATGGTCAGCTGCCCAGCTGCCAAGCTGGCTTGCTGGCTGCCTGAGGAGCCAGCTGCTCCAACAGGGAAGTGCAGGATTATGGGGAGCAGGCAACCTCCCCACCCCACTGCCAGCCAACTGGCTAGAGCCTTGTCAAAGGAAACCTGTATTACTTCTGTCGAATTTTGTATGGACTCCTGTGGGATCCATATGTGCCGTTTAATCCGTACTCTCCAATGGAGCAGCAATCCTTCAGGCACAAGAAGCAATCTCCCTCAGTAAAACAAGTAATTTTCCATGGCATGCAGAAGTGCTCTTCTCAAATGTGTGCTTTAGCTGCGACTGCACTAATGTGTGCTCAGCACGCTCCCAGGATGTGCCAGTGTGTCAGAACCGTACTCAAACAGGGCTCAAGAAAACAAAAAGAGAGCCACAGAGGTTCTGAAAGCTGACAATAGTTAAAGACGCTCAAGTATTTCAAGAAATAAGCAAGAAGGGCATTTCAGAAGGATAGGAATAATCTCAGAGAATGGGAGGAATCTCGGGGAAACCCTGATGAGCCAATGTCTTCAGCTTTGAGACACGGAAAGCTATAAGTGTGTCATGCTTCAGAAAAGCCCAGAGTCAATTTATAAAAGCTCAGGGTTGTTGCATGAGTAGAGGATATCTAAAGAACATCATCTGTGTTTATGCAACAGCAAAGCCAAATTCATCATCTTTCATTTACCTCAGTAGCAAACCAAACCCTTCTATAATGCCCTATGCCAGAGAAAATATCTTGCTTTGGGATTTTTTTTCAGCTAGTAAATGACATAAAATCCAACTAACATACCAAACAAAATCTATTTAACACAATTCATATTTGAGAAGAGTGTATGAAAAGAATCTGACCTGTCCATATGTGTTTCAGGTATGTATTTGGTGACATTTTGACAGTGGTCTTTATCCATAAATTATTATACTTGAGGCACTATTTCTCTTGTAAACACCTCTCCCTCAGTTTATAAACGTTGTTTGTTTGGGTTTTCTAACTCCCCTTTTCAGATGTTCAATTCCAATTTAACTCTCCCTGTGAGTAGACCCCTCCATATTCCTAGCAAATACAGACAATATAATATTTAAACCAATACCTCAGCTTCTTCCCCTTCATATGTCAAACACATTTTTTCCTTTCCATAATTTTCTTTCCTACCACAGATCACTCTCCTTTTCTTCTTGTCTACCTCANGTTTTTTCCTTTCCATAATTTTCTCTCCTCCTTTTCTTCTTGTCTACCTCATCTATTCCAATTCCTTCATTCCTTCTTAATTTGCTTCAGTTTCTTCACTTTATAAAAAAGGTGTGGAGCACGACTTCCTTCAGCCTATTCAGCCTATTCTGTCTTTCCATTTCTTTCTCCTCGCCCTTCTGATTTCACTGTAAGAAAATTCTTCCTTCCTTTTCACATTCAACTTTTTGATTTCTTCTTAATCACCTCCTCCTACTCTGCATTGACTCAGACTTTCTTTTCCTCCTCTTTTAACCCTTCTGTGCCCTGCATCTTTCCTCCTCCCTGCATCAATGCTCCTCACTGCACTCACTCAACATTCTTTTCAAATTTTTTTCTACCTCCTCCACCAGCTTGTTATCTTCCCTACTTAAATTCTTTCCTTGACTCATTCAGCATTATTATTGTTAATAATAATAGTAGAAAAGAAGCTTTCCATAGAAAGCAAAAGAGGCCTCTGCCAATGAACCTGACAATATAAAAAGGATTATAGAGACAGAGGTGAGGTGAATAGAACTGAAGAAGGCAATGACACCTAACGGGAAAAAGAAGTCCTTGTTTAGTTCTCCATTATTTTGTTGTTTCAGTAATCTTCTGCTGCGGAAAAACTGGGCTAGAGATTAGAATACCTGCAAAGCTCACTTTAGATAGGTAGCTGTTTCAGATAACCAAGTGGGGGTGCTTTGACTGTGTCACTGGAGCCATCTGTCAGAGACATCCATATTCTTCTTTCTTTCCCAGCATTGTCTGCAGTATTTATTCTTCTACCTTACAGAGGTGGTACTTGGTCATACAAAGCAAAAAAAGGTTTGTCTTTTTTTTTAATCTAAATTGCTCTTCAATATTTAGTAGGGCTTACATCCAAATAAGTTAAACCTGCTGAAATCAGATTTAGTAAAGGTCCATATGTTGCAGGCAGGCAGTGTGGCAGGCTATCCCTAATCTTAGTCTTTCTCCTCAAACAGCTAAGGGTCTTTGTCTGGGTGGAGGAGATCTGCTTATCTTAGATCCACTAGCTTCAGTAACACATTTTTTCACAATGTTTTATAAACTGTCTAAGCATCACAACTGGCAGATAAAAATCTATTTAATAGGTTTTTTTTGTTTAGAAGTGTAGGAAAGAAAGGGCTTGGGAAATGTAGTCTTCGCCTAGCTTTCTGCTGGGTTTTGTATGCCTTGGTGTTGCTTGCCAGGTGAGTAGGCAGCACGGGAGGAGCCTAGTGCAGTTTGCTCAGCAGCATATTCAAATTCCTGCAATGACAATGAAATGAGAGTTGTGGAGGAAGGAAAACAGGAGATGAGACAGGAGATATGGAGCAGTAGTGAATGCAATCCTGTGTCCAGTTCCTGCTGAGTCAATTCTGTCCTGTCCTGGGAAGAACAGAAGAGCAGGGTATCCCTCAAAAAGATCTTTAATTCTTTCTGCTCTCCATGCACTAAAGAATTGTTCTGTCTGCCTTTGTCTTTTATATTTAGAAAAATATGAGGATATCTTTAACTGTTATACATTTGTCAAACTGGTTGAAATATCCAGTACGCCCAAACATTGTCAAGATGGGCAGAGGGCACCACAGTCTCACCTGGACCCACAAATTTGTGAACACTATAAGACAGCAATGCTTCTGGAAGAGGCACTCCTGCTCTCCTTTGCTACCAGCAACTCACTGACATCTCCATGGCATCTGCTTCTTCATATTCTTCCCAAGAGGAGTTGTGAGCCATACAGTGGGCCTGGTGGGGGAATCAGGCATTAGGAACTAATTTCAGCTAGAAATGTTTACTTGAGCCAGCTCAGCTACTTTTTTTTCTAACTCAGGTTATTCTATGACTCTGTGATCATGGTGTGCCTCATATTAATCGTGTCCATGATTGGAAAGGATTAATAGATATTTGGGTTTATTTCTTTATTTTCTGCTCCATTTGGTCCTTTCTATATCAGAAGTGGTCCTGTTTTGACAGAGAGATGACACTGATGTAAAGTGGGTTACCTGAATTGTGCAGTCCCTTCAGTGGTGAACAGAAATGTACCCAGTGGAAGCTATTAGGTAGGCACAGCTTAGCTCCCATAGGGTCACACTGCCAGGACTTGTGGCAAAAGATGCAGTATTTCAGAATAAGGAATGTACAACCTCAGCAAAACTTCCAGTTTTAATATTAGTTTCAACTGGACTGAAAATAATCTCCAACAACAATACACCATGTAATTAACACAGCTTGATTTTCTGTCAGTCAATCTTTATTCTTCTAAAAGTGTCCAAGTCAATTTGGAAAAAGAATCCCACAGAAAAAAAAGAAAAAAATGAAAATCAACACCAAAATGAAAAACATTATTAAAATGAAATAATTAAAAAACATTTAAAATGGTACTTAGCTTCTTTATTAAGTTGTTGTAGATCAGGACAAAAATTAATATTTAGCAGAGATTTTGGATGCGTTTAGTATGGTTTCTTCTTCTTTTCCTTGGTAACAAAGGACTTAGTAAATGTCTTTCTGTTTATTAGAAATACAGGGGACATGTAAAAAACCGCAGGAGTGAACACATTTGATATTTCAGCTGTAGTGTCATGTGTCATTTCAAATGAAAAGAAAAAAAAAAACTGTGTGGGGGATGGATGGCTGAAAAGAGGAAGGCAGGATCAAAAAATGTATACCAAGGAGAAACTGAGGCAGTTGAAGGAACAGGCTAAGTGATGATTTTAGATTTAGGAGTAGCATGGCAGGAAGGGCATTAGAAAAGAGGAAAAAAAAAGGACACAATTGAAGAGGGTAAGGAAGATCTACTTCTTTTAATCTTTTATATAATTTTGGAGCTGAGTTCTTCAACAATCCAGTCTTGTAATACAGTAGAAAGGAAGGAAAATTAAATGCTTGTTCTTTTCAAACTTATCAGAAAAATACCCACATATGAATTACATAATGTGTAATTTATTTGTTCCAATTATGATCATCAAAAGATTTAGTTGGGATCAGGGATATGGCAAGGTCCTTAAAAGCATTTCAAATCTGATGCTAACAAATTACTTGTTTATTTCTTTTATTTAAAAGGTCCAAAGACACTTTTACATCATTTGTTATAAGGTGAATTTTCTCTGCCATTGGCAGAGGTTTTTAAAAAATAACTTTTATCAAAGGATAGACATCTTAAGAAATAAGGAAAATCTACTATCAAGTATTCCTTTGAACCATTATTTAATTTAATAAGAAAGCGGCGGGGTGGGGATGGGGAGGGAGAAGATAAAGCCATTGGTCACACTGCCCCTGCTGGCAGAAGAGTGCCAGATCTAGAAGCAGTCTGTTAAAAATAACAGTGACTATACCCAAGTGAACTTAGAAGTTATAGGAACACTGCTCACCTATTTCATTTCCATTGCTTTAACCCCATGTTCTCACCTGATG
This sequence comes from Struthidea cinerea, assembly GCA_013397865.1. Lineage (NCBI taxonomy): Eukaryota > Metazoa > Chordata > Aves > Passeriformes > Corcoracidae > Struthidea > Struthidea cinerea. The sequence goes on from VZTI01003495.1 coordinate 39,767, forward strand.
AAATAGGAACTATTCTTTAGGCGTCCCTTTGATGCTTTTTTTTGCCTCAGGAGGCAGAGAGGAGGAACAGATTGGTATTTTTCCCTTCCCTTTGAGTCACTGGAGACTTTCACAGCTGGAGACAGTATGTCAAAAAGATCCATTAGTAATTTATAAAATTCTCAGCTGCTTGGCTAGTGTATCATAATCACAGGTTCAGCTTTAGATCAGTCACCAGGGCTGGAGTCATCATGAAATTTTTCCTCTAGGTCAGGTAGGCAGAAGAATTCTGACATTCATAGCAAGGGGATGATCTGCTTCCTCAGGTTGGTTTATTTTAAAAATCCCCTACTCCTACAAGGCCTTAAGGCTTTGTCATTGTTCTGGATTTTTTCCCTGAAGTGCCTTCAGACATTACAGGTTTGCTTTCGCCCTGTTACAGGCATTTCAAATTTGCTCTAGACTATTTAATAATACTGTGTCATGTGAAGTCTGTAGGGGCATGTGGAGGGCATATTTTATACTCCATTTGAAGAAGGTCTCTATTGCACTCTTGCAGCTTCAGGTTTATGGACTGAATGACCATGATGTTCCTGTTCCTATATTAAAGAGATTCCTTTCTGGTAAACTTGAGTCTTTTGCTTTGAAGTATTTTTTCCAAACTTAAAAGCATATTCCTTATTTTTCTCCAGTTTTCATTATTCTTCCTGAGGTCTGAATTGATGATTAAAGTACAAGATTTGGTCAGCAGTCTCATCAGCGAGAAACAATATTATCTGAGATTCTTCTTTCTGGATATTGGCAGCATTGCTTGGCCAACTCTTTTTCAGGCAGGGATCCACCCTCAGAGAGCTTCACTCTCTGCATTTGGCTGTGTTCTGGTTGATTGTACCCCCTCAGTCTCAGCGCCCATGTTGGCCTGAAAAACAGAGACCAATTTTCTTTACCTCTTTCCAGTCTAAAAACTAATTCCTGCTGAAAATCTCTTACCAAATAACATTGATGTGCATTTTATTCAAATAAACATTACCCCACTAAGTTTTTTAGTATGAAGCTCCTCAGAGAACCAGTTAATCCACTGAATTCAGACCATGTTAACTTTCAAAGTTCTTATCTAAACTGTCAAGCGGCACAAAGTCAAATGTGTCTTAGAAATCTTTTGCATTGAAACCATCAATATGCAGCAGGTCTGGAAAGCTTGCCAGTCTGCTGAGAAATCAGATGAGAAATCAGCAAGGATTCACAGGAGACCACTGTGGAAATCTATCCTTAATGTAATAGGTAATCAGAAAATATCATTGCTGTAGGGAATGGCATCAAATGTCTTAACTTCTGCTCTAGAAGTAACATGAACTTGAGCTGGAGGACTTTTTCATTTGGGGTGGTCATACAGTTTTTCTAAAACTTTTCAAGCCTCCTCTTTCACCACTGACACAACATTTACATCCAAATTGTCTTTTTCTTTTTTAAAAGTTGATTATTCAGCAGTGGAGGTCAGTGAGCTCTAAACTCAGACCACTTTGCTGCAGCACACCTGGATTGATTCTCTGTCTGCAGTGAAGGCTGCTTGAATGTTTCCATCCACAAAAATCCCTAAGTTCAGGTTCCCCTGATGAAAGCTCTCATTGCAAGATGAAATTTAACGTTTTTTTTCTGAATCGGTGACTCTGTGATTTGAATGTAAATTCTTGATATTGCCCTTGTTGCCAAGCCCTGAAAACGTCATCCAGTCCTTGGTGTTGTTGAAAGGAAACATTTGGGTGATGGTCCTCGTGTTAGTCAGACGCATCTCTTCAAGATAGCCATGTCACCTGCACAGTTATTCTGGTCACCAGTCAGCTTTTTGGTGGTGTCAGCAAGTTGCTGTCATGAATCTGCTGTCACAAAGGGCATATGGTGAAGATGTCTTCTGTGCCAGGCAAGAGATTTAATTTAAACCTGCTGCATCTGCAGATAAACTCTTTTAGCTGCTATAATGACAGGTGTAATAAGCTGTCATTACCTCAGAAAGAGAACTTTTGTCTTTTGCAGTGCATCTGACAGAGCTGAGGACCTGGGTTCAAAAGAAAAAGACTCAAACCAGTGGGACAATTTGGTATCTGTTTCTGGTATTCTGGGTTCAGAAAGCAGCAGGTGCCTGCAGCAGGATTCTTGTGGGGGAGGGTCCGCTCTGTCCTTCTTAAATGTAATTCTGGTCAAAATCAAAAGGTGACAACAAACCAAGCCACTATTGGATACTCTCTAAAATAAGCTAAACTGTCAGTCTTCAGAGTCATGGTAATACAAATAACTGCCTTCATATCTTCCATGTTCCAGCATTTGTGAAGAACTGCAAGCAATTCAAAGGGTCTTTGGTCAGACTGATTATTTCTCAGCCCTTGAGCCCAGTTGTCCTCAGCACACCATTCTCAGGTCCTGGAAAATCTTTTCAGGTTTTAAAATCTTTCTATTTTTCTTCTTTGAATATCTTGTAGAAGATTTTGTCCAGGGAACAATTTAAAAGGCAAGCCATGATCATTTCCTGCTATTAAGTTCTCAATATCATTTAGGCTAAGAGAAAAACTGTTTGGATTAGAATCTTGTGAAGCAACATCTATAGACTCAGACTCAGTACTTTGTCCCATGTGCCACCGCCAGCTGAACAGTCCCAGCTGCAGACAGTCAGTGCACAAACAAAACCTTCACTACTGAAACTGCTTCAGAAAATATAAAAGAATATAGATGGACTTATTTCACAGTCCTACCAAACTCTGCTCCTCAGTTTTCTCCCTATATCCTCTTTGCTTCCTGCTGAACAATTTGTAGGTTAGCTTTCAGGTTATTGCTTGAGATCTCTATGTCAAAATCTTCTTTATGTTTCCAGCTTAGCCTTCCAGAGGACAGGGGAGCCAAAGGGCCTAAAGAAATGATTCATTATATCGTAATTGCAGGTGCAAAATACCCCCCAAACCTTAAAGGTGGTGACTTCACGGTAGAATTACTTAATGATAAGGCCAGTAAAGATCATTATAGCTTTGTAGTTACAAATAGTTAGATATGTTTTTAATAATAAAACTCATATGCTATTCTTTAATGGGGAAGATGATGATCTTTATTGTACGCAATAAACACAGGAACCCACCACCTAAAATTCAATTAAGAACATGCCACAATTCTCTGCTGTGCTATTTCTACCAAAAATGTTCAGAAAACACATCGAGTTAGGAGATGCACCCAGTTTTCACACCGATTCTCACATCTCTTTTAGTAACACTGTTTTACTTCTTTAACTGTATGGCCTTCCCGCCAGACAGTTCATTAGCATGCGCTGTGCCTTAAAAGCCTCTTGCAAAAACCCCTATAGATTCACAGAAATAAGGGGCTGCAAAAGGTATTCAAAAGGCCATCTGATCAAGTCCTCTGCACTGAGCCTCAACAGGCATGAATGCATATGGCTGTGAAAAACACTGATTTTAAGGAAATGCTGTTGCCTGAAAACAGCTGGAATCCTCTGTTACTTATCAGAAATTACAACAGCCATCTATAATTTACTGCCTTGGCTAATACATTCATATTTTTGAGGTGATTTTTCACTTCCTCACCTCTCCTTTAGTAACAACCCTGCATTAAATCCCTGCTCAACAAAGTCAACAGGATATTTCCCATGAACTTCGACAGAAACAGGTTTTCTCTGTTTTTCTTCTTGATTTAGATGAGTGGCCATGGAAATCTTTGGCTGACAGATTTATGTAGAGACAGCAAGACACCTAAATTTTAAATCTTTACTTTAGCCTGTCTTTCATTTGAATGTGTGCTTTGGGAATACATTTAGATAATTTTTATATTTCAGTGTAAATCCCGAGGTAAAATGTCACTTCTAAACCAACATTTACCAATTTTTCATTTGATGGATTTGTGATGAAGTGTTGAGCTTGACGGGAGAAATTAGAAGTTTCTTACTGAGCCCTGATGACATAGGTACTGTTGTCTCTGCCTTGAGCAAGGGAAAGCACTAGATCATCTCTCTGAGTCCCTGTCAGCCCTATGAGACTTTGACATAACTAGTTTGCTTTTAACTTCAATCAGACATACTTGTGGCTAAGGCAGACCAGAAAGTAAAAAGAACATGTCACAGGAAAAATAATGTGATGTACCTGTTTAAGTCCATTAGCTACAGGAAGCAAATAACCAGACTTATTTAGGCTCTCTACTAACAGGTTTTCTGTTCCTAAATAAGAAACTGAGTGAAGCCTTAAGAGGGTCTCTTTGATGTAAATCTCATGCTGAGATTCTTTCTCCATATAATGATGAGGAGAAACATTAGAGCTACTAACAAAAGGGCCAATGAGAATGGGAATGGGGTTTCATCCTGCCAGAATTGCCTAGGATTAGTAATTCTCTTCCTCATCCTCTGGATGCAGTCTGGTCTTCCTTCTTTCAGCTGCTCTCTGATGAATTCAAATATCAGAACAGCTTCAAAAGAGACAATGCTTTGCACAAAAATAGAAAACAAACCTTTTTGTTTGTTTTGTTTTTAAACAAGTCTTCAAGGTTCTTGAGCATAGAAAAAATCTGAAAAAGCTACTTAAAACTTGTGAGTTAGATGTGCTATGGTTCTAATTGGTTCTTTTCATTTTAAGGCTTGTCCCAACTCCTACAAAAGAGAATGGAAATCTTTGCAGTAACTTCAAGGCCTGATAGATCTGCCTCTCAACCTGCTCTGCAGGGACACCAAAGCTCCTGTTTTCTTGACTTCTTGATTATTCCTTTGAAAATACCAAAGGATAACATTTAAAAATGGTAAGAAATTAAGCAACCTACCTGTTTATTTTGTGTATCTGAAAACTAATTATGAAACAGTTCATTGCCCTCTGGGTGGGTATAATGTTCACCCAAGGAAAGAAGGATACAGCTCTTCCAAAGGAGAGAAACAAGTTACAGCAGAGGTAAAGGGCAAGGGTAAAACTGGGTGGGTCATAATGGTAAAGGGCCTAGTTGGGTTCCAATACAAAACTTCAAAACCCTAAATAATCAACATGTAAATTAAAGAACGAAATTTAACGGCCTTAGTATTTGTAGCAGCATTTGTATCTTAGGAACCCACTGCGTGGGGGTGACATATTTGACAACCTTTGCTGAAGGAGTTACAAACTTTCCCAAACTAGCAGCTCCAGGATGTTGTCCATCAAGATTGCAGTCAGCCATGGCAATCTGCAGACTCCCTAGACCTTCTCTGGGGATGTGGGTGAGAAATGAGGGACTATTTGCTTGCCTTTTGCAATACTGCTTTTAATCCTTAGGAGTATTCTGCTATCTGCCTCAAACAGACATCCAATAAAGACTTTGAGGTTTTTATGAGCAGCAAAATTATTCTGTCTTAACAGTGTCACATGGATTTCCTTCCCATGTGACCTGCTCCCAGGGCTAGAAGATGTAAACCTAGTCCATGACTAGTAATGAAAGTGGGCAGAGGACCTTGAGTCAAGGCAGTACTTTGGTAGGTTCCAGAGAAAAATGCAGTCCCATTCTGTGGTGTCAATATGTGTCTCTGAGGGCAAAATAAAAGAATAATAAAATAATAGAAACAAATAAGAAAATGAGAGAAATTTTGGGATTTATTTTGCAGCTGGTTAATTAATATGCTGCTTTATTTCTCACCTAATTCCTGCTGCCCTTTCCGTCTTCATTCAACCTAACCATCAGCTTGTCAAAAGCAAACTCCTTATATGCACCCAATAAAGATGCAAAAGCAGGAAATCATCTAGCGAGAGAATGGCACTTTGCTTCAGTTATCCTGGGAATCCACAGGTCAGACCAGTGTATCTAGTGCAGCGCACTGACCACTAAAAAAATTTGTGTGACAAAACCCTTTGTAAGTCTTTATTAGTTAAACATGATTTGATCTCTGGTCTTTGTGGGATCACAGCCCCAAAGGTGAGTGAGGATGGCACAAGCACAGGGTGTTGTTGGGAAGAAGCTGGTTCCCATCACTAGCAATGACACAGTCCCTGTGAGATACAGCCCAGAGTGTGTGCTGCCTGAGATAAGCAGAGAAAGGCATGAATGAAGGACTTGGGGAAAGAGACAAAGTTTGTAGGGAAATCTTGTATGCCAGAAAGATTTAGAATAGTTTAAATCTCTTTCAAATGTAAATTCCCCATTTTCACATCTTAAAGGATATCTCAAATCTTTTTTCTGTTTCTCCCACTCTCATTAAGTAAATATCTAAGTGGTATCTTACGACAAAGAGTTATACTTGCAAAATACCAACATAAAACATTGTCTGGTATAATCTGAAAAATGTGTATTGCTTTTCAATCTATCAAGACCACCTGAATACAAGTGCTCTCTGAAAGTTGAGATTTTGTTCACTAATTTTTGGCTGATCTGTTTAGGGCTTTAGGAGGCAAGTTTTGTAACCTGCGGGTTTAATGGTTTCGTTAGGTCACTACCTTTTTTACGAGCCTTTCATTAAGTCTCTTTGTCAAAAATTAAAAAAGCTGTTTTGAAGAAGCGAACTTTTACAAGGTTCGTAGTTCATGAATTCACCTGCCAGACTACCACTTTCCTTGCCATCAAAACAGAACCAAATTTATACACACTTCAGACTTTGCTCACGGCTTCTTGGTTCAATAAAAGAAGGGGGGAATTAAATAGTTTCCTTGTTGTACTCCCAAGGGAATCCCGCTAAGTTAAAGCACATTTTAATCTCTTGAGCCGGCAGCTTTATTAGTAAGCATTCCCCAATCTTCAGGGAAATCTAATTTCACAAATAGATCAGAGTCACTTCAAACGCAGCTTTCAGTTGCCATCCACCGGGGGACAAACGGGGAGGAGGAAGTTTGTCAGAAAAGACCCTCTCTGAGCCCAAGAGTGATTACCAGAGGCGTCTCCATCGACTGCCACCCACCTAAAGTCGATAGTACTCAAATGAGTACGCCGGTGTGGACTATATAAGAGAAGCGCATGGCCCTGGAGGGCGCATCCCCCATCTCCGGGCGCAGCACCGAGCGCCCCACTCCGCGCCCGGCGGAGCCTCCGCGGGGACACGGGCTCTCCGACGGCGACACAGGACCTCGCTCCGCAGCCCGCACGCACCCAGCCGGACTCGCCTTCGCCTGAAGGTAAGCGGCCTCCCGCCGGCTCTCCGGAGGGGATTTTGGCGTGGAACAAGGGGGTGTCGCTGCCCCGGCAGCGAACCGTGGGTCGTTCCCTGTTACTCACCGGGTTTGCCGTGCGCCCCGGCGGCGGCGGAGGGAGGGAGAGCCCCGAGCCGTCGGGGAGAGCCGGCTCCCTTGAGGCTCCGATTAACTACTTCGCCCAAGAGGATTTGCAAGGCAGGCCAACTAGAAAACAGTTTGTAAATAACAGAATCTTCCTCCCTCCCTCTTAATTCTACCCGTTTTCTATAATTAGAATAGCTTACTTAGGGCATTAAGTGCTGCTTTCGAAGCCCCAGCCTGCGGTAATTCTTTTCGCCCTTTACACCCTGATTTGCGGCAGTTCCGATGTAACTCTCCCCTCATTGAACTCCATCCGATTGCCGTCCGTGCTCGCTCCCCGCAGTTCCCGGTGTGGCACTGCCCGGGTGGCTGGACAAGGCTGGCCCATCGCGGGGGCTCCCCCGCCGCCCTGCTCCGCCGACAGAACCAGGAGGCACCCGCGGGCGCGGGGACTCCAGGGGCAAAGGGAGCCGAGCAAATCCCCTGCAAAACCCTGTACCGCGAATATGCGTGGAGCGGTTAATAACCTTGCCCTAATCCGTGTCTATGAAACGCACTCTCCGAGGAGCCGGGCGAGCGCGGCGGCACTGCGGGGTGCCGGCCCGTCGGGTCCCCGCTCCGCGCCCCCTCCGCCGGCGCTCCGCGGGCTGCG
>VZTI01003495.1:47956-75694 GCA_013397865.1 Struthidea cinerea
CCCCGGCCGCCGCCCCGCCGCCCCCGCGGCTCATCGCCGCCGCCCGGCATGGAGGTAAGAGCCGTCGCGCTGCCCTGCGCAGGGTTCCCGGGGGTGCAGCCCCTCCGGATCCCGTTCCTGCCACATCCTCCAGCGGCCGAGCCCGACGGCTCCTTTGCCGGCGCATCCCGCTGCGGCAGGGAGCGGGCCAGCGGAAAGCGGGTCGGGGGATGCCCTCCCACCGCCCCCGGAGCTGCCGCGGGGGGGGCTCTGCCTTCGCTGAGTTCGAGCTCCCTGAGGGCAGCACAGCCCAGCCCCGCTCCCCGGCTGAAGCTGTGGGGGTATCCGAGACGGAAGGGAGGAGAGGGTCACTGGGGCTTCGGCACCTTCGGCCGGGAGGTCAGCTGCGGCCACTACTGATCTACAGCCCCTCAGAGCAAACCTTCCAACTTCCCTATATTGCAACGCAGCTCTGGGGGAGCCCCGTTTCTTCCCAAACTTAGGACTGCTCCTCTGATCTGCACAAAGAGGATAAATGACCAATCTGAGTGACAGCTCTCTGGACGTACTCCTTTAAACTTCCTCTTCAACTTTGCTGGTTCTCGTGTGATGCACTTCTCTAGTTTTGCAGGTCAGGTGCAGAAGATCCAGACTGTGCCGGGCATTGGGGTTATTTCACCTTTAGGAGGATGCTCAGACTGGTGCAGGGAGGCATCTCCAGCACTGGCACGGGCCAGGCCTGGCAGTGACAGCAGGGACAGTTCAGGACCAAGCACAGCTGCCTGGTGATACTCACACTGTCCTTGGTCAGGAGACTGACACTGCTAGGTTTGATGCAGAGCCATGCAAAAACATTTGGTACTGGAGTGGAGCTGCCTGAGGGGTTTGCGTGGGTTAGGATGGTGCAGGTCCGCAAAAAAGGAGAATCTAGTGACTGTCCCTGGCTGTAGCCCACTAATATTTTTTCTTGTTGCCTGCCACAGACCTTGCTGGAGAGCAACCAAACTGAGGGAACCCAGGGAAGTTTGGTTTCTTAGGGATTTGTGTCCCTGGAGAGCGCCCTTGTGGCTGATGGCTGGCAATGGGTGAAGCTGAGAGGCAGCCCTCTCCAAGTCACACTGGAAGACTTACTCTTTTCTGTTCAGTAGTCTGTTTTAAATGAAATTAAGCCTAGTTTTGGAAAAACTTGAAATTCCATGACAAATGCAGAAGTTAATAGGTGAATAACTGATTGTAGGGCAGCACTTGCGCAGGGAGATTGCTGCACGTTCTAAGGAAACTGGGATAAAATTTATCAATCAAAATGTAATCAATGCTCTGGAGTTGAAGCTTCTCAGTGTGATCTGCTCCAGGTATTGAACTGTACATCACTAAGGGGTTGTATTGTCCCAGTGAACTTCTAGATATTCTTGCTTTTTCAGACTGTCAAGTCTCTGGTAGTTATGGAAAACCAACCCAAACCAGATTGCCACAGATTTGTGTGCTGACTGGAAAAGATGCTGCAGGTTATCAGCATGACTGGTCCGAAAGGTTTATTTACTGTGGCTTGAATACTTTATGTGCTGTGGGCAAGACCTCAGCCCAAGAAAAAAAATGTAAAATTGTCTTTTCAAGGCAGAATACATGAAGGCATACATTCTTCTTTTCAAGAGAATGAAAGACAGAATAGTATAAATCTGAGAATTACTCTCAGGTTTATACTTTGCAATAATTATTGCAATAACTACTGGTATCAGGTGGCTTGAGGAAAAAATCTGTTTTAGACAACAGTATCTCCCATGTGAGATGTTTACTCAGCTAAATAATTCTATTTAACTATAGAAAGCATAAATATTTCATAATATTTATATAACTTTGAAGGGGAATTTTCTTGAATCCATCAGTATTATACACAGTAAGATTTTGTTTTCTGTTAGTTGTTACTTTTAGTAATTATGTTGTACAGAAAAGAAACAGCTGAACATCCTTAGAGAAATTCTCCAGTTGTCCCTGGCATAGGTGCAGTGTCCTATGGGCAGCCACAAAGGTAGCTTTCTCTCCAGCCTAGAAAGAGCAGATCTAAATAATAGTCACATTTTTGTATTCATCTCATTTTTTGTTACCAATACCAAGGAAACAAATTAGTACCTGTCATGATGGTGTGTCCTTGTTTTTTGGGATAGAGGAATGTGACAAGGAATGTTACAAGTCGTTAACTCCTTTTTTTATAACTCCTGTCACCAACACAATAATGGCAGATTTTTACTCCAGCTGGTAGTACCTGATCATCAGCTGAACAGAACAGCTTATCTTCCCCTCAGACAGGAAAGTTGTTGCATTCAGTTGAGTACTCAGCCCAGCATCTGAAACTGGAGTTACGTATTTTGATCTCATCTGTAGCTGCTGAAAATCAAACCCAAGCGTCCGATTTAAAAGACAATTGAGCAGCTAATTACTTCTTTTGTTTGAAACAAAAAAGCATCCGGAATAGTGCTGTATACAGAACAGAGAATGCAAGACGAATCATTTCTGTGTGTTTTCTCTTTTTTTATTTTCTGAGGATGCTACTCTGTATTATCAATGAGCTGAATAGCAGGAGTACTGAAATGTACTTCCCCTCCTGTTCTCTCACTCCTTCACTCTCAGGACTCTCTCCAGCTTTAGTCTAGCCACTCACTGAGCCGCACCTCCACACTCCTCTTTCTTTTATTTCATTTAGGGACTTGGTTAACAGTTTGTATAGTGAGAAAGCTGACCTGGAGTACCACTGGCTGATTTCTAGGAGCAGCACAGGGCAAGTGGCTGCAGCACATGTCCAGGGGTGAGGTTTGAGAGGGGATGGGACATCCTCCTTAGATTGACAGGGTCCTGCTCATTTACCTCAGGCCATAATGGGAAAGCACAGCACCCACAGGGTGTCTTTGATGAGGCAGCAAAAAGAAGAGTGAAACCCTTAACTGTCAGACATGGTGCATGTACCACTCAGTTATGGATGCATAAGTAAGATATAAAAGTGAGAGTGGTTTTGGTCTGTGATACCCCATCTGGATGTGGCTTGCAGGTGGTTCACGGCACAGGTCCTGGGCTAGAGCTATGCCATAGGAATAAGAGTTGTGCTCTACTTCATGTGTTTTTGTCACAGAGCAAAGGGGCATGACTGAGCTAGAGTGGACACTCAAACCTGCCCTGTTGTGTTGGGACAGTGAGATGCTGTGACCTGCCTGGAAAGGACTCTTTAGGTTTTTCTTCCCCCTTAATAATCAGGGTTGTATTCCATGTCAGGTACTTCTTAACCATAATAAAATTTGTGTTATGGTTCTTGTAGGACCCAGGACACTCACATATGCAATAGAGATACCAGTTTCACCATCACTTCAGCTGTCTTATCTCTTTTATCCCTACATGTTCAAAAGTCTTATCTCACACAGACCTGTCCCAGTTTTTCTTGGTGACCTGGTTAATGAGAGTGAGCACTTACTCTGAAGAGTACCTTTAGAAGACATTCCAACTAACCAAAAAGTAATCTTCATCTTTTCTAGCATTCCTGGTAGGATGTCACTAAAAATACAAGTTGTTCCTTTGAATTGTTATATCCAGTGGGATCAAAATTTCTGTCATAACATCCTTTACTTGCCTGATTTCCATGAAGTTTCTATGCTCGAGTGTGATTTTTTTTTTTTTCCCACTAGAAAGTGTCTCAAAGTGTTTTAAGCTTAGTGATGAAAGCTCTTCAATGGGTAATCTTTTTCATAACTATCCCCTGCTTCTGATGCATAACTGTGGTCAGCTTTTTTTATGAAGAAAACATGTGTTTTCACAAAGAGAAGATTCAGCTTCAGGTTATTTTTGGATGTCACGTCAGGGGAACTAGAATAGTTTGTCATTCTTCTTAGATTTTCTTTGTTACATTTATCCAAACATTTTCCTCAAAACCAGAATAGCTTCCATGTAATTAGATTTAAAGAAATATTGAGAAATAAAAAAATCTGCGTTGACTATTCTTTCCTTACATATTGCCCACCACAGTGGAGAAAGGAGCTATCTAAACTTACAAGGGTTAGGGGGCTGAAATTTCCCTTTTGTCCTGGGAGACCAACGAGACATTTTCAAGCATTTTGAGTAGTTATTTTTCAAGCATGAAGGAATGAAGATAAATATTGCTCTCAGTTTACGAGTATGTTCAAATTAGCCTCCTGAGCATATCTACTTCAGATTTAGAATAACATATCAGAGAATTTGGCCCTCAAGATATTTAAACTTTGAGGTTACACTTACGACTTCAGTTTTATGCCAAAATTTCTTACACATCAGCAGCAGAAAACTGTAAGTCGTCCTATGACACAGTGCTAGTTTATCCATTATTCATAATGAATTAGATTTGAAAGATATGTTTGAGGTTTATTTTAGTTTGCGATTAAACTAAACCCATGTATCCTATGTAAGGTATAAGAAAAGTTTTGTTCTTTTTCCTCGCTTAAAGAGATCTCCTGTAAGTGTAGTGATAGTTACAGCTGGAAGTCCCTAATTCTGCAAGACCTGCTGTGCCTAATACTAAACCACTTCAGTGAATGTAATTACAGATCTCGAATAAAAAAAGGAGACCATTGAGGAATGTAAACTTTGTCTCTAAGAAATTAAAATGTATGGTATGACATAACACAGAGTTCTTTGTAATGCTTAAGCCTCATCTGATTATTATTTTTGTTAATAAGCTAGCTTTTTGGTTTTTTTTTCTTCTTACTGTATTGTGTCAAGAGGAATTTCTGGGCATGCAGGAGACTTAAAAGAAGATGAGCGTTAATAAAAATGACATTCTCCAAAATCACGTTTACCAAAACAAACATTATCTTAGAAATTAGCAAAATAGTGGTTGAAATTGTTTTAAAAGAAGAATAACTGTTACATTAAAAAAATCCAAATAAATTCTTGTGATCTGTAGTAATCATCCCTCATTTTATAACTGACATTTTTGAATCAATTATTTTTACAGTCAGGTTGGTAGGTAGGATTTTCTGAAACAAAACGAGGCAAATATATTCTGCTTTTGAAAGCCTAGTATAATCCATATTCCAAATGGTTTAGGGGCTTGTTTTTCTTTATTTTTAATGAGGTGGACATGATATGGAAATAAATTCTAAGTTCATATATTCCAGATCTAGTGATTAAAAGAAAATATATTCTCATAGATTAACAAACGTAATTAAATATCAAATATTATTCCTCTCAGCAGAACATCTATGTGGCAGTGTCCTCGGGACAGGGCAACTGGCTTGGGTGCTGGAAGGAATGAAGGTTGCATATGGCAATATGCTTCCCAGGCCAGTGGTTACTGAGCCAGGATCGGAGGGGCTGTGAGGGCCTCGCCACACCATGAGGCAGAAATATAAACAGACCCGGTGAGTTCAGTGGAAATAACCATTATCTCTGCTTGTTCCACGGTTAGGTGTCTGTTCCACCCCAAAAATACAAGTGGGCGGGATAAATTTTCATTTCCTTTGATGAAAGGAAGTCCCAAATGCTGCAGAGATTGTATATTCCTTCAGCCTTTAGTTCTACACAGTGCTTGAATCAATTGTGATTATGATTGCTTTGCTATCTGTCACACCACTGCTACATTCCTTTTCCTGCCTGCTTGGGTTTTTAGGGGTATTGTGCAATACGCCTTTGAGCAGCAATACTCTGTGTTTGGCAAAATAACACCCAGACAGTAGAGCCAGGCCACTGAACAAAAGGCATCTGAAATCTAGGATAAGCCAGAAGTCTTCCATATCATGGTGGAGAATGTCAACCCCATGGACCAACTCTGAGAGCTGATGAGGGAGTGAGCAAAGATAAAAAAAGTAGTTGTTACGTACAGGGAGACTTAAAATATAATGAAGTACATCAGAGCAGTCCAAATGAAGCGGTCTCCGAGGGGCTTTGCTCTCATTCCCTTTAATCCCAGCAAAGGGCACTCGATATCTGAGATGTGCTGTCCTGCCACAAGAAGGGAGAAGCCCCTTTGAACAGCAGTACCCTGAGAAGCAAACATTTCAGAGTGCACTGAGCTGTCCCAGGAGAAAGATAGGATGTCAGCATATGGAAAAGCTTTTCTGCTGAGCTATTGCTTTAATCAAGATGAGGACATCTTCTGGGTTTTGTTTTAGTCCCATTTCATATTTTTATAAAACTTGTATTTAGCATGACAAGACACACAATCATTAATGTGTGCAGTTCTGGCTCCAGAAAAGTGAATGTCAGAATTTTCACTGTATTACACCAGGGCTGGGCCTGAAGTACGCTGGGATTCCTCCAACATGCCGGGAAGAGAATAACAAAGAAAACAGAGGTTTGTTTCAAAGTAGATTTTCCTGCATTACTATCTGTAATTCAGGAGCAGCATGCATTTTGAATTAGACTAGCCTGGCCCTGAGCCTGCCAGCAAACTGAAGAGCTGATATATTTCGTGTGGCTTTCTTCTTTCCATTAGGCACAATTTGATTTTTCTATCAAGAAAGAATGACAGATCTCTGTGTTTTTGTGGTTTGTTATTTCAGGCGTTAGTCTGCCAGAGAAAGCCTCTGAGAGGGGGAGAATGGCAGTGCACAGGTGTAAGGCTTTGTAATACATTTACTGTTTGATAGATAGCCTTTAGCCTTGAAAATACACTGCTTCACGTGTGGAGATGATGTTGCTTTTTAAATAACTATGTATACAGGGAGAAAGATTTAAGAAGAGATGTATACATACATCCATACATAAATGCACACAGACTCCTCTTCTAATTAATAGGGTTTGAGGGCAATTTGCGTGAGAAAGATGTGATGTTTCAGACCCACATGTGATTTGAGAGTTACCAATGCGACTTATAAAGGCTTATATTTTCCAAAGAGCTTATCACAGCATAAAAACAATTGCATAGTAGTAGTAGCTGTGGAAATCTGTGAGCAAAACTTCATAATCAATGAGGCACCCGAGAAAGATGCACCATCTACCAAAAGAGCCACTGAAAGGCTGCAGAGAGAAAGGAGTGACTGGTTCCATGCCTAAAATATATGTAAGGCCACTGTCTGCATTGGGATCATTTTATTGTTAAAGTAGATCTCTCCAAGTGACCTGAAAGGAGTTTGTAGGAAGGGGAAAATATCCCCCTTATTAACATCTGTTTTCTAGAGAGCCAAAATTTTCAGAGGTTTATCTCCTACATTTCATGGAAGTAAAAAAACCAAAAACTGAAACGTCACCATATCCTATGTTAATAATTTGTAAGACTTGTTTTAAAACATACCAAATAAATACACTTTAATTGTCATGGTAATTATCTTCTTTTTCATTGCATGCATTCAGGTGACATTGTACTGGAAAAAAAAAGAAAGCTCAATTGTTGCCTACGTTTGGTTTTGATGGTTGATGGTTTGGCTTTTCTATTCGATTTAAGGATGACTGCTTCATTTTGTCACTTGTGAATTAGAGATTACTACTTTTGTGGAAGTCCTACAGGCTATTTACTCAGGTTTGGTGGGTTTCTAATGTCGGTCAATTGGAAAACAGTTGCTCTAGTGAGGGGTTTAATTGACTATTGATTACATACTGAGGGCACAATTCTTTAGGTTATAAACAAGATTTAACACATGAAGGATCCAAGCATTTGATTGATTAGTGGCCATTTTTATATTATCCTATGTTTTGTTAAGTCTGCTGTCCAAAAAATCATTTATGTGCTGTGCTCCACTGATTTTACCAAAGCAGTGCATAAAAATGTGTTTGTTTAATACAGGCTTTATCACCAGTGAAAAATACTGTTTGGAGTTACAAACTGTGGCTACTTTTTGATCCTAATACTTTTTTTTTAAACATACAGTTAAAATGCATGTAGTCAAGCAAAAACCACTCATGGTAAAGGCAAAATTTTGAATACTAAGAATATTTAAACTTTTTAAAAATTTTTTGTTTTTGTTTTTTTAAAAGCGTTTCTTTCTCAATTCAAGTAAATTGGTTCAATTGCATTTTAGTACATGCTATCTTACTACATGATTTAAAATCTGTATCTTTGACTTAAAGGAAAACATTTAAATTTACATCAGCAAAGCAGTCATTGTCATGCTCCTTGCAGATTTTAGACAGCATCCTGAGTGACATAGCACAAATCTAATTAAGGCTTTGCTACTCAAATTATTTTCTCCTTTTTCACTCAAGCCTGTAAGATAAAGTGAAAAGCAAAATAAAACCCTCCTGGAAAACAGTCCGACACTTTTTCTTCACTAACCTTTGCTGTTTATGATGTGTTTCAGTAGTAAGAACCTTTGAAATGAGGTGTTAGAAAATGCATCCTTGTCAGTGCATGTGGTAGTAGTGGATGTATGCCCTGGATTAGTAAAAACCCTTATTTAAATCCCTTTGGATTAAAATAAGTAAGGAGATAGCTGTGATGTTATTACTCTAATCATGATAGAGTAATTACTTCTTTTTCTGCTAAACACATAGCATGCCTGACACATGAGGGACTTCTCTGCTGTCACAGAAATTTCAATTTAGGAAATTTAGGAAAAAGATTTTCAGAACTTGTCTTTTACATAGTAGACAAAGAGTTATGGCCAAAACATACTAATTATGAGGATTTCTTGTGGTCTCCAGGGAAATCTTTTGGGTCAGAAGACAATCTAGAGCAGGCTAATTGCTTGCATTTAATACTATGTGCCTGAAGGTTGAATGGACCTGTTGGTCAGTAGTAATTTAGCAAGGTACCACAGTTTGGGCTTCCCATTATTATATGATCAAATGGCAAGTTTGTATGGGAAGTTAACATACACAGGTTTCCCCCTTTATTCAGTTGATGCCTTTTCCTGGTGTTAAAATCAAGAATCAAACATGGTTAGAAGGGAAAAAGAGATTTTACCTCTGTATTTATTTTAAGGATCCTTGGGTGCACCACATCCAGATGGAATGCCCCAAAAAATGCACACTGCAATGCACCTGGTATAACATTATAGGTCTTACTAACTAGCATATCTATCAAAGACTCCCCAGTGAGACACTCGAGTCAGCTCCCCTCCCTGAGGAACCTTCCCCTGGGTGGTTCTATCTTAGTTTACAGAATGTGTTCTGGAGAGGACCTTGGGGTCTGGGGCATTCTGATCCCTAACTATGAAGCTTCTAAGATGTTTAGTCTCCTAGACTCCTAGACAAATAAGTCTAAGAACATAGGCTAAAAAACACTAAGAATACAGAAGTTACAAGGTATAAAAGGGATATAAAAGAAAAGGCAAAAAATCATCATGGCATCACAGGAACAAGTCACTTTTCCAGATATCAGGCAATTTTCATTCTTTCAGAAAAGGGATTACTACAAAATAAATAATGTGTGTGTATAAGACTGGCAAAGGTACAGCAAATTTACACTCAGATCTACTTCTCGTGAACAGGGTGACTCTACGCTACCTGCATGGTGGAGTCACTCCATGTGTGTATATGTAATTCAGCTCTGTGGGAATATGGAGGATCACTTATATAAGATGCAGTCAGGGCTTTCAAAATCCTTGAAACAAATCCAAACTACACATTAATACTGAAGTCCACTGTCCCAGAACAGAGCAGCACCTTTAGAAAGGCCTTGCTTCTCCTTCTTTACTTTTGGCTGGGATAGCTGTTTCTTTCCCGTCAGAACAAGGAGTGAAAAAAGGAGAAAATCTGGAGATTAAGTGTTACAAACATGTTAAGTGTTGTCTTAGGATAAATAGAAAACCTCTCAAGTGTTAAGGGTACCGCTTTCTCTGCAGTTACACTCTATCTCAGAATGCCAGAATATTATACAGTGACAATGGTATTAAAAAATCAGGGAAATGTTAAAGTTGCACAGTCCCAAGATATGGAAAGTGTTTTCTGCTTTTTTAAGGTCAGCTCTTTCTACTCAGCCCACTGGAATGTATGTTTGCAATTATGTTACACCTGTTTATGATCCTTGAAGATAAAGCCTCCAATATTAGTATGTCTAAGTAGCTCACTATCTTTGATTCATTTATATGTAACACTCAAATAAAACATTTTGATCTTAGTTATACTTTATAAGCGGTCTCTTTATGCAACTATGATAGGGTAAAATGACCTTAGCCTGAGTATAAACCTGACATGTCATCAGTGAGAACACCTTTAAAGCAGTTGTTTAGAATAAAGTATTTATAATGGAGAAATGGTGTATTAATAATCCATTTGTGGTAGTTCTGTATCTGTTCTAATTCAGAAAGAAATGGAAACATTCCTAAAATAAGCACAGGAAACGTAAAGTACTGTTAAACATTACGATTTGCACAGCAATCAACCTGGAGCCTGTGCATATTTAGAAAAAAGAGCAGGGTCTAATTAAGCTCTGGCAAACTCGATTCTATTTCCTTTCACACCAGTAGAGTTTGCCTGTGTTTGTCAGTGCTGAGTTTGGCTTGTATGCAGTTAAGCACATGTCATCAGTTTTCATTCAGTCCATTCAACTAGTTCATATATTGCCTTTGATGTATTGCAGCTGTTCTTGTGTTTAATTTATGCAAATATTCCAGAATCTACATTTATTAGCAGCCATGGTAGCTCAAACAGAGTGCTTTGCATAGAGTCCTGCAGAATTGCACAAAGCAAATTTCCTCTTAATACTTATCTAAATGTAGTCTCTGTATCTCATTCTAAGAGTGGTTTTGCCTTCAGTCAGGAGCCCTCCAATAACTTTCCAGGCATAATTTGGAGTCTCTGGATTCATCTGAAATATCTCCCTTAATAGTTTAGTGATTCCAAGTAGCTGATAGGTGAATTAATGGAAATTGTTTTCTGTTATAGAAAAAAAATTATGAATAGGGAAAGATAGCTTCAGGAAATAATGTCTTGAATAGTTTCACCAGTCTTTCCTATATGTCTCATTCTTTTCAGTGAATTATCCTTTTGTAAGTTTAATGAACAATTAGTATGGTAATACATCTTTCCTCTTGGAAAGGGGCAAATACATATTCACAGCTTTAGTATTCAAAATAGCAAGGGTTTCATAACACCCTACATTTTCTCATTTGAATTGTTTGAGGGATATACTATCCTGTTTATTAGATTTTCTTAAAAAAAATACTCTTTTTTTAGAAGAGTCTTAAAAAGGGCTCTTTTCATAAAGTCATACATCAGATCCGTAACAGCTTTGAGATTTTTTCTTTACTTTACAAAATAAATATATGTTTTAGTGTTTTCCATGTTCCCATCTCTGACAGAGGAGAAAAGAAAAAAGGTGAAGTGTGCACATAGTGCTAATCTATGTGTGGTGCTGTTCCAGAGTCTCATAATGCAAAGTATAGTTGTTTAATATGTTTTTATATTTCAAATGAAAACTTAACAGAACATTTTGACCTGGACCTTTATCCATTCTAGTTTTAACTATTTTCTAAAGTGATCGCTAATAGTTATAGCAGAAAAGTAACCATATACACTACATTTGGCTTATTTCTTGATCCCACGTCATTTTCTGATGGAAACAGGGATTTGCTGAGAGGGGAAAAAAAAGAAATCCATCCTTCTTAATGTTCTTTTGCCAAGCTAATATAAGGGTCTCCACAGGCAAGGATTAACTAATACAAATATGCTTTCTGAGCAGCTATTGAAGAATTACTAATACACATAATTACAGCTGAGTTCAACATATCCAACCTTGTAAATATATCCTGTTATAATTTTGTTACACTTGGCTGAAGCCCTAGGAGAAGCCAATGTTTCAATCTCTTTGTTCAAGTCCTAATGAATTATTGGAAAGTGGCTGATTAAAAAGCATTGGATCAGAAGAAGCTGCTGCATTCTGAATGTTGCTCTCTTTGATGTTGTTTACCTCCCAAGCTGACTCATTTCCTTGGCCAAAAAATCTCAGCACATGAAGCTATGAGCCTACTTTGTTGGAGTATTATATTGTGCTTGGAAGACAAATGTGGTAGGTAGCTGTTTAGTGAATATTTTAAGTGTTCTTTGGAACTCACACTTTAGAATAGAATTCCCCCCAGAAGTGGGGCACAACTATATGGTAGCTAAATGGAATAGGATTAAGTAAGTGGGATGCTCAAGCAGACCTTTAGTTTCTTCTTAGAAACCACACCTTCCATACTTACTCCTTTTTTTTTTTCTGTTTGGTAAACCTCTTTGCTACCAGTTTCCAGTTGCCTCTGAAATGAATGACTTTTCAGCTGTCCAAGGCAGAGTCTATAATGTGAAAATATCTATTTGTGATGTGGAGGCCACTGTGTGCCACTGGGGAAGCGCTGTGGCCTACACTATGTGTCAGCATATACTTGTGGAGAGCTCCAGGTTTCAGTTAATCAAAAAAGAGCACAGGCATGAGAGCTTAGGATGTGAGTGCATCTCATCTTGAGACTGGAGTCAGATCCTTGACTAGTTTCTTGAAAGTCTGAACCTATTCAAAGATGTGGACGAAGTTTGAAGAATTGGTGGTCCCTTCACAAAGTCTTAGCATTGTTCCATTACTTCCCACAGCACACATAGGAGGCAGTCCCTCTGTGAGCATTCACATTTCCCAGCAGATCAGTTCCACACTGCATTCTTGGTTAAAGTGAACTCAAATAAGAGCAGTGTTAAACTGCATCCTGATTTTTTCATCTCCATTGAACTAGTCTCACTTAAGGCTCTTCTCATTGGATGCATCCCCTACAATAATGTAGAAGGAGCAGCTGTAAACCATAAGGTTCCCCACTCAGGCAATGGTTGAAAAACACTCTGCTCAGATTGTGTGGAATTTTTCAGTTGAACCTGAGTCTGCAGGTTATCCTTTCATACAGCCTCTCCTCTCCTGGAGTGGAGACAGAGAAATTGGCATGCTTGATTGAGGGTCTTTGCTTTAGGGATGACCTTGCACTATGGTTAAATTTTTAAGCATGGCCTGCACAGTTAAAAGGGACCCAGAGTTCATGGGTTCAGAGCTTCTGAAGTATCTCATTGGTAACACGCCTTGGAAGGATCCTCAGCTGTGTCTCCTGAAATACCACAAAAGGAGCATCAGAGCAGACTATGCTTTTACTTCAGTTACAGCAGCCTAAGGATTATTTAAAATTAACCATATAGGTTTAATTTGAGAAGGCATGTATACAGGCTAAGGATATTTGAGGCATGGTAATGAGGGCTGTAGCCCAGGCCCAGTAATTCACTCTTTCCCATAAGAGTATGGTAAAGATTCAGAGGGTGCAATAGAGGAGGAAATAAATGAAAGCTGATTTTTTCAGACAGGTAAAGACTAATTAATGCTGGGAGAATCTCCAGCTGGGAAAATCCATGGTTGTTATAGCCTTTGTGCCACCAGAACAGAAAAAAGGTTTGGCTCAGGGAAGAGAATCTGGCTCAAAGAACTTAAAATAAATATCAGATGTCAGAGCTGTGACTTAATTGTTTGGCTAAGTAGATCATGTGAATTACACACAGGTTGAAGACCTGGTTTTGCTCCTGTTGAAATCAAGGAGAACAGAATCAGGGCATGCTCTCCTTCCAGTGTTTTTCAGTCCTCAAAAATGTGTTTTTTGAGAGTACACCAGCTCCTAGAATAATTGTACCAGCTGGGAATCCATAGAGCTGCTTCTACACAACTGTTTGTGGTTCATTGCTGTGAACAGAAGTGAAGACTCTAAAGAGTCTGCATAAGAATGCATTCCCTTAGATGCTCTTTGTTTTTATGCCAAAATTTGACATTCAAACAATGGCTTCTGTGACTGACCGTGGAAATTGTGACTCCAGGTTCAGACAGTGGTTTTTGACAATTGCCAGTCTCAAAGAGATACATCAAGATATATCTGTATTCTACTCCCTTTATTGTAGTCTTGAAATACAGATCTGCCAGTTTGGGAACTAGACCCGTGCCCCAGCTCAAAGACATTAGCTTATAAATATGCCCTTGGGAAACTGTAGTTTTGAAAGACTTATAAATTCATAGAGATTTTTTTTTCTTGTAATGAACATGTAAGAGATGTTTGTTACTTTTATGAATAAAAGGAGAAAACTTTTTATTAATCTCACCATTACATTAGTGAATGCTTCCTTTAGTATTTTAAAATTCTCTTTTAAAAATAGTAATTTAAAAAAAACAAATGAAAACCAATATTTAATCATGAAAGCTTTATAGAAGTGAGGAAACTGTCCAAAGAAGGACAGTAGCACCTGAAAACTTGAAAGGAATTTTTAGTTGCAACCAAAATTATATTACCTGGTGCTGACTGACAATCTTACATTCAGGAAGAACGGGATGATTTTGGGAGAAGGCTTCACATCTGCAATTGAAGTACATTTCTATTACCTGGCTAAGATCCTGCACATAGTACTAGTGACAAGGTGAAATACTGGTAGACACGTGACAGAAAGAAAAATGTTTGGAAACATCTACAGCCAATTTACAGACCGATGTATATTTGTACAAATGCTGCCTGGATGATGAATGACTTGGTACAGCATGTAACTGATGACATTGTAAAGGAACAGAGCATAGAGAAATTATTTAGTATCACATTTCTGGACATACTTGGAAGATACTGTGGGAAATATTCTGATTTAGATAGGGCAGTTTTTAGGTGCTGGTTTTTGCATTCATACTGCAGCTAGGGCTCAGCTTCTTCAAGTTCATGATGATGATAATACCACTACAGCAGTATTTTAACCAAAAGTGAGCTGTGATTTCTTTTTCTGAGAAATTAAAGTACAGTGTCTAAGCACTCAGTGATCGATTACTTTTCCTTCACAAATGGTGAATTAATCAAAGAAAAGTCAAAGTTTGAGGGGAAGAGGATGAACATGATATTCCCAGTGTTGAAAAACCTGGATAGTTCACAGCAAGCAAAACTATCCTCCCCATTTCTTGTCCACGTATCCTGACACTTCAGACATGATTAAATGTTTCTTCTGTAGCTTGAGTGAGTTAGCTCCCTCCAGCCTCAGGTTATGTCCTTCCCACAGTTCAGTGCCCAGTCTTGGTGGAGCCAACTCTAGGGATAATCTGTTGCCCTTAAGAGGATGTTGAACTGGATGCTGGCAAGCCCTTTCAGGCTGTAAATAGCCATTGCTCTGCTGAGGTGGGAAGGCCTCCCTGGAATTACTGTTCATGCCGTTAGTTGTCTTCATAGCAACGATTGCGAACTATTCCTGTCACTCTCTGCTCCCACTCGCAGCTCAGCAGAGTCCAGACAAGGTGCGGAGGCCAAGCAGAGCACAGGGGAGGTGAGGAGGCAGAGGGCAGTGGCTTGGCAAGGGTAGGGCAGGGACAGGGAAGAGTGGGGGAAGTATCTGTCTGGGTCCTTACCACAGATGTGAACAGATCTGTATCATCCTTCCCTGACTGCAAGTCAACCTTTTCTGCTTCTAGGGCTACTGAAGGGCCTTGGTTAAAAGCAGTTTTTCTCCATAGCTTCTGAAGGATTGACCTTGGTATGAGTAAAGGTAGGAATGTGTCTTGTATCCATTGAAAGTGCTCCAAGTGATACAAGATGAACACCAAATGTTCCTATGCCTGTTTCTCCTACTTTGGTTCTCTTACATCTGGATGAATTTTCCAGTCTCTGCCCTGGTACTGTCACAGGTGCTTTTACTTTTGAACAATATTGTAATGTCCATCACAGAGAGTGGGACACTGAGGCTACATGAACAGTTGTGGTATCTCCAAGATGGTCCTTGGTCTTCAAGTCAGAAAGTTGGGAAAGGAAAGAACTTCCATACTCTTTCCTATTAGCAGCACAATAAAATGAAAAAGAGCAAAGTCGAGTAAAACCAGTATGTGTTTGCTTTGTTTACTCTTAATTATTTGATTTTGTGAAAGTTTCTGTTGAAAAACTGATTTCACCTGAAGCGTAGAAAAACCTGGAGACAAAAGTTTGTCTCAGAGGACTTTGTGTCACTTCACCTCCCTCCACTTGCATGAAAGGAGGCAGGTTTCCCACAGATTGTGCTTGGGATGGACTGTGCTGGCAAGACTGCCATGGTAGTAGCTGCAATAGCACAGCATCCTTGGTCAGGACAATCTGCTATCACTGTGTCCTGTGATGTTTAATAGAGAGGTACAAGGATTACAGGACTAAGGGTCTTGTTTTCTCAAAAAGGGCTTCATTCATTTTCTACCAGAGATGAATGGGGAGAAAACTGCGGCAGTGAAGAAAATTTAGAATACAAATGAGCACAAATTTAGAATATAAATTTAGAATAGAAATGAGCACATAACGCCTTCTGAGACAGCAACACAATTGTGGCTCTGGTGCTTCAGAAAGAGAAACTTGAAAAAAATGGACTGCTTTAAAAGTTATCTGTCTCATGATGTACACAAAAGTTCATTTGCTTTTCCTAAAAACAGTGATATTTTACAGTCTGAAACACCCAAAAAGGGCCCGGATAATGGACACTTTTTTCATAAAAACTAGCTGAATCAGTAGGATGTTACTTACAGATTTGCCAGAAATGTGGCAAGGAGTTTGAGACATTTAGTTTCTAATCCCGTGTACTCCTTCGTAATCTAGCAGTAAGTAAATTGAATTAGTTCTGAAACTGACTCCATGTAATGATTTGCAGTAAACAAAGAATAGGGGAGTTAGGAATAAAACACTGTAGCAAATAAATATATTTCTTCTCAAGGTTTAAGAAAATGTTTTGGTTCATGGTTTACAAGCTTGCATCATTTTTAGGTTAGATGTAGCATTTAATCAGAAGGACTCCAGGAGAGAGGTAGTAGTAGGGATTTAAGGACGAATTATCCTCTTAGGTGTTCATAGGCCATGACCCAATGGGGATGAGAGAACATAAAGCATAACTGAGATAGTTATTTTCAATTAAAATTGGTATTTCACACTTAGAATAATTTGGCGGAAACCTATTGTATTTGTTGAATCCAGCTATCTGGTATTTCAGGAAGCACATCCAAGAATCTTGTTCATAAACTTTTCCAAAGAAATGGAATGTGCCCAGCTAATGTAAGACTTGTCTTGCCTGTTTATCAGTTATTAGAGATAAATAAGTGCCCCTTTATTCTTGAAGAAAAGTCCGAGTCACGTCTTTTGTGTTACTATTTATATAATAGTATGTACAGAATCTTTCGTACTATTTATAACAGTGTTGATAAAGTTTACTGCTCCATTGCTCAAATCAATTCTATAAATCCAACTGAAACTAAGTGTCTCACGTTTGTCATCTGTTTTCTTGGTATCCCCTGGAAGGTCTCTGTAATAACAATACAGCTGAAAACTATTTGGGTACAAAATGCCTTCTGTAATTCTCTTGCAATTGCATGAATGGGGTGTTGATGAGTGAGAGGGAGTATACAACCATCAGTGAGAGTGGAATTTGTCTCTGGTCACTGTAAAAAGGCAGCACCTCAAATAAAATGTCAAGATTATATTCAGAAATCTTAAAAGAAATAATGAATATTCCATTCCAAGCAAAAGGTGAATAATGAGAAATTAGAAATACTTCAAATCTATTCACATCTGTACTGTGCAGATTTCAATCCATCAAACAAATTTTATGAGGACATATAAACACGGATCTACAGACAAAAACTAAGTATGCTGAACTAGGAAAGCTGTATGCCTTTGCTCTTTGTATGTTTTTAATGCGCTCATTTTCACATTTTACTACTATTTGTATGTGTCCTTATCTGGGTTTTTTTGGCACTTTTAGGAATCCCTTTGTACAATAATTCGCACATTTTTAAATGTTCAGTATTTGAGATACTGCAATTTTGGTAGAACTAAATTGATTGCAGCTACACTCCTGAATGCCCTGTGGACATTAATCCCCTGGGTTTAAGGGAGCAGCTGATGGAGATAAGACTTACAAGGGTGAGTAAGAGAGATGGGACATACGTGAGAAGACGTTCTGGGATAAGAATGAATGTTTGACTCTAGAGCAAAGAGAGGACAAAAATAGAAATTGTGACTAAATGCCAGACTGTGAGTTTGCAAGCTAGTGCTTCCTTTTACGCCCATCTTTAGTACAGTTAATAACAACACTGATTTTTTTAATGTAATACTCTTGACAGTGACATGGTAAACTTCATCAACCATGATGAAAGCAGACCCTGTTAGGCTTTCTCTTTGGGGTCATTCCATTGTACTTCTAAACTGCCTGATGTCACAGCCCACTTCATTACTCAAGTTCCTGGTGAAGGTTCCAGAATAAAAACTTAAAATTTTGTATGTACGAGACCAGATATTGTGTTCATATCTAAAGTTGGGAGAATTTGAAGATATATCAGTTAATCTGCATTTAAAAAATATTATTTGCCATGCTCACATCAGAAAAATATTACTGGAATGAATACCAAGGAAAGTAAATGTTAAGTCATGGGTTTAAGTATCCTTAGAAGCAGTGTTTCAAGCCTGGAAAAATAATTAAACATGGAAGCATTTATCAGACATGGGAGAAGAACTAGCATTTTAGGACTTGACTAATGAGGTACAATCATATATCACAATGTGCCTTCCAAATTGTCTCTATAAATAAAGTTATAATGCCAAAAAAATTTTTGTATGGACAGCAGTTAAGTCCAGAGAGATTAGAATACTGCTTAAGTCTACTCTTCGAGAGGATAAATTGACCAAGTCATTAATTATGAGTTCTTAATTGCGCTCTATGTGTAACCCTTAGGCTCTGGAGTACACTTTGTATTGTGGGAACTGAAAGGGCTCCCATTAGACAGAGTAATGGGAAGCCTGGTAAACTCTGCTCTCAGAGCAAGAAGGTATGCATGGGTACTTTCAGCATGTTCTACATTCAGTAGATGGCAGTGGTATGCAGTTATATATTAATTCAGGAATTTCTCTTGAGCAGACACACTTACCTCGGTGAATCCAAGAAATGTTGATTTGGGCATTTATCTGAGGCTTTTTCTTCCCCCAAAAATACTGAGATACTAGATAATTCTTCACTTGCTAGAGTAGAAAGTGATAGAAAATGAAAAAAAATTACTAATTGTAATCTTCATTACACAGCACTTGGAGGAATCTGGTAAGTTGAATTTCAAACACCAATATTACAGCCAGAAAGGAATGCGTCTGTCTGGAGCATTGACTCATTTTCCATCTATGCTCAGTATGTACACATCAAAGTCTCAAAACAAGAGTATTCAGTAAGTGGGAACTGTGTGCGTAGTAACGCAGTGACTTCTCGGAACACTGCGCACAGAAATAGGTATTTTCCCTTGTCTAAAGGAATGATTTGCAGATCTAGTGGGGGAAAGCAGGGTATGTGAGTTGGGGTGGGGGTATATAGACAAACAAATTACTGAGACAATTAGAAACTATTATAAAACTTTTAATTGCGGAAAATGAAGAAAAAGAATAAAACAAAAGCAGAAATGCAGTTTATGTAGAAGAAATCGCAGATGAGTAGTCTAAGAGAATTAAATTACATCATTTAAGTAGATATTTTCTCATACAGCAGTTATTTCTAACACAAATAATATAAAATGTAATGATTTATGATCGATAATGATGGAAGGAGTTGCTCCTTGTTGCACAAAGCAAAGGGGTTTTTTTTCCCTCTCTGTGGTAGACTGCAACAACAAAAGCATTAAATCTATTACTCTGTGAACTGAGTTGTAATACAACCACAAATTCATCCTAAGGATTTTGAGCACTCTTAAGGACCTCAGAATCAATTGGTGGTCCCTTAGTAGGGAATAAAAATATCACACATTTTTCAGCAAAGAAGTACATACTCTGTTTCTCTGCTGTTTCAGACACCACATTAGGAACCAGGGAAACATTTCAATCTGTATTGATATGGCTATTGTGAACGGAACAAAAAGTAATCCCATTCTGGTAGCAATGGCATAGCAGTATAGAAAAAATAACATTTCCAGCCTAGCCAAAACTGCTGGAAGTCCTCAGTTTTTCAGGTAGGGACTTTGTCCAGCCCTGGCCCCAGAAGTAAGAGTTCTGTGCAATCTGGTTACAGCCAAAGTATAATAATGAAAGGAGGAAATTAACACCTTTTAATTGGTTGGGGTGCTGAAGAAAGAAGTGTATGCTAATTGATTCAACTATGCTTAACATCATCTGCTGCTGAGGGCTGTGCTAGGAGCTGCTCTCCCAAGCACAGTGAAACCACAGTGTGGAAAGTGCCCCAGCCAGGGATTGGGATCAACTCCCTGTGACTGCTGCCCGCAGTGGTGACCACGTATTTCTGTCTACCTCTAGCAGTAATACCCAGGTCAGAGCTCTAAGCACACACTTCATGCTCCATTTATTCACAGGGTATTTTATCATGCGATCCTCAAGTATAACACTGTAGTCAAAACACCTGTGCTTTACTCCACACCACACTGAATTATCAAATGAACACTAACACTTTTTGTCCACTAGGATGCCTTATCTTAGCTCTTTGCACTGTTTTCTATTTTGAGCAAAACCCTTTTTACAATTTTTTTTAAACTGAGGAAGTACATCTATTTCTAAAATTTGTAGGAATACTTACATATGTAGATTGAGTCATGCAGAGAAAGGATGTTTTGGGACATTAAGGTTTTTGAATATATTTTGGGTTTTTTTTAAGCACTGTTTTTGTAGGATTTCACGTTTATTTAGGACAATCATGCTGAGGATACTTTCATCCTGGCATTGCAATGCCATTCTATTCAGTCACCTTCGTAGCATATCACTTCACTTGGGTATTATTCTCTTGTTCTTGTTGAATTTCATCTCTGTTGCTTCAGTTCTTTTAGGAACTTATAAAATTCTTTGTGAATTTACAATTGAAAGATTTTATTATCACTTTTATCACCAAACAGTTTATTTTCTGTGCTAGCTAAACCATCTTGACATTGTTGAAAGCATGCAAACCTCCTCCTAGTAGTGTTTCACCTTGTGGTATTGTCACAGTAGGCAGGAGTTGCTATCTTTAGGCTTGGTGGAGAATTTGTAGTAAAGGAAAGCTCCATCCAAATAAGTGTCACTTGTCTGTGTAAGTACTCGAGACAGTTTTGCTGACAGTGCTCCAATATTTGTGGGAGCATGATATTTCAGCCACAGCAGGATTTATTTGTATACTATGAACAAATATAGCCTTTGTATAAGTTGAAACTTTGGAGAGTCTTGTCCTTTAAAATGTCACATTTATTTAAAACTCTGCTAATACATACTGTGTGGTAAGATGTTTCATAACATGAAATGTTCTTTCCAAAAAACAAAACCAAACCAAAAACCAAACCCCACATGCTATTTTCATGCCAAAATGTTTTGGAAGCCTGCATCTGGGTTTATGATAGAAGCGTCAGCTGCATCTTACTGCTGACAATTTTCTTCTGCCATCTCACAGATAGAAAGAAGAATATGCACAACTGTAGAGGGTTGACTCCGGCTGGATGCCAGACACCTACCAATGCCACTCTGTCACTGCACTCTGCAACTGGACAGGGGAGAGAAAATAAAATGAAGTTTCATAAATTGGGACAAGGACCAGGAGGTATCACTCACCGAATACTGTCACAGGCAAAACAGGCTCAGATTAGAAATATTAATTGAATTTATTACTTACAAAATCAAAGCAGGATAATGAGAAGTAAATAAGACCTTACAAACACCTTACCCCCACTCCTCACTCCTTCTCAGCTCTACCTCCTCACCCACAGTGGCGGAGGGAGACAGGGAATGGATATTAGTTCAGTTCATAGCATGTCGTTTCTGCTGCTGCTCCAGCGTGGTGTCCCTCCCATAGGAGACAGTTCTCCATGAACTTCTCCAACTGGAGCCCATTTCATGGGGAACAGTTCTCCACAAACTGCTGCTACATGGGCCACTATTTCATGGGGTGCAGTCCTTCCAGGACAGGCTGCTCTAGTGTGGGATGCCCATGGGGTCACAAGTCCTGCCAGGAAACCTGCTCTAGTGTGGTCTTCTCTCTCCATGGGTCTGCAGATCCTTGCCAGGACTCTACTCCATCATGGGCCTCCCACAGATTCACAGCTTCTTCTCAGGCATCCACCTGCTCTGTTGTGGGACTCTTCCATGGCCTGCAGGCAGATTTCTGCATCCCCCTGGACTTTCATGGGCTGTAAGGGCATAGCTGCCTCACCATGGTCTGCACCAGCTGCAGAGGAATCTCGGCTCCAGAACATGGAGCACCTCCTCCTCCTTCTCCACTGACCTCAGTGCCTGCAGAGTTGTTCCTCTCACAAGTTCTCAATCTGCTCTTCTCTGGCTGCAGTTACATCTGTGCAATAACTTGTATTTATATTCTTATTAAATATGTTATCACAGAAGTGTTACCACCATTTCTGTTTGGCCCAGCAGTGGAGCACTTTTTGCTGTCTGATTGACACTAATTCTCTGAATAAAATAAAAATATACAAAAGTTGCCTGTTGGGAGCAAAAACAAATGGAGATCTTGATTTTTTTTTGCCTGAGGATGTGGAGGTTCTATGTCCCAAGTCAACAAACTATTGTGTGGAGTTGGTTTACTTCAGGGCTGCAATCACAGTTCTTTTTACTTATACTCCATCAGGACATGAATTTTCCTGGCACAATTATGGTGACATGATACTGGAGACAGTGCAAACACAGGGTAAAAATCAGCACCTGCTGTCACAACTTTGCAGTCTAAACAGACAAAACACAGAGAAACTGAAGGCACAGAAAGGTGAAAAGATCCATTGAAGGTGGAGCAACAACGTCTTGAGTTGCAAGCTGAGGACAAGCTTGAGACCAGGCTGTGGTTTATTTAATCTTCTTCCTCTTTGTAATTGCACCCAAATTAGTGAAAAATTAAACATTCCTGTCAGCTTCTGAATAACAACTGAAAGAATAATTTTCTAGGGAATTAGCTTTACAGCAGTGGTTAAATCAACTTTGGAAAGTTCATAATAAACTGTGCGAGAGGAGAGGCGGATCAGCTGTTGTTTACTGATTCCTAGCTCAGAACTTGCTAGCTCCCCCCATCATCCCATTTACCCCAGCTGGGATAAAACTCAGGCAGATCCAGCCACCTTTTACCTAAAACCATGAGATCTTCTGTGAAATGTCACAGCTTGATAAAGCTAACAGTATGGATTGCTTTAGAACCAACTTTGCGTTATAAACTTAACCATTCTGTCTGTGAAGCAGAGCTGGAAAACCCTCTAAATTTGTCTTGTCCCTAGAGTTTACCATAAATATTCCTACTATTTGAGACAGAAGATCCAGCAGCAAATCTGTTTTAGCATGATTTAATAGTTGCCCATGGCCAGCGCTGTCTGCGGAAGGGTGTAGGACCAGCATTTTGCCCCAGATGAGTAAATATCTAAGGATACACATAGAGGTCCTAATATAAATAAGAAATAAATCCTTGAACTATGGTTATTTATGATTATAAACTGAGGTTATGCCCAGGATGAACACAGGGTCAATAGCTCAAGTGCCTTTTAACTCAGGTGTACTCTGTGGTGGGCAGTGCAGACTTTGTAACCCTGGGCACAAGAATGCCCCAGTCTAAATATTCTCCCAGGTGATTAAAACCAGTGTTACTATATCCCATAGGGTATATGCTGGTTGTATTTTACTAGTTGTGTAAAATGATCTTGAGGCAAGAATGAATTGAGAAAGCTCTCTCCACTCAATATTTCCTGCTTGTGTGGGTTTCACACTTAAAATATTTTATTTTTTCATTTTCCTGTTTCTTTTTTAGTTTTTCCCAGTGTGACTTTGAAGTGTTTTGATTTTGGTAATACTTTGCCAATCTACCTTATTATATTAAGGCTTTTGCTTTTCTTCTGTGAAATTAATATGACAAAGGAATTTAACTTGCATTGTGAGAATATGAGCCTTTGTTGTGAAAATGGACATCTTAATAGGTGATAGCTAACACATGAAACATGACTGGAGCAACTAAGAGCTTGTTAGAAGCCAGAAAGAGTTAGTTCAGGGGCTTTTTCCTGATGATTTTTCAGTGCTTTATAGAAGCATTCTGTATGGACCTGGTATCGTGCTTCTGGCTGCAGTGTGATCAGGAGTCAGTGACACATATTCTATTCAAAGAAGATGTTCATTAGTTTGATTGAAATGCTGAGTCCTTTGAGACCCCAGCCTCGCGGTTGCATGCAGACGGAGGGCTTGGCTACGCTGTGCTTCATAGTTCAGGGGGAGGTGCCTCTGCCATTAGAGCCAGAAGCATTCCAGTAACCTGCACTGCCCGTGATTCTTATACAAATGAGCTTAGGTTGTTTTTGTGCCGGGCTGGGGGCTCGCTGAGTGAGTTTTACCCGGCGAATGCACTTGAAGGAAGCGGAGCCAGGGGCACAGGCTGCAGAGCTGATGGCTGCCCGGAGGGACAGCAGCCGCAGCGGGGGAGCAGCCGGCACGCAGGCAGCGTCCTTCGGCTGCCTTTCAACACACGACTGACCTAGATTTCCCTGCTGGGGCAGGCGAGGCTGGGCTGGTGTGAACCCTGGGCCAGCGTGGGTTACTCGTGGAAAACAGACTCTACAGTGTTGCTTCTCAGGCTTACCAGCACAGCTACAGCTGCAATCATAGGCTTGCAATGCACAGCTCCTTGCCGGAGCATCAAATCTGTCCTGTTTCACCTCCTGGGCATTAAGGGGTGAGGTTTTTGGCTGTATACAGGCTTTTCCTAAAGAATTTTTTGGGGCAAATAGAGAGTTTTATGGGGCAAAAGGCAGCTACTGTTCCCATAGGAAATTCTATGTACTTTGAAAATGTTTGTGTCTAAATGTTCTTTGTCTGAGCAAGTCCGTTCCTAGCCTGTCCTTCACCAGGCTGTGGTTATTCATCAGTAATTGTCCACTTGAGGCATCTCATTCAAAACTCACACCAGTTGTTTCCCTATTTTGCCCTTTTATAGTCCTCATTCTGTATAATTTTAAACTACCTGATATTTCTTACCAGTAAAATTCTAAGTTTATTGGAGAAAGGGTGGCATTTCTTCTGCAATAAGGAAAGAAATTAGTTAAAACTGATATTTTAAAGGAATCTTAAGTAAAGTAGGTCTTCCAACCTTGATGAGTTGCAGTAAGACTTGGGCATTTTAGCTTAAAATCCCAGCCTAAAAATACACCCGTGTGACCTCTGAGAAACTGCCCAAAGCCAGTGGTAAGAATTTATCTTGGCAGATAACCAACATCTTCCTATAGTATGAAAGGAAAGTTGCTCTCTTCTGAGCTAAATGTTAATTCAGATGGGGAACTGAAAAAAAATGTAGGACAATGCAAAGATTTAAAATTACTTTAGATGTAAGGAAGTGTTTTTAGTGAATAAATATATTTAACTGCAGGTCCTAATGCTGCAAGTTAGTCATGTTCCTTGTATAACTGCCAGAGAAGGTTCTTTGAATTTGACATAACAGGCAGCTTGTTACTGTCTGCAGTGATAACTGCAGGTACCCCAAAATTTTGTAATAGTTTTTCAGTGGAAAATTCATGAGACTGGGGGGTGGTGTGCTGGTTCTGAGGATATTTACTTGCATCGAAAGTTTCTGCTGTCAGCCAGAGGCAGCATCCCATTGAAAAAAAAAAAAGGTGGAAAAAAAAGAAAAAGTAACTTTATTTTTTTGGTTTAGCTCCATTTTCTGTTCTTTGTGATTCTTTTGTGTATTCTGAGGCTACTACTCTCTTGCACTTTCTGGAAAAAAAATGCCATAAATGGAAAGGGAATATTTTAAAATTCACAGCAGTTTTCACAGGAGGGGAGGACCATTTTTTTACTGACAGTGCAATGAAAATATGCATGGCCCACGTCTACTTTAGGTGATTTTTAGGAGACTTTTCTCTTCAGGTGCTTGTTATTCCAAAACCCAGAAAATGATATTAGTTTGTACTTATCTATGTATTTTACATAATTTGTTCAGGTACTTACATACTTGTCATAATATGATAATGTATTTATATTATTTGTGGTCTTTCTATACTTACAGCCCTACTCAGACCTAAGATGTGCAGAAATAATTGTCAGAAAATGATTCTGCATTGTAGGATGACCACCTGGTATTCATCAAGGAATTACCTGAAATCCTTCACAACGTTGTTTACATACCCACCCCCCCACAACTACAAAAATTAATTCCGTAGTTAGTTTGGGAAGATATTTGGTCTCTGTTCATCAGACATCTTGGCATATTATGCTTTCAGGGCTTTTGTTGTAATTCCTAGGCAACAGAAATAATTTTTTTTTCTTCTCTCCTCAGAAATTTTTCCAAGAGATTCCAGTCTAAAAGACAAGTTCATAAAACATTTTACAGGTAAGGCAGCTGCTTGTGTTTTGCTATATGTGCATATTCTAAGTAGCTACAAGTGTCACACCATTAATTTTTTTGAGGCTCAACACCAATATTAACATTTCTGAAGTTAAATGTGCATATTTTAGAACTAGAAATTTTTGAAGAACGCTAGTTTCATTGAACAATCAACTGAATTACCTAGTCTAAAATAACTTTTGAAACATGATAAGTTAAAATATGATTTAAAAGTCATTGTTTAACTTTTGTCCTTCTATTGTGCTTTCCATACTTATTTTCACATTCACTAATTTTAGAACTTCTCATTGGACTGCACATATCTTTAAGAAACAGACCTTTATGGCCAAGTAAGTTTTCACCAAATCAGGGAAGCTTTTTTGCATCCGTCTTATGCTGTGTACGTGTGGATGCTTATTTTAACAGTGGAAACAGATAGAACAAAGAAGGATTAAATTAGTGTAAATGAAAAATAAAAATAACTTGCTGCTTCAAGTATGAAAGTTTATGATTATTACAGTCAAGTACTTGAAAATCGAGGTGGAGTTGTATAATGCATTTCACTTTGCGACTGTATTGTAATTACTAAGAAAAATATTGTACCCTCTGAATACATGCAGTACGAGTTGTCAGTGGCAAGGTGCTTGTACTGAATCTTTGCTCTCCAGTTCCAGCTGTTCTGTAACTCAGAAAAGTGAAGGTCTCAAAGTATGACACTGCAAATCTTTTGGTGATTTTCAAGGTTATTTGAATTATTGAAACTAAAAGCTAGGGAAATAGTTGGCTGTTGGAACGTGAAAAAGAGAATTGGAAATAATTGTGCATTTCCTCTTTGCTGGAAAGTTCAGGCAGTCCTTGACAAGAAAGGAAGGGATTTGCTGTCTCTTTTGCATGGGGGAAGTGTACCCCAAACCTTTGGGAAAAGCACAACTTTAAGGAACTTTCTGCCAATGGCTCACTGCAACCTAACAGCATCTACAGGAACTGTGCCAGAGCCAGCTGGCCCTTCATCCTTGCAGCAAACAGTAATTGTGAACCTGACCATTTTCAGTCCATATGAGAAAGAAATTAACATAGAGCTTCAAACTATGCTATGCTATGTAGCACAGCAATACTGAATATTCTTCTTCTGGGAAGGACAGACAAGAAGGATTTGTTTATGTTAGTACTTAATACATTTCCTTTTCATTTTTAGCTTTGGAATCTCCTCAGCTACCATAAAAGCTCAGCATAAGAATCTGGGGAAGCTAAGTAATGAATACAGAATGACTTTCATTACTCAAAACCAGGGAAAAAACAACCATGAGTTTTACAGAAGGTATTTTGAGAGTAGTAAATCATAGAAAAGAAAAAGAGAAAAAAATACTTGGAGGCCTGTCTCTGGAGCCCTTCATTAAATTAATAGTCCTTTTCTGCATGAGTAGTTGCTATCAAAATTGCTGAAATTACTTGAGTAACATTAGCTGGAATGAATGAGGAAAGCAGGATCATTCCCAAATTCTGAAAGTTTATTTGTTGGCTCAGAATTTCTGCCTACAGTCTTTCTTCCTTGCCTTGCCTTGCCTTGCCTTGCCTTGCCTTGCGCCTTCCCCCTTCCCTTCC
>VZTI01003495.1:76015-90855 GCA_013397865.1 Struthidea cinerea
CTTCCCTTCCCCCTTCCCTTCCCTCTTTCCCTCTCTCTCTCTCTTTCTCTCTTTTTTTTAAATCTTAAGATCTTCAGTGATGGAGTTTTCTGCCTGTTGTAGTTTTTTATTTTATTTTGTATTTCATAGCTTTATTAGATCCTGTAATCCCTAGGCATTTTCTTAAAATACAATGGAACTTTGAGTTTTGTTGTTCTGTTCCAATCCTAATCCTTCTAGTAGCCTTCATTAATTAAACTGTTTGATAATAGTCCTTACTAGTTCAAGAAGTAGGACATCCTAAACTAATAGTGAAAAAAAAAGAAAAGAAGCTGAAATCAACATTAACTTAATAGTCCATTATCTTTACAGTTTCAGGGTTAAAAAAATTATTGCGCACTGCTCATATGCCAGAAATAATAGACACATTTTAAAGCCAAATAAGAACCATATGTAACAGTCCTTGACTATGGGAAAAATCATAAATAATCTTTTGAGTCATAAAGCAATCTATCAATTTAGCTTGGAAAGCCAGCTGACACAGAGTGTTTTGTAAGGCACAAATAAAATTAACAGCCTATTTTTGATGACAGGGAAGAGAGCTGGAAAACCATATATTATCTGAAGGGACATGGAATTTATTTAGTGACAAAAGCCAGTGGTGTCTCCTTTTATGCTGGATAACTTCAAATTACACACTTTTCCTCGAGCCTGATTACGCACTCAGATAAAAAAATGGCAACAATATTCCAGTTCAGACTTGCAAAGGCTGCTCTTCCAGTTTATTGAAAAGCTTATTTGTGGCTGAAAAAAATCTACTGAAATCCATGTACTAGCGTAAAATATATCTAACCTTCAAGTATGCTCACTGTTGTAGAGAGGAATCTTCTCTTGAGCTCATGGCAATTTGGCTTCACTATCCAGAGAGAATTTGCTTGATGTATTTTACCAGGGTCATAAACCATCTTTCAAGTTACAAAACAAGTATTTTTTCCCAGAAACCCTTCCTATCTTCCTCTGAAAGGAAAGTTAGCCAATAGAGTCTGCTTCATATGGATCATTTTGTAGCATTGCTTGAAACAAGCTATTCTGATTCAGGGTTCCTACTTGTGCTAAATTTAGATTTAAATTTAGTCTTATTCACTTAATGTCAGTTTATGTCAATGTTTTCTGTCCAAACCACAGGATACTCATCCCCAGCTGTCAGTGACAGTCTTGCTAAGCAGGTTACGTGATGCAAATATTACATTTTTGCTCTCCTTCTCAACATGAATGTCATCAGCAATACTTTCCCGGGGCCATCAGCGGTTTTGGAAGGGATCTTTGACAACTTGTTACATTTGAGCCATGTTTTTATGGAAAAATAGAACAACAGAACGGTTTGGGTTGTAAGGAACCTTAAAGATCATCTAGTTCCAACCCCCTGGCCATGAGCAGAGACATCTTTCTTATCAAATTTTAATGTAAACAGATGGCACTGTATATCCAGAGAAGGGAGCAGCACACTGTACCCTGGACATGCAGGGATTTGCCTTGCCAAAGACGAAACGCATCCTGCCCTGTGCAAACCTATGGGCTTTTTTACTAGGATTATTTTAACCGGAGATCAGGTTCCTAGATGTTATTCAGCTGTCATTTTTCTTTCCTCAACACCCACACTGTATATTAAGAATTTCATAAACCATCCATGTGCAAATTAAAAGCATTAGTACATGAAAGTACTTAATCTTTCCAGGGATTAGAAACTCATATTTGCTTAAAATGTTGCTTTTATTTATCTTTAGAAATAATAACCTCATTCGAGGTGCGTTATTCGTTTTACATCAGACTACAGACAACTGTTGAGCAAGCTAAATTCTATTGTAATTGTCAGTCTGTTTTTCACCATATAAGAAATTTTACTGCTAATTTTCAATTACTGGAATTTCAAGGCTAAACCAGCCCCTCATTTTCACATGTAAATTTTCTGGTTTTTGTATCATGAGCATAAAGGCACAGCAACAGAATTTCTTTCTGTTATTTCACTAGCATTATTTTGTTGTTTACGGTACAATAGAAGATTAAATGCAATTTTAGCCAAGAAAAAATGAACTTAGTGCTATGTGTTGTTGTCATTCATTGAAGCTGCAGAGCAGTGACACTGAGAGCTTGTTGTTAACTCCTCCGTACTTTCAAACAGGGCCAGTCACATTTTCCTCAGAGTGTAGCAAGCACTTTCATCGACTGTATCACAACACAAGGGACTGCTCAACGCCAACCTGTAAGTAGCAAAGTACCTTTTAATGCTAGCTGTGATACTTGTTTAAAAGCAACCCACTTTTCCTATTGAGTGTTTGATGTCCTGTTCCTTTTTTAAGAGTTGCTCTTTCACGCTACACTGCTAAACATACCCAAGGTCTTCCAATATATAAAGATTTTCTGTTAATGCACTTGCTGTCAGCTGAACGTCATGGAGTTCCTTCAAAGTGATGCTGGAATAATTGAAATTAAAACTACACTCTGAAGAAAACAGTAGGGCATGCTTATGCAGAGGGCACACATGAAACCATATTCTCCTTCCTGCTCTCTTTAGCTTTGCTTGTGCAATAAGATAAAATTGGAACCATTCTTTATCTTCTCTTAATGCTCAATAGTAGGGTTATATCTTGGGGGTCTAGTATATTTCAGCTTGTGAGGATAATTTTCTATGCTCACTGTTAAACAACATAAAATCATTTGATTCATCATTCTCTTATTGATACTTTTAGTTTTCATCAAATAACTTTCCTCTGTGAGACTGCAGAAGCTTTGGTTTAACACAGCCTGAATATAATTTTGTCAGAGACACTGAAGAATAGAAGTATTCTTGGATAAAATAGATAAAAAAGCAAACAAAAACCCCAAACCAAAATGGAAATTCATTAAATAGGAGTTACTTCAGCATTCTCTAGTGCAATGGATGATTCAATGAAAGTGAGTGGAAAGTAAGCAGTATGTTTTAATAAGACATGATGAATATCATTAGGGATGTGTAAGCACAAACTGTGGACCAGTTTGGTGCTTTGGAAGCTTTTCAGGATTTAATATGAGAAAACAATGACACTTTCTGACTGCATCACTCAGAAGCAGTGTTTATGAGCAGCTGAGATGCTCTCTCACCATAGCTCAGCAGGATTTAGCATTTGAAGGGGGATGGAGCAGCCCTCATCTCCATTTGCCTTTAGGCTTATCAGAAGCTGGAATGTAGGAATCCATGGCTGATCCTCAAAAGATATACATACAGCTTTCTAAGTAGACAGATGAGTAGGCAAGGCATGTATCTATTACCATGTTGTATACCTTGATACATGGATCCAGAGCATGTGAATATTATTTGGACTCTCATGTATTGCCCGAGTGCATCATTTTATTTATAAAGAAACACAGTCATATTATTTCTCTTCTAATTAAATAGCTTTTCTTAAAGTTAAAAACAAGACTGTGATTTAGAATGGTGTGAAGAATTTATTTTTTTAGTTCAACCATCAAAGCAAAATGTAAAATAAAAAGAGTGATTTAAACCAAAACAGAATTTTTTCCCCCTTGCATCAAGCAAATCCAAAGCAGACAAGGAGTTACATTCACCTGAAATGTTCTGTTCTGAAAAGGAGAGCTAAATCTTCATAATTGTCTCCACCTTATCCAGCACTCAGGCTGATCATAGCCAAGACCTTTTCAGAGGGGTTTGAATTTTCTTTCTGGGACATTTAGTCATCACAGGATATCTCAGGATGACTTATTTCCTCTCCTTCTGACAGGGTTATACATTGTACAAATGTTTGCTGAGGAACTAAAACCCAGATAGCACTCACTTTCTTGCTGTTTGGCACAATTTATATTAAGTTTTATTGAAATACTTACCAAGCAAGAGAAGAAATTAACACCTAAGTACTTCTTGTTAGCAAATACAGAAAAAATGTCAGTGACTCAGGGTCCACTTGAACCAAGTGGTTGTTTGAACCAAGGACACAAGAGAGAGAGACTGGATGTGGGACATTAGTATCTTTAGTCTGATGATTAGGAGATGTACTTAAACATGGAAAATATGGAATTAAATCAATATTGATACTAAATGGAATAAAATGTTTGAAACAGTCTGGCTTCCGACTATGTCATGGTCTGATGGTTAGACTAGCCTCCCAATTAATGGATTAAATTCCTCCAGGTGCAACTGGGAGTTGAACCTGGTCTTCCACATCCTAGGAGGAAACTGCCTGGTAGAATTTTAATCCTTGCCATCACTCACTTTTCCTCTAGAGCACTGACGATGCTACAGTACTAATCTAATATTCCATCTTGCACACATAATTTCATTAATTTCCACCAGACAACAGTTTCACTGTGTAGAGTGTCTGAAATTCCAGTACATATTTTACATTTAATTTTATGCAGTTTTTTGAGGGTATCTGGCAACTGAGATTCATTATTACTGTGGGTAATTTTGTTTTATAGATTACAAAAGGTGTGCAAGGTTGCTAACAAGATTAGCAATGAGCCCTTTGTGTACACAGTCCTAGGATGTTTGCTATGTAAGTATCATTTTCCCCACTCATTTTCTTATTGGTTGAATGATCTAGTGGTTTACTTCACACTTGTACCTTGTTATCAGGTGTGCATACAAAAATGTGGTATTAACAGAGGGTATCAACATGCAGCTTTGGCACTGCAGAACTGACTGGTTCCTCCTGAAAATACAGAGAAGCACAGATACCTCTGACAGGCCCCGCTGTAATTAACTACAGGTCACTTGTGGCACTACAGTCCATAATCATGCATTGGGTGGCCTCTCACTGTTCAAAATTTCAAGGAGTCTGCTTGGTGAAAGAAAAATGCCCAAGGACATCATCTGGACATTTATTTCAGGCTGTTCTGCAGAGGACTTTGGTGTTAATCCATGGAAGAAGAAGGATATCTTGATCTCAGGTCTGCCAATGCAATCTTCATAGATAACCTGTCACTTCATTCATTTCTGGGACCCCTTTTCATTCTCATGTTGTCTCCTGAGAATTTTTGGAAAGTTAATACCACTTCATGGTGATGGAAGGAAACTGAACATAAAGATGTGACAAAGCTAGAGGCTTTACTAGTAGTCTGAGGAAGAAACCAGTCCATTCTTGTTTATGAAAAACATGTTAAACGTGTTAATTAAACAGCATTGTCACTGATAAAAGGAACATCTCCAAGTTCGCTGTTTTCTCCTGTTGTTTGAATATTAATAAGATGGTTATATTTTCAAAGGTTAATTTGAAAATAAGCGCTGATTGCTATTATTAACCAATCAAATCTAAAAAAATCAGTGAATTTTATTTATTTAAATTTCTTTAAATATGGTTTCCTTTCACCACCTCCTCTTGACAAATACTGCAAGTTTGGAGCTTGGGGGAGTTGTGTATGTCACTTCTTCCTGCATCAAGACTTCAATTCATACTAATCAAGAATAAGAAAAGAAGAGTAGGATATGAGTCAGTGTTAGCTGATTTGATTTCTCAGTGGAGGTGGGATTCATTTTGGTGGCTATGCTTTAAAAAATATGGCAATATTTCAGTTCTGAGAAGAAATGACATAATTTCTTTCTCTTCCTCTTTTCTTAACTATTTTCAGTCTCTTTGGCCTCTTGATTTCCAGGTGTTGCAGATGGTTTTGAATATACCAAGGACAATGAACCAGAGACTGACTAGGCATCTCATTTCTTTGCCTGTATCTCCTTTTCATGACTAAAGGCAGGAATCCTTTTCTGAATGCCTTATTAAAAAAAAAAAAAAAAAAAAGTATTTTTGGGAGGTGCTTAAATTCCTATTTGTTTTTTAGTGTTCTCTTTTAAATCTCAGCTTTCTCAAACATCCCACCACTCTCTCATTTTCTGCAGTTTTATCTTTTTCGTCTCTGCTTTTCCTTTATCAGTATTCATTTACTCCTGTGGATTCATGTATCAGGGCTTTCAGAAAGATTTCTGGTGTTCCAAAATCTTCTTTTTCTTTCAAGACAATGAGTCAAAGATCTGCCTACATACCCACAGTACAGAAGCATCTATCTCATCCTATTTTCATCTTTAAAATACAAAAGGATCAAAAGTTGCTATGATTTGCAAAGCCAGGTGTTTTAATTTGCCTGCCAAAAATACACTCAAAGACATGAAAAATAGGGAAGGAAGGTTTTAAATGGTAAGCCTTGCTAGCAGCTCGTGTGCACTACGTTCACTTAAAGTTGTATCTAGGCTGGCTTTCTGTCTACTTTGTTAAAAATACAGAAAACATTATAGGAAAAAGTAGAGCCATGATCTGAGTGTTTCCCAGCTGTATCTGTGCTCACTCACCCCGTTCCTCCATCAAATACAGTGGACAGTTTCCATTATAAATAAGACATCCTCAGATCTTCATGTTTACTCTTACCCACTGATTCTTGGAATGGAAACATTTTCTTGAGAAGGCTGAAGGGCGGCAGGAGTTGCTCTCTCTTCCCTGTTAATAGGGAGTGCAACAAAGGCGTTCTATATGTTCATCCCTCAATAACATTGCATTTCTAGCATGATTCTCTGATTGCTTCTGCTCCATCTTTTGGCACAGGGGATCAGTTTTCCTCACCACCCTCACAGTAGCATAGAGAGGACGTGGCCATAGATCCTGTTGCCTGTAAAGAAATTTGTCATAACTTTAACATCTGAGAGAGTCTTGGTTGCCTTGAAGAAAGAGTCTCGCTCACTTGAAGAACTGACAGCTATTTTTAAGCCTTTTTCCTTCCAGTACTGAAATAGGCTGCCTTTTCCTCATTAAAAAAAGAGCTGCAGTGCTATTATGTGAATAATTCCTTCCTCGCCTGTAAATATCCGGGTATGCAAAGGAGATTTGTGGTCTTTTCCTCTTCGAGATGAACTTCTCCTTGGGGAAAGCCAATCATCTTCCGCTGGGCTCTGGTCGCGCAAGCCGTGGTGGGATGTTTCAGCACCATGGAGAGGTCCGGCGGGACGCGGCGCCGCGCCCCGGGCAGCCGCTGGCGTGGCTCCGGGGACGGGATACCGGGCACTTGCTGCCCTTACAGCTCTTAGAGGTTTGGGTGGTTTTGTTTCAATTTCCTAAGACAGATCCCTGCAAATGGAAGTAAAGCATTCGATGAAACCCAGAATGGAATGTAGAAATCCACGTGACTATGCGCATGGGGAACTTCCCTGCAAGGTGCAGCAACGCGGACCACTATGTGTTAAAGCTCTTGGCATGGACGCTGAGGATTTGCCACGGCAAAACTCATTAGTGTTCACCGGAGGGCAAGACCCACGGGCATTCTGAAGTTAATCTTAAGATTTATGCAATCCGCAGGAAACTGTGGTTTATGAACAGAATTGTACTTAGCGGTCTGCTTCTCTGGTTTGAAACTAGATATAAAATGGCATGTCCTTTTCTCTTGCAGACTTTCTACCAAGGAGGGAATTCTGATTTGCCAAGAAAGTGCCTTGAAATCTTCAAAAATGGAGAAGACATCTTTTATCTTTTTGATTTACAACATTTTGTTACTAGATGCATTTTATTTTCATATATTTGTCCAACATTCCATATTTGTGTGAAACATTATTTTATTTTGTAAATTTGTTGCCTATAGTTCAGACGAGCCAATTATTTAAATACATTGTATATAAAGAATACTAATGATATACTGATTAAATGTTATAACCATATGCAGGGAGTTGGTAAAATTTTGCTGTTTCTCTTGTTCCGTTGTATTTACATTGTTCTGCTCAGGCTCTTACTGTCATTATTTGCACTAACTTGAAATGCAGAAGTCTGTGTAACTGAAATCTGAATAAGCTGTAAGTGGGGAAGTTTTACTTGCCATGGAAGATATATTATGAAGCTTTGTTAATATATACGTATATATTATTGCGCATCAGAACAAATTTGCTCAGAAATGCACCTTGCTTTCGGGAACATTTGTATGACTATCCTGGATTTTCATCAGTTACATTTGTACTGGCACTTACGGAAAGAGTTGCAAATAATGTAAATATAAAGACTGGAAAACTGCAATGCAGTTTTGGTG
This sequence comes from Struthidea cinerea, assembly GCA_013397865.1. Classification (NCBI taxonomy): domain Eukaryota; kingdom Metazoa; phylum Chordata; class Aves; order Passeriformes; family Corcoracidae; genus Struthidea; species Struthidea cinerea. The sequence goes on from VZTI01003495.1 coordinate 84,041, forward strand.
GAATAAAGAACATAAAAATAAACTATTTTACAGGAGGGGTTATTTACGTATATTAAGAGGTCACTTATTTAATATATAAATTTAATCTATCTCGTGAACTTAAAATAATCTTCCACGGAGAACTTCAAACTTGTGGGTTTAGTATTTTAAAGCATTTCATTTCCAAGTGGTAAGTTTTATTCAGCCATTTATTCTTCAGTTGGATAAGGTGCAAACAAAAATCCAACATGTACCTGGTGTGAACATAAGAAACCATCTGCAAGTGTGCAAAGAGGGTAATAAAATAGTCCAACAGAAGAGAAAACGCTTTAAAGTACAATACCATAAATTCAAGGGGTATAATGAATGAATTTGGCTGGTGACACATCAATCTTAAATATTTGTAGGGAATCCAACACAATATGCAAATCTGCTGCATATTTTTTATTTAAAATCAAATTGTATTGGTCACATTTTCTATTCATTTGTCTCAGCTCTTTTATTGCAAGCTCATGTGATTGCTTTACAAAGAACCTAGTATGAAGTGAGGGTTTTACAGTCAGGCCCAGAGTAATTGACAACACACATGGATTACTATGCTCAAATCACAATTCTTGAGAATGATTGACCATTCAAGATAATCCCTTCAGATTAAATACTATCTTCACCCTTTTCCTTACTGTGGGCTTCTTGAGCTCCTTAGCTTCTATGCCCAGCAGTTTTCCCTCTACACAATAGCAGGAAAACTCTGCCCTGGGATTCCTAGCAAAATAGCAAAGAGCTGCCTTATTATTCAAAGGGGTTTTCTTCCTTCTTTCTATATGTTCAGTGTATTACCGCACCAAAGCTGTGCAGTATCCTCTGATGCCCTAAGCAGTCCAACCCAAAACTTTTAGAAGTAGTTACTCCATCTATAGTCCCAGCAAGAAGCTTGTCCTGTGCTGTTTGTATTTGTGATTAACTGCATTGGTTTTCAAACTTTCTGCAATATTGTTCTTTTGATAAGAGCAAAGCTTTCAAGTCTCCTTCTAATCAATGCTGGAGTCAATACTCATACTGAAAATCCTAGTGGTTTGAATGTTGAGAAGGATATCTTTGTTTCTCTGTGAGTAACATACTTCATAGAAGGATTATTGGCCAAAACATTTCAGCAGAGGAGAAAGGATGTGGCTCAGAATAGGCAGTCAGGCTCCAAGAAAAGCATTTGTCTTTAGTCTCACTTTTATATTTCCCTTCTGTTTTGCTAGCTTCTCAATTTAAAAAAAAAAAGTTTCTCCTTTCCTCAAGGGACTGAAAAAAATTCAAGTGTTTGGGTTTTTCTGGAAATTACTTTTTGTGATATCTGAATTCCAATGAGAAAACCTAATTTGGGTTTTTTAATAAATTTTTTGGGCTCGAATCTAATGTGCTAAATCAAGAGCTTCACCTTTGAAAAAATAAAGAAATCTTCTTTCTAATGAGTAGGAAATTATCAACTCCCTATCTTAGAGAAGATCCACAGATGTTACAAAAATGTGAAGCAGAGATTAGTGTGACAAGTTAAAATATTTATGAGGGAAAAAAGTTCATGAAATGATTAAAAGGATAAAACCCCATAGTTCGTCTTTCCCAGAAGTCAAATGGCTTAGATTTTTTTTTTTTCTGGAAGCAAATTATTCTTTGAGGCATTTGTGGCATGGATCCCTTCTTTCTGTTTGGCCCTTTTTTGTTGTTCATTATGCTCTAAATAGCTGGAAATAAAACTTTTCTGTACCACCCCTCTACATATTTACTTGTCACTATTCTTCTTCGTAGGTTTTAGATGCAGGGATACTAAAGTTAGTAGCATAAAAATCACACAATAGCATAGCACAGTCACTTTCCTGTTTAACCTGAAACATAAGTTGTAGTCCTTCTAAGATCTGTTAATGCATCTTAGGAATCAAGTCTAGAGGGTGGTTATTTGGAAACACAAGAAAGAACCAAATGCCATAGAAGCTGAGATGAGATGATACACTCAAGTAAGATGCAGTTTTGTCATGTTTTCACATGATTGTTTCCCAGATTTGCTTTCATTTTTTCTCATGCAAATGAATCAAAAAATATTTTGGCTTCAGAAATACTTCTGATTATGGCTTTTCCCATTACCGTGTTGCCCTTGCATGCTCAAAATTTTTGTCTAATTTCTGTCCTTGTGGAGACTATTGCATAGGGACAGAACCAGCATCTACAGTAGTGCCTCTGGTTAACTGTTCACCTCTTTTAACCAGCTTCATAGTTCCAGACTTTTGAAATTCTAAAAAATGCCACTGGCATTTGCCACTGGCGGCAAATACTATTTTTGGTCTGGCATATTGTAGAGAGAAGGCCAACAGCATAAGGCCAAGAGCAGTTTAACCTGTATCTGTGTGAATGGGGCCTACAACCTAAAGTTCAATTTTCTGTCTTTATTGCTAAGACCGTCTTAATTTTTTATCACAACGCTGTAAAAATTGTCCCAATCTGCGCTTTGGGTGCTATTCGAATGCAGGACAGAGACCCTATTCTCATCTCAGAGAGGTTAATGCCACAGAGTTAAACAGTGTGAGGAAAGCGTACATGAAAACAATGAACTTTTGATGATTGGTGAGGTGGAAAATGACTCCATTTTCAGCTGTCTAAATGAATCACTTAGAGGTTTAACAGCAGAGAGCAAGACAGCCAAGCAGAGTTTTATAAAGAACTCTTCCTGTGATAGGGGCTCTCATTGTTGAGGGGACTTTGAAAGCTTTTTTAAAAAATAAAAAGAACCCGATGCTACAACCACATAGGCAATAAATGATGGCATGAAAACCTTGTAAGTGTCAGAAACTGAACTTTTAACATGGAATGAGACATCAGTTTTAAGAAAATTATACCATGGAAGACCTTGAAATTGAGAATAAGCAAAAATACGAAAAACATTAACAGTCAGATTCACCTTGGACACAGGCACTTGTTGCCTATTTTGAACACCAGAAAAAGTGTTGGTAGAGTAACTGAGATGTAAAACAACAAAATGAATATATGTTCAGACCACATATAAATGATTTTATTAATGGCTATGTTGGTTTTCAGCTGCCGGAGGAAATGGGTGAAGTTGAGACAGATTAGAAAGATGAATACAGTGGGCATAGGAGATGTAGATATCCTAATTATTTCAACCTGGCCAAAGAAACCAGCACCTCACAGACATTCCTTTCATTCCAACTGATCCTCCTTGTCCACCATGGGATGCCTAATTCACCGGGGCAGAAGCTTGCACTGGTCAGCAGAAATAGAAACACTGCTTATAGACCTGTCGGAACTACCCAGCACAAGGTGGTTTGGCATGAGAGACTCTGAACTGAAACAACTGGTCGGTGCAGAAGACCAGGATGAATTACTACCATGCTGGGAAAGAAAGTATCTGCCTGAAATATGTCCCACTGCTCTCACCATCCCATCATCAGGGACTACCTGCACTGGACCTGAGCTGGGAAAGATTGCTATGGAGAAGTACAGGAGAGGTATAAATAAAAGGAATGAAGGTAGGCAGCACTTAATACTCTGGAGTAGGAGTTTGAATCCCCTAGGCTAGTATTTGCTCCTGGTCTACATTTAATTTCTTTCCTCCTACATTTACCATACAATAGTTGAACTTAACACCCAGTCTTACCTCCTCACTGTCTCCAAGAATATGAAAGCCTTATCCCCTGCTCACAGACTGTAAGACAATAATTCTTTAATATTTTGACAGAAATATTTATACCATTTGATAGCACGCCTTTTGCTTTTGGACCCAAGGATGTGTATTTTCTTCAACCATGACAGCATTGCTTTACTCTCCATGTAGACCCTTATTAATGTAATTACACTGCACAACATAATGAGTGCAATTAATTTAGCTTTGGTGCTCATTTGTCCTTATCACTCCTGTAATTCTATGGAAGTGCAGTAATTCTGCCCCTTGCTTTAGTAGTTGATTCATTTGCTTACTTGCAGTATCAGAAATTTTTTGTGCCCTCCTATTGAAGGCATTTCTTCTAAAAAGAATAGTCCTGTCATTGGAATTGCTGTCCATTTTTACACCGAATATGGTAATTTTTGCATTTTATATACGAAGCAACAAGTTCAAGGAATAATTACTAGCTCATTTAGTACAAAACAGTTATCTTTATTTGAAATATCTCCTGATGACCATGCACTCTTACTTACGAAGCACATTTGGCAGTAGTCTTCTGTTCTCTGCAATATGAACTCCGTTTACGCTGTTTGCCTCCCTTAGAATAATTGTCTAAGTAGTACATAAACTAAATATTTGCAATTTGTGTAACTGATATTTCTTTTCTAGCAACATTCAATTTAATTAGAGCTGAACAATGAATTTATACTTTCATGGAAATATTTCACTTCCATATCGCAGAAAATGTTAGCTTGAAGCCCATCACTATATCTGTGCATAAAATGTAATATGACTTTTCTCAAATCCATTGCTTCGTGATTATCGAGGTAAAATTCATTGTTTTAATTGTTTCCCTATCAGTTTCTTAAGGTCTGGTAGAAATCTTTTGCAGGTTAGCTTTCATCTTCAGTATCCAAAGTGACTTATCATCAACAAAAGTACTTAAAATTGATCCATTTTTGGTAGTGCTTCATAAGAGAGAGGTATAGTTTGCATTTGGTCATAAGAGAGGGCTAAGAAAGCAAACAAACTGTAGCCTTTCCTTTCTTTTCCATTTTGAACCTTCCTTCTCCCAATAAATATGCCCCTGCCTTACGATGTTCTCCCTGAGGGTCTATGTAGCCCTGAATGCCACTTCGAGGGCTTAGGCAGTGCTATATGGAAATGCTGCTTAAAGTTTTTGTGTCTCTAAACTTCTGTGAATTTGTGCTGTTCAGCACCTTCCATGGGAATAATTTCTCCTCACATGATCTCCACATCTTTACCGCCATTCTCATACAATGTAAATTACTAACTCCTTGGTGTAATTCCCTGCCTGAAACGTCTATATGGAGATGGACTCTATACAAGTTGACTGGACAAACTTCAGGATGATGTTTTGAAAGTATAAGACCCCAATTAGTTTCACTGTCAGATTCTGAAACAGTCTTATAATGGCAGTTTTTGACATTTTTTATTAGGGGACTCAATTATGTTTATTAAATTATGTTAATTAAAAGATGATCAGATGCCTTCCTCTAATAGGTTAATTCTGCATCTTAAGAGTTCTCTCCCATTCCTATACCACAAAGAAAAGAAATAAATAACACTAATGACATCAGAGACTGTAGTTTGCAAGATGGGGGAAAAGGGTCTTAAATTTTACCTGCTCTTGAAGAGTTCTTTCACCTTTTCCATACCCTGAGATTAACTTGTACCTCTCTTACACGAACTGTGCAGCTGTCAGGGCACATTAACCAGGCACATGGTTTATTTACAGGTGATTACCAGAGACAAAGTATAAAAAGGCTGGCTCTGAACACTAGAGGTTTGAACATGCCCAGTCACACACAGACCCAGGGTACAGAGCACATCAGTCACCAGCTTGTATTTTGCTCTCACTTGAACAAGGAATGTGTTTTTAAGTTGTTCTGGGGCTGAATTGCTCTTGGTGTGACTGGATTTTGTCAGTTTATGGAGTTATATTGCATTTTCCCAAATGAAATAAGTGTATCCATGACACTGCTTGAATTCTTGCAGTTCATCTGTACAGAGGCTCATGGCTGAAGGCTAACACCAAACTGAGTGTCGGAGTTCTGAGGGAACTGCCTTGTTCTCCGCTGTCTGATGTCCTCAGGCCAGGATGGATAGCAGTTCCTCAGGCCCAATTCAAATTTAATGGAGAGTGTCAGAGTCATTGTCACTGCTTTGCTTAAAGAAGGCTTTGGATTACAACTTTTCTCTGGTAGTTTTTCATTAAGACTTGATGGCATCAGTAATAGTAACAGTTGGAAAGAATTTTCTTTCCAGTTTTAGTTTTCATCCATGTTGAATAGTAACAAGAAACACTGATTGAGTCACACTCTTACCTTTTCATCGCAATTCTGATTTTTGAAGAAGCAGCAAAAAACTTGGAGACTTATTAGCACGATGCAAAGCAGCATATTTCAGGCATTGCTATTAGTTTATTAGACTAGAACTGAGCTAGAATCTTGTTAGACTCAAAGCAATCCTGGAGGCCTCACAGTATTGTGAAGACTAATGTGCTTTGAAAGAGAAGCAATCTTTGTTTTCACGTGTATAAATTATTATTGGAAAGAATAGAGATGAATTCCAGTCTGGCTTATGTTTGAAAGGAAGGAGTGATTGTTAGAACTCCCAAAATTATATTATACTCCTTTACATTTGTAAACAGAAATGAAATAGATACCAATGGAAAAACTCCTCTGAGTAAGTCAGGGAGGAGGAAAGAAACCTGTGAAAAAGTGATCATGGAAATGACCCTAGCTCCTGGAATTGAATAAAATACAAAATCTAAATAGAAGCCATTCTAGAGCTCTGGAGGGAGAAATATAGGACAAGTTGCACTTCAGAAAAAAAAAAGTGAGTTCAAGATAGCATGAATGAGTGACGCAATGTATCATGAAGTATGCAAACAGAAAACTTAGAGTGTACTTATCTTTTTCCTAATTAAAAAAAACCCAAAAAACAAAACAAAATAAGCAGCACTCTCAGAGCTTTCACAGATATCCAGGACATGGCAAGTTCCTGCATGGGAACTGTGAGAAACCTGCAGTCTCAGGTGTTGGCTTAGTAGCATGCATCCTCTTTTGGTGAATAAAACACAGTCCTTTCGGTTTGCTTTAATTTTACTTTTCCATCATAAAATAGTGATATATTAAATTAAATATATTAA